>OY735245.1:67733723-68306151 GCA_963457695.1 Neria commutata | reverse complement strand
TTCGAAAAATCGTGTTCAATTTGCAACCTGTGCTCCTCCGGAGGCGCCCACCATCTTACAGTTTGGGCACAGTTCCTTCTCAATGCTAGTCAAACTTGGACGGGAACAGTGGCTTGAATTTCGAAAATCGTGTTCAATTTGCAACCCTGTGCTCCTCCGGAGGCGCCCACCATCTTACAGTTTGGGCACAGTTCCTTCTCAATGCTAGTCAAACTTGGACGGGAAACAGTGGCTTGAATTTCGAAAAATCGTGTTCAATTTGCAACCCTGTGCTCCTCCGGAGGCGCCCACCATCTTACAGTTTGGGCACAGTTCCTTCTCAATGCTAGTCAAACTTGGACGGGAACAGTGGCTTGAATTTCGAAAATCGTGTTCAATTTGCAACCCTGTGCTCCTCCGGAGGCGCCCACCATCTTACAGTTTGGGCACAGTTCCTTCTCAATGCTAGTCAAACTTGGACGGGAACAGTGGCTTGAATTTCGAAAAATCGTGTTCAATTTGCAACCCTGTGCTCCTCCGGAGGCGCCCACCATCTTACAGTTTGGGCACAGTTCCTTCTCAATGCTAGTCAAACTTGGACGGGAACAGTGGCTTGAATTTCGAAAAATCGTGTTCAATTTGCAACCCTGTGCTCCTCCGGAGGCGCCCACCATCTTACAGTTTGGGCACAGTTCCTTCTCAATGCTAGTCAAACTTGGACGGGAACAGTGGCTTGAATTTCGAAAAATCGTGTTCAATTTGCAACCCTGTGCTCCTCCGGAGGCGCCCACCATCTTACAGTTTGGGCACAGTTCCTTCTCAATGCTAGTCAAACTTGGACGGGAACAGTGGCTTGAATTTCGAAAAATCGTGTTCAATTTGCAACCCTGTGCTCCTCCGGAGGCGCCCACCATCTTACAGTTTGGGCACAGTTCCTTCTCAATGCTAGTCAAACTTGGACGGGAACAGTGGCTTGAATTTCGAAAAATCGTGTTCAATTTGCAACCCTGTGCTCCTCCGGAGGCGCCCACCATCTTACAGTTTGGGCACAGTTCCTTCTCAATGCTAGTCAAACTTGGACGGGAACAGTGGCTTGAATTTCGAAAAATCGTGTTCAATTTGCAACCCTGTGCTCCTCCGGAGGCGCCCACCATCTTACAGTTTGGGCACAGTTCCTTCTCAATGCTAGTCAAACTTGGACGGGAACAGTGGCTTGAATTTCGAAAAATCGTGTTCAATTTGCAACCCTGTGCTCCTCCGGAGGCGCCCACCATCTTACAGTTTGGGCACAGTTCCTTCTCAATGCTAGTCAAACTTGGACGGGAACAGTGGCTTGAATTTCGAAAAATCGTGTTCAATTTGCAACCCTGTGCTCCTCCGGAGGCGCCCACCATCTTACAGTTTGGGCACAGTTCCTTCTCAATGCTAGTCAAACTTGGACGGGAACAGTGGCTTGAATTTCGAAAAATCGTGTTCAATTTGCAACCCTGTGCTCCTCCGGAGGCGCCCACCATCTTACAGTTTGGGCACAGTTCCTTCTCAATGCTAGTCAAACTTGGACGGGAACAGTGGCTTGAATTTCGAAAAATCGTGTTCAATTTGCAACCCTGTGCTCCTCCGGAGGCGCCCACCATCTTACAGTTTGGGCACAGTTCCTTCTCAATGCTAGTCAAACTTGGACGGGAACAGTGGCTTGAATTTCGAAAAATCGTGTTCAATTTGCAACCCTGTGCTCCTCCGGAGGCGCCCACCATCTTACAGTTTGGGCACAGTTCCTTCTCAATGCTAGTCAAACTTGGACGGGAACAGTGGCTTGAATTTCGAAAAATCGTGTTCAATTTGCAACCCTGTGCTCCTCCGGAGGCGCCCACCATCTTACAGTTTGGGCACAGTTCCTTCTCAATGCTAGTCAAACTTGGACGGGAACAGTGGCTTGAATTTCGAAAAATCGTGTTCAATTTGCAACCCTGTGCTCCTCCGGAGGCGCCCACCATCTTACAGTTTGGGCACAGTTCCTTCTCAATGCTAGTCAAACTTGGACGGGAACAGTGGCTTGAATTTCGAAAAATCGTGTTCAATTTGCAACCCTGTGCTCCTCCGGAGGCGCCCACCATCTTACAGTTTGGGCACAGTTCCTTCTCAATGCTAGTCAAACTTGGACGGGAACAGTGGCTTGAATTTCGAAAAATCGTGTTCAATTTGCAACCCTGTGCTCCTCCGGAGGCGCCCACCATCTTACAGTTTGGGCACAGTTCCTTCTCAATGCTAGTCAAACTTGGACGGGAACAGTGGCTTGAATTTCGAAAAATCGTGTTCAATTTGCAACCCTGTGCTCCTCCGGAGGCGCCCACCATCTTACAGTTTGGGCACAGTTCCTTCTCAATGCTAGTCAAACTTGGACGGGAACAGTGGCTTGAATTTCGAAAAATCGTGTTCAATTTGCAACCCTGTGCTCCTCCGGAGGCGCCCACCATCTTACAGTTTGGGCACAGTTCCTTCTCAATGCTAGTCAAACTTGGACGGGAACAGTGGCTTGAATTTCGAAAAATCGTGTTCAATTTGCAACCCTGTGCTCCTCCGGAGGCGCCCACCATCTTACAGTTTGGGCACAGTTCCTTCTCAATGCTAGTCAAACTTGGACGGGAACAGTGGCTTGAATTTCGAAAAATCGTGTTCAATTTGCAACCCTGTGCTCCTCCGGAGGCGCCCACCATCTTACAGTTTGGGCACAGTTCCTTCTCAATGCTAGTCAAACTTGGACGGGAACAGTGGCTTGAATTTCGAAAAATCGTGTTCAATTTGCAACCCTGTGCTCCTCCGGAGGCGCCCACCATCTTACAGTTTGGGCACAGTTCCTTCTCAATGCTAGTCAAACTTGGACGGGAACAGTGGCTTGAATTTCGAAAAATCGTGTTCAATTTGCAACCCTGTGCTCCTCCGGAGGCGCCCACCATCTTACAGTTTGGGCACAGTTCCTTCTCAATGCTAGTCAAACTTGGACGGGAACAGTGGCTTGAATTTCGAAAAATCGTGTTCAATTTGCAACCCTGTGCTCCTCCGGAGGCGCCCACCATCTTACAGTTTGGGCACAGTTCCTTCTCAATGCTAGTCAAACTTGGACGGGAACAGTGGCTTGAATTTCGAAAAATCGTGTTCAATTTGCAACCCTGTGCTCCTCCGGAGGCGCCCACCATCTTACAGTTTGGGCACAGTTCCTTCTCAATGCTAGTCAAACTTGGACGGGAACAGTGGCTTGAATTTCGAAAAATCGTGTTCAATTTGCAACCCTGTGCTCCTCCGGAGGCGCCCACCATCTTACAGTTTGGGCACAGTTCCTTCTCAATGCTAGTCAAACTTGGACGGGAACAGTGGCTTGAATTTCGAAAAATCGTCTTCAATTTGCAACCCTGTGCTCCTCCGGAGGCGCCCACCATCTTACAGTTTGGGCACAGTTCCTTCTCAATGCTAGTCAAACTTGGACGGGAACAGTGGCTTGAATTTCGAAAAATCGTGTTCAATTTGCAACCCTGTGCTCCTCCGGAGGCGCCCACCATCTTACAGTTTGGGCACAGTTCCTTCTCAATGCTAGTCAAACTTGGACGGGAACAGTGGCTTGAATTTCGAAAAATCGTCTTCAATTTGCAACCCTGTGCTCCTCCGGAGGCGCCCACCATCTTACAGTTTGGGCACAGTTCCTTCTCAATGCTAGTCAAACTTGGACGGGAACAGTGGCTTGAATTTCGAAAAATCGTGTTCAATTTGCAACCCTGTGCTCCTCCGGAGGCGCCCACCATCTTACAGTTTGGGCACAGTTCCTTCTCAATGCTAGTCAAACTTGGACGGGAACAGTGGCTTGAATTTCGAAAAATCGTGTTCAATTTGCAACCCTGTGCTCCTCCGGAGGCGCCCACCATCTTACAGTTTGGGCACAGTTCCTTCTCAATGCTAGTCAAACTTGGACGGGAACAGTGGCTTGAATTTCGAAAAATCGTGTTCAATTTGCAACCCTGTGCTCCTCCGGAGGCGCCCACCATCTTACAGTTTGGGCACAGTTCCTTCTCAATGCTAGTCAAACTTGGACGGGAACAGTGGCTTGAATTTCGAAAAATCGTGTTCAATTTGCAACCCTGTGCTCCTCCGGAGGCGCCCACCATCTTACAGTTTGGGCACAGTTCCTTCTCAATGCTAGTCAAACTTGGACGGGAACAGTGGCTTGAATTTCGAAAAATCGTGTTCAATTTGCAACCCTGTGCTCCTCCGGAGGCGCCCACCATCTTACAGTTTGGGCACAGTTCCTTCTCAATGCTAGTCAAACTTGGACGGGAACAGTGGCTTGAATTTCGAAAAATCGTGTTCAATTTGCAACCCTGTGCTCCTCCGGAGGCGCCCACCATCTTACAGTTTGGGCACAGTTCCTTCTCAATGCTAGTCAAACTTGGACGGGAACAGTGGCTTGAATTTCGAAAAATCGTCTTCAATTTGCAACCCTGTGCTCCTCCGGAGGCGCCCACCATCTTACAGTTTGGGCACAGTTCCTTCTCAATGCTAGTCAAACTTGGACGGGAACAGTGGCTTGAATTTCGAAAAATCGTGTTCAATTTGCAACCCTGTGCTCCTCCGGAGGCGCCCACCATCTTACAGTTTGGGCACAGTTCCTTCTCAATGCTAGTCAAACTTGGACGGGAACAGTGGCTTGAATTTCGAAAAATCGTGTTCAATTTGCAACCCTGTGCTCCTCCGGAGGCGCCCACCATCTTACAGTTTGGGCACAGTTCCTTCTCAATGCTAGTCAAACTTGGACGGGAACAGTGGCTTGAATTTCGAAAAATCGTGTTCAATTTGCAACCCTGTGCTCCTCCGGAGGCGCCCACCATCTTACAGTTTGGGCACAGTTCCTTCTCAATGCTAGTCAAACTTGGACGGGAACAGTGGCTTGAATTTCGAAAAATCGTGTTCAATTTGCAACCCTGTGCTCCTCCGGAGGCGCCCACCATCTTACAGTTTGGGCACAGTTCCTTCTCAATGCTAGTCAAACTTGGACGGGAACAGTGGCTTGAATTTCGAAAAATCGTGTTCAATTTGCAACCCTGTGCTCCTCCGGAGGCGCCCACCATCTTACAGTTTGGGCACAGTTCCTTCTCAATGCTAGTCAAACTTGGACGGGAACAGTGGCTTGAATTTCGAAAAATCGTGTTCAATTTGCAACCCTGTGCTCCTCCGGAGGCGCCCACCATCTTACAGTTTGGGCACAGTTCCTTCTCAATGCTAGTCAAACTTGGACGGGAACAGTGGCTTGAATTTCGAAAAATCGTCTTCAATTTGCAACCCTGTGCTCCTCCGGAGGCGCCCACCATCTTACAGTTTGGGCACAGTTCCTTCTCAATGCTAGTCAAACTTGGACGGGAACAGTGGCTTGAATTTCGAAAAATCGTCTTCAATTTGCAACCCTGTGCTCCTCCGGAGGCGCCCACCATCTTACAGTTTGGGCACAGTTCCTTCTCAATGCTAGTCAAACTTGGACGGGAACAGTGGCTTGAATTTCGAAAAATCGTGTTCAATTTGCAACCCTGTGCTCCTCCGGAGGCGCCCACCATCTTACAGTTTGGGCACAGTTCCTTCTCAATGCTAGTCAAACTTGGACGGGAACAGTGGCTTGAATTTCGAAAAATCGTGTTCAATTTGCAACCCTGTGCTCCTCCGGAGGCGCCCACCATCTTACAGTTTGGGCACAGTTCCTTCTCAATGCTAGTCAAACTTGGACGGGAACAGTGGCTTGAATTTCGAAAAATCGTGTTCAATTTGCAACCCTGTGCTCCTCCGGAGGCGCCCACCATCTTACAGTTTGGGCACAGTTCCTTCTCAATGCTAGTCAAACTTGGACGGGAACAGTGGCTTGAATTTCGAAAAATCGTGTTCAATTTGCAACCCTGTGCTCCTCCGGAGGCGCCCACCACCTGACAGTTTGGGCACAGTTCCTTCTCAATGCTAGTCAAACTTGGACGGGAACAGTGGCTTGAATTTCGAAAAATCGTGTTCAATTTGCAACCCTGTGCTCCTCCGGAGGCGCCCACCATCTTACAGTTTGGGCACAGTTCCTTCTCAATGCTAGTCAAACTTGGACGGGAACAGTGGCTTGAATTTCGAAAAATCGTGTTCAATTTGCAACCCTGTGCTCCTCCGGAGGCGCCCACCATCTTACAGTTTGGGCACAGTTCCTTCTCAATGCTAGTCAAACTTGGACGGGAACAGTGGCTTGAATTTCGAAAAATCGTCTTCAATTTGCAACCCTGTGCTCCTCCGGAGGCGCCCACCATCTTACAGTTTGGGCACAGTTCCTTCTCAATGCTAGTCAAACTTGGACGGGAACAGTGGCTTGAATTTCGAAAAATCGTGTTCAATTTGCAACCCTGTGCTCCTCCGGAGGCGCCCACCATCTTACAGTTTGGGCACAGTTCCTTCTCAATGCTAGTCAAACTTGGACGGGAACAGTGGCTTGAATTTCGAAAAATCGTGTTCAATTTGCAACCCTGTGCTCCTCCGGAGGCGCCCACCATCTTACAGTTTGGGCACAGTTCCTTCTCAATGCTAGTCAAACTTGGACGGGAACAGTGGCTTGAATTTCGAAAAATCGTCTTCAATTTGCAACCCTGTGCTCCTCCGGAGGCGCCCACCATCTTACAGTTTGGGCACAGTTCCTTCTCAATGCTAGTCAAACTTGGACGGGAACAGTGGCTTGAATTTCGAAAAATCGTGTTCAATTTGCAACCCTGTGCTCCTCCGGAGGCGCCCACCATCTTACAGTTTGGGCACAGTTCCTTCTCAATGCTAGTCAAACTTGGACGGGAACAGTGGCTTGAATTTCGAAAAATCGTCTTCAATTTGCAACCCTGTGCTCCTCCGGAGGCGCCCACCATCTTACAGTTTGGGCACAGTTCCTTCTCAATGCTAGTCAAACTTGGACGGGAACAGTGGCTTGAATTTCGAAAAATCGTGTTCAATTTGCAACCCTGTGCTCCTCCGGAGGCGCCCACCATCTTACAGTTTGGGCACAGTTCCTTCTCAATGCTAGTCAAACTTGGACGGGAACAGTGGCTTGAATTTCGAAAAATCGTGTTCAATTTGCAACCCTGTGCTCCTCCGGAGGCGCCCACCATCTTACAGTTTGGGCACAGTTCCTTCTCAATGCTAGTCAAACTTGGACGGGAACAGTGGCTTGAATTTCGAAAAATCGTGTTCAATTTGCAACCCTGTGCTCCTCCGGAGGCGCCCACCATCTTACAGTTTGGGCACAGTTCCTTCTCAATGCTAGTCAAACTTGGACGGGAACAGTGGCTTGAATTTCGAAAAATCGTGTTCAATTTGCAACCCTGTGCTCCTCCGGAGGCGCCCACCATCTTACAGTTTGGGCACAGTTCCTTCTCAATGCTAGTCAAACTTGGACGGGAACAGTGGCTTGAATTTCGAAAAATCGTCTTCAATTTGCAACCCTGTGCTCCTCCGGAGGCGCCCACCATCTTACAGTTTGGGCACAGTTCCTTCTCAATGCTAGTCAAACTTGGACGGGAACAGTGGCTTGAATTTCGAAAAATCGTGTTCAATTTGCAACCCTGTGCTCCTCCGGAGGCGCCCACCATCTTACAGTTTGGGCACAGTTCCTTCTCAATGCTAGTCAAACTTGGACGGGAACAGTGGCTTGAATTTCGAAAAATCGTGTTCAATTTGCAACCCTGTGCTCCTCTGGAGGCGCCCACCATCTTACAGTTTGGGCACAGTTCCTTGTGGATGCTAGTTTCTCTTGTTTGTGGAAAAGTTGTTGGATACTCGATACCATTGCAAAGTTAGCAATATTCAGGATTGCTACAAACTCTTCAATTGCAAGGCTAAATATACAGGCGCTAAAGAAGGCGCGGAGTCTTTTCAGCCCGTTTGGGAAAACCGCCACATACTGGTACCACTGGCGTATAAAAGATCTGGATAATTTCGTGATTGTTGGTGCAGGATACTACGTAGAGAAGGTAGGAAAAGTAATGAGATTTGACAAAAGATTATAAAATATTAACTAATATCTACTGCTTAATTCTTTTTTTAGAATTTGGAAGACTAAGAATAATTTTTAATACAGAAGTTAAATCTTTCCTACCGGCACTTCCCATTAGCTTCACTCGTAAAGTCGTATCAACATAACCTCACTATTCAAGTTCATTCGAGATATTCCGATGCACACGTCAGAGACTTGATTGGTCGGTAGGGGATTTAAAGTGTCATGCAAAGTTATATTGTTATATTTATCGCTGACTTGTTTTTGGTTTTATTATTCAATAGGGTTGAGTTCTGATAAAATGCGAGTATGAAGTGTCGTAGCTGTGGATAACAGAATTGAATACTTTTCATGTCAAGAATTCTCTTTGATCTGTTTTGATTTCGGGCCGTCAGTTCACACCGCAGCAAAACTGATTGTTTCAGAGAATGTGGCGATTGCGTTGCCCTGCGCTCAATCAATTGTTCTGTTCGAGTCTTACTATACGTATAAGTTTAGTTGAATACTTAAAACAGGTTCGTTATTTGTTAGATATTCGTTGTACATATATTTATTTAATCAGTTTACGAAACTTCACAAATCTAAGTAATTAGAAGTCGATATTACAGAAGCACAAAGCCGATTTAAGCAATTGAATTGGCTAGCAAGAGTCAGAGCATGTCGTATGCCGTATGCAGCAAAAGATTATATAATGCATCAGATCCGCTCAGCATCTCAATGCAGGTATAACTATTTCATAATAGAAGCCGTGCAGAATGCTCAACTACATAAGCTCTTGCTGGGTTACTGGTGAGTTGTCGAACCGCGTGCGTACAGCAACTTGGGAGCATTAGCGTTTGTCTTGGTTTGACTTATGGAAATTTTTAAAATGCAGTTTTTTTGCTACTTATTTAAAGCATTGATGCTATTGGAGCTACCATTATTCCTTCGGTTGTTACTGCTGCTTGGCGGATCCGATGGCGGGTTCTTCTTTTACAAACCAACTTCTACCGGTTGCCACTATTTGAGCCACAGCATAGTTGTTTGGTAAGTGCCGTTGCTATATTAGTGGGTTAACTAATTTAATCGTATTTTATTTTTTGCTACCGTTGCTACCCCTGCTTCTACTGATTGTGAGCTCTATACCTCAATTCTTCCCTGATCTTCTGGTTGTCGTAGCTCTTACACTTTCTTTACACAATCTTACTATGTGCTGGCTAAACTTGTTTCTTAATAAAGAAAATTGCATTAATCCCATACTGTACTTGTGTACCTGCACGAGTTGAATGTGAAGAACCTGATTGTTTGGCTGGACATTTTTTAAATTTTTTGACAGTTCAAAAGTTGGTATTATTTACTGTTTACTGTTGTAAACAAACAAACATTGAATAAGAATTTGAATAAGATAAGGTGCCAACTAAATACATAATATGTCATACATAAGGGATGTTGTGGTTATTAGCATTTGCAACTGCGAATATTCGTATGAAATTAGAATTTCTTTTGTATGAAATACATATTTTATTTAATAGCAGTGGATTTTATCCGTTCATTTGCGCCAATGAACCCAGGCCAAGTAAAGTAGTGCTTTTATATGCAGGAAGAGGTGTTGATGGAAACTTCTCTTCTGTTAAAATTACAAGCGTAGTGAATTACTAATGGCAGGTAGAACCGACTATCATTATAGCTTGTTATATATTTTCTAGCCTCAACAAATCAAAAACGGCAAACAGTTCTTTGAATGTAACTGACTTACTTATATAGATATATAGAGATTTAAGTCTGCTGCAGGTCACGGCCTCATGTACCAGCTCTGTCCAGGCGGCCCAGTTTTTCACGTGCCTTCTTTAATCTTTGGTTCCAAGCTTAGCTAGGGCTTCTTCGACTCTCGACACGCAAATCGTGGTCCTTGGTACGTTTGCGGATGTCGTCAACGGTTTTGGGGGTCGTATAATCCGAGGCTTATAGTCTTTTTATATTTTGGTTAAATTGACAAAAGAATTTGATTTTAAATGTTTTAAAGGTTTTTTTTATATGTATTTTATAAATAAAGTTTAAAAAAATACAACTGCTGCATCGCGATGAAACACATTATTGGGAACTGCTACTCATAATAAATAAAAACAACAAAAGTGCGTTTTATGACAATACCTGGCGAATACAACACAATAGAAAACGTGTAGAAAACCTGGCAGAGATGGACGTTCAATATACGTTGTGCATGACCCGATTTTATTAGCAGTGAAAATTTGCACGGTTCGGCGAACACTGATGATTCCTTTGTAACCATTGTTCGCATATTCATAAATTTTGTTGATCGGACCGTTGTTGATGCAGTCGCTGCTCACATGTCGACGCAAAACAAATGCATCGATCAAGTTAAGCAGGCATAACCGAAATGAAGGATTCCTCTTAGGCACAACATTTTGGAAGTAATACAAACAACTACTTGTGCTGATTCAATTTAAAATTCAAGAAAACTTTTGCGTGATCTCGTGATTTTTCGGTTTGTAGCTTAATGAAAATGTGCGTGTACATGTATGCTCGTATGCCCCTAAATCCCAAAATACTTCTGCTATCCCGGCATTTTCTGACTTTATTTGCTTCATATGTCTTCCAAAAAAATTACAAATAAAAAAAAATTACACGACAATTCAAGAGAAGCAAGAGTTTATTTAGATATTTTACAAGATATAAACTAATGGTTAATGCAGATATAAATATGTAAATCCAAAATATAAAACATTCAAAAATATATATGTCTTTTCAACAAATCATATTTAAAGGTATACAAAACATACACTAACAGCAAATGTACACCGTGTCCATACTTTACATTTTAAAATAAGAGAAAAAACAATGCGTTTTCCAATTTAGCACATCTTTATAGGATATTAAGAACACGGCACAAAACCGGTCCAACTGCAGGTGTAATAAAAAGGGACACCCTAATTGCGAAGTTGCCATCCGAAAATCGTGCCTAACTTTTATCAAGTCGTCTGAATTTGCCATGACTAGTTTGCAATTAGAGTGATGAGTCTGATGACTAGCTCTCATTTAAATTCGAAAATGGCAGAGCGACTTTTAACATTGTGAAATTCTGTAATTTGTACATGTATTTTCTGTAAAAAAATACTGTAAATCGCGGGATTTATGCGGGAAAAATCCCGGAACCCCAGACCATTTTCGGTTCCGAAAATCCCGGGATTGACACATATAATACATACACATGTATAAATGCAACATCCATGTTAATTGTGTAAACGCTGCCGGAGTTTGAGTGCTCGGCTGCATTTCTCGATTACCGTTGCTATACTGATGCATCACTGCATTTCGGTAGTCGAAGAATGTATGTACATATATATGTATAACCCTAATAGCGCTTCTTTTTTTTATAGCTTCTTTTTTCTTGAGCTAATCTTTTTTGGACTTTTACCTGTGAAGTATGGTTCGTGGTTTCGCACAGCAGAAATTCAAGATTTTCTTAAATGAAGCAAATGTTTTATTTTACTGTTGAAGTTGGTGGCGGTGATTTACTCACTGACCAATTTGTGCCGTTGAGCACAAAATTTCACCACAAGATCATTGTTCCTTATGCACGCAATTTCGGCACCACCAATGAGAGTAGTCGCGGCTGGCGCCGCACAATGCAGCGAGTGTGGCGAAAAATACTAATTTGCAAGCTGAAAACTTCGAATTTCTAAGTATTAAAGCTGGCTATCAATAGACAAACTAAGAGAAACCTGTTACAGGCTCTAAGAGAAATAATTAAAACACAACCCTTTTTAACGTTGGAAAATTTTTTTTTTTAAATCCAACGATGTTTATTACTACGTAAAATTTTAAGACTAAAGCGCCAATCGGTCACCGCGTATCGTATTTAATCGTATCGCAGACAAAACCTGTTTTACCCGAGCTCTATACGTGCGTTCGCTCATGACGTATTTATTCGGATCGTAACGCAGAAATTCTCATAGAAATAGGTCTCTCTCAGACATTTATGATACGATTAAATACGATACGCGGTGACTGATTGGCGCTTAACTCGCTCGTGCGCAGGCACTATATATCAGAAATCAGGAGCAAAGGACGCAGCCTGCTGAGTGTGCAAAAATTATTATTAATTATTAATCACAATTTTTTCATGTAATTGTGTGATCTCACTTCGATATTCAATATTAAAAAATTTTTGTAGGCGAGTTATGCTTAATTTTGTAAAGTTTGTTATAAGATTAGTCTGTAAACATAAATTCAAGGTTCGGAATCAAGACACTAAGCCGGAACAGTTAAACGAAAGAAGACCAACACAAATTGGCGTCTTTAAATTCAGAATACAAATATAAAAATATAATTTCTTTTTGATGCTTCCTTACGTATTTTTTGAACTGATTCATGATTGCAGAATCCTTTTCAGAATAAATGTTGTTTCGAATTATACAATTAGATCCTTATTCTTATTAATGTATTACCGAACAAATTTAACCTTCAACACAAAGCATTCTTTTCTAATTTAAGCACCTCACGCCATATTAAAGTCACAATATTACTGCCAAAATGACGAATTAAAGTTTAACAAAAAATTAAACAACATAACAAGCCTAATATACCTAAAATTGCCATTGCTACCGAAATTTGCCTTGCTGCTTTTGCTTCCATGGTGCAATATAATGTAACTTTTGGAGGCAGCAGCATGACTCAATTTCATATTGCTAACATTATTGTCAATAAATTGCTTACGATTTCGTAAGGTTATAAACCAGCGGGAGCTAAAAGTCACAACTGTGCGCTTAAAACTGTGTGTGTCTTTTATTTTTGCATGCTTGAAAGAAGTTACACAATTCAACACAGTTGAAAACAATAAACTACTATCTTATACACGTAGCATTACAATCATTTGCGAACAAAACAGCGATGCCTACAAAGAACTGGCATCGTATGAAGCGTTTATATAAAAGTTCAACAGCCTTTAGTAATGGGGAAACATTGTACGAGTACTGACTAGGAATGTTAATTTAAAAGCGGTTTTGCTAATCTTGAGATTTCTGGACTAAAAAATAAATCTCGAAATTTGTCGGAATATCTCAAATACATAAGCACTTCATGTATACTGAAATTTGAATAAAAATTTATAACAAAACAAGGAAATCGAAACAAAACAAACATCCACACATGAATTTCCTTAATATAAGGAAATTAAATATATAATAAATTATAATATACAAATAAAATAGTAGTATTGCAGTTTTTTTTATGGTGAATGCTGTTGTGAAAAAATTCAAAAACACTTTATGGTTTTAATGTTAAAATACCGGGATTTCGATGCGCAAAAAGATTTATATAAATGCAACATCCATGTTAATTGTGTAAACGCTGCCGGAGTTTGAGTGCTCGGCTGCATTTCTCGATTACCGTTGCTATACTGATGCATCACTGCATTTCGGTAGTCGAAGAATGTATGTACATATATATGTATAACCCTAATAGCGCTTCTTTTTTTTATAGCTTCTTTTTTCTTGAGCTAATCTTTTTTGGACTTTTACCTGTGAAGTATGGTTCGTGGTTTCGCACAGCAGAAATTCAAGATTTTCTTAAATGAAGCAAATGTTTTATTTTACTGTTGAAGTTGGTGGCGGTGATTTACTCACTGACCAATTTGTGCCGTTGAGCACAAAATTTCACCACAAGATCATTGTTCCTTATGCACGCAATTTCGGCACCACCAATGAGAGTAGTCGCGGCTGGCGCCGCACAATGCAGCGAGTGTGGCGAAAAATACTAATTTGCAAGCTGAAAACTTCGAATTTCTAAGTATTAAAGCTGGCTATCAATAGACAAACTAAGAGAAACCTGTTACAGGCTCTAAGAGAAATAATTAAAACACAACCCTTTTTAACGTTGGAAAATTTTTTTTTTTAAATCCAACGATGTTTATTACTACGTAAAATTTTAAGACTAAAGCGCCAATCGGTCACCGCGTATCGTATTTAATCGTATCGCAGACAAAACCTGTTTTACCCGAGCTCTATACGTGCGTTCGCTCATGACGTATTTATTCGGATCGTAACGCAGAAATTCTCATAGAAATAGGTCTCTCTCAGACATTTATGATACGATTAAATACGATACGCGGTGACTGATTGGCGCTTAACTCGCTCGTGCGCAGGCACTATATATCAGAAATCAGGAGCAAAGGACGCAGCCTGCTGAGTGTGCAAAAATTATTATTAATTATTAATCACAATTTTTTCATGTAATTGTGTGATCTCACTTCGATATTCAATATTAAAAAATTTTTGTAGGCGAGTTATGCTTAATTTTGTAAAGTTTGTTATAAGATTAGTCTGTAAACATAAATTCAAGGTTCGGAATCAAGACACTAAGCCGGAACAGTTAAACGAAAGAAGACCAACACAAATTGGCGTCTTTAAATTCAGAATACAAATATAAAAATATAATTTCTTTTTGATGCTTCCTTACGTATTTTTTGAACTGATTCATGATTGCAGAATCCTTTTCAGAATAAATGTTGTTTCGAATTATACAATTAGATCCTTATTCTTATTAATGTATTACCGAACAAATTTAACCTTCAACACAAAGCATTCTTTTCTAATTTAAGCACCTCACGCCATATTAAAGTCACAATATTACTGCCAAAATGACGAATTAAAGTTTAACAAAAAATTAAACAACATAACAAGCCTAATATACCTAAAATTGCCATTGCTACCGAAATTTGCCTTGCTGCTTTTGCTTCCATGGTGCAATATAATGTAACTTTTGGAGGCAGCAGCATGACTCAATTTCATATTGCTAACATTATTGTCAATAAATTGCTTACGATTTCGTAAGGTTATAAACCAGCGGGAGCTAAAAGTCACAACTGTGCGCTTAAAACTGTGTGTGTCTTTTATTTTTGCATGCTTGAAAGAAGTTACACAATTCAACACAGTTGAAAACAATAAACTACTATCTTATACACGTAGCATTACAATCATTTGCGAACAAAACAGCGATGCCTACAAAGAACTGGCATCGTATGAAGCGTTTATATAAAAGTTCAACAGCCTTTAGTAATGGGGAAACATTGTACGAGTACTGACTAGGAATGTTAATTTAAAAGCGGTTTTGCTAATCTTGAGATTTCTGGACTAAAAAATAAATCTCGAAATTTGTCGGAATATCTCAAATACATAAGCACTTCATGTATACTGAAATTTGAATAAAAATTTATAACAAAACAAGGAAATCGAAACAAAACAAACATCCACACATGAATTTCCTTAATATAAGGAAATTAAATATATAATAAATTATAATATACAAATAAAATAGTAGTATTGCAGTTTTTTTTATGGTGAATGCTGTTGTGAAAAAATTCAAAAACACTTTATGGTTTTAATGTTAAAATACCGGGATTTCGATGCGCAAAAAGATTTGAAAATATTGAAGGGCAGAGGTATGAGTATTTAAAGATGATTCGAATTTATTGCTATGTGTATGCATTACCGAATGTTCCTCTATTCTTTCTCATAGTAGAATATTTTAAAGTTTTTTGACCCACTTTAGTACACATTAGTTCTATTGGAGCCTGTTCTTAATATTGTATTTCGATCCAAACCAACAAAATATATACTTATACATACATAAAATAAAATATAAATATATAGTATAAATCAGATGTGGTGATGAAATACCAATTATGTTCCTTTCCACCAACTAAAATCCTCTGTTTTGTAGAAAAGCCAAGAAGATTTTAGTCAAAGTAAATTTACTTATAAGTACCATGGACAAGTTACTGTATGTGTGCTGTAAAATTTTCTTATTCCGACAAAAAAATGTAGCAAAATATTTGCAGATTGAGTTTTTACTATCTCCACATGCATCAGAGAACAGAGCTACCGACTGCATTTCATAACTGTGTAATACGCTATTGTTACACGAATTTATCTCGACAGCGCCCCCTTCCAATTGTTTCATCGCAATTACATCTAACGTATGTATTTGTGAAATTGGTTTTACAGCTAAATTGAGATACGCCGGTAAGCTGTGCTCTTATAGAGTGAAAACAAAGGCGAATAACGCCGCAAGACCTTACTCGAAAAGCATAGTAGCTTCTGCATAAATACATTTGTATGTATATGGGTGAAGTAATTTCAATTTTATGAGTTAGGTTTCCTCCTGAATGTACCTTCGATTTTAAGTGGTTACAGGTTTAAGATTATCCATCTCCACAGTGATAAAATTAAATATACTATATTATTCTAAATTAAAATATTGTCGTGTTGGGCGCCGCGGTGGCTCAGCGGATAAGTTAGTGCTTGGTCGTTGATGCGGGAGGCCTGGGTTCAATACCTATCTGTTTTCGAAATTTTTTCTTTGCGCTTCTTTTGCCAATTTCTGAAATTATTCTTTGCCATGATAATATTCTCAATCCGTTCGGACACGGCGGTTTGTATAACAAGCCTCATGGGCTGTTGCGCCAATTATTTATATATTATTATTTATTTTCCTGTTGAATTTTGAACCATTAACCATTTAATAGCGCAGCCATGGAACATTTCAAAAGGAAATACTCGTTGAAAGAAATAATATTGTTTGCTGATCAAACTAATGACTGCTGCCACATGTCGCCCATTTGAAAAATTTGAAACTAAAATAACGTGGAGATATTTTAGGCCTCAAATGAAAAAATTCTTCCCAAAAACACCTCCCACTATTTGAGCTGGGTGTGCCACTGTTATGGTCGTATTTAAAGCACGCACATACAAGATGACGTAGTTAATTGCAAAATCTATCAATGTTGTTAAACTGACATCTCTACAAACGCTATTTTCACAACTTTTCCTTTACATATGTATCTCTAATAAAAGAAATATAACATTTCTGGTTTTCTTAGTTTTTGCCATGATGGTTTTCTTCCATTTTTATAGCAAGCAGTACTTTCCCTTTTTATGTCTTTTCTTCGTCAACAAAAATAATAGCTGCAACTGCAATATCAGCAGAAACACCAAGTGCATTGAAAAGAAAAAAGTGTATTTTCGTTTTGTGGAAAATGTTCAAAGGAAAAACATGTATGCGATGTCAATCAAAGTAACATTCCAAGCAAACACTTTAACGGTTACCGTGTTTGTTCTACTTTAACTATCTTGGAGCTTCAACTGGGAGAATTCGATATATTGCCATTAACATCTTTATCATTACATATTACCGATGTACTTTAAACACAATTTAGCACACGACATGGAAACAATATTTAATAAATCATTTAATCGTGTTGGCACTTAATTACATCCAAAGTGACATAGTGTCCATATTATTTATTTTACGAGTATTTATTGTTTTGCACAAACTTGGAATACCATGTTATTATAGGTGAGGGCAATAAAATGTTATGCTTAAATGTATATGTACATGTAAATCAATTAATTCATAAAGTTTGCACACAAGCATGTTTCTCACCATATATGTATACACGCTATATTATAGATAAATCTATTTTTCTGGCGAAATTAAAATCAGCCCCGTCCAATAATTGTTTCCCGGGGAATTTGTACGAAAATTGTAATGCCTTAAAGGAGGTGTCCTGTGCGTCCAGTTTTCCGATTTGAACCAAATTTTATGTATGTGTGTATATATATACATATATGGACGGAAACAAAAGTTACATTAAAAGAGTAAATTTTTTTTATGGGAACGGCACCCTAAATAGGTAATAAATCTGTTATTTGTTAATTTTGTACGGGCATTGGAATAACCTGTTCAATTTGTTCGACGTAATCACAGTCATCGGAACCATTATGCATACCCAAATCGATACAGCTGCACCAATTTTCTTCCTTCTCGTTTCTGGTTATTTGATTACCTTCTTTTATGCCACATTTCGCTGCTGCGCTTGCGAACATGCCGACGCACCAAGCATACCTGAAAATATCATCCTGCAATGCACCGAGTTTTTTGCTGGATTTTATTTTACCTTAAAAAATTTGAGGGCCAATTAGGCCCAGAATATTTTTTAATAACGGAAACGCATTTAAATAACGCGTTGATATTTGATCCTGGCTACGTTTATAACTCAGTTAACAGCTACTAACTATCTGACTGTTTTCTTCCTCAGAAGATCAAGGTTGTTACACATGGACACATCTCATTTAATATCCATAGTAAGTTTCTCGCTACTGAATTTGCCAGCAGTAAGCAAATTCGTCGCCGTTAATACAAGGAAGAGAAGCTGTGCTATGTGGAAGGGACTTGATTTATCTGCCTACAGCTTAATAAAATTTCGTAAGTATACATATGTATGTATGTTCTTTGCACTTCTCGTCTCTGGTGTCGTCTCCTTATTTGGCCGATCTAAGCGTTGTTCGTCTTGTCTCGTATGGCGTCTTAAGTTCTGTCACCCATTATATTATTGTTGTAACCGAGGAAGTAGACTCCTCCAGAGTAAAATCTAAAGAACGTAGCATCTTTAGACTTTGAAAACTAGCTTTATAAGGTTATTATTTTCGACCATAGAAATTATTTCAAAATAACCATCGCCATGTTTTTTAGCCTCGTATGTTTTTTTAGGGTGCGAAGCCTTCACCCATTATCGCTGCTTTTGTCGTTCGTGTAAAATACATTTGCCATGCAGAATTGATAGTGGTGGTCATAGCCAACAGAAAACAGCAGTAGCGACAGTGGTAATAGTTAAAGGAATGAGGGAAGGTGTTTCTAGGTTACTGACCCATGCAGGCTGTGTGGAAAATTCAATTCGCTGTGGAAATATGACGTGTTCTCCGTTCAGCCAATCCACCAGTTCATATGCTGTTCCCTATACTACGTATCTGTCGCCTCGCTTACTGCCGCTTTAGTTCGTTTTACTTATATTCATAATTACACTCATTTCATGCATGCAATGTTGGAGTTCCAGCGAATTACTTACTTCGTTTTTGTGTCTTCTTTGTTTCAGCGTTTGGTTTGGCTCAGCGCTCTTCTTACTTGAGTTCCGTCTTGAGCTTAATGCGAAACAAATTAAAGAATTTCCTTAAATAGTTTTGTTTGTTGGCGAATTTCAATCTATGTATTCTGTATATAGTATGAACTAAAGAGTTGTAGTTCTTCGTTTAGCAGAAAGTAATTTAAATGGTCTGTAGTCATCGATAATAGAGAATGCATTAGCGTGGCACTTAGAGCAGACGAACATATGTACATACTAGATTGGTAAGAGTTTTAACATATTTACGGAAATAAAAAGAACGCGTTTAATGTGCAGAAACTATTTTCCTTTAATTTTCGGCTTACAAACCTTAAAGCGATGGATTTAAATATTCGTATTTTTTTCATAGTTATACATACATATGTAATTATACCAAAAAATCAGAATGCGATTACTTGCAGCAAAGAGTCTCTCAAAAATGTTAAATTAATTAGCTGTTTCCAGATTTTTCCGGTTAAAGAACGAAAGAATAAAAATATAAGTGAGATTACCAAAAACAGAATGATTAAATAAAAGTATATATTTAGAATTATTGGTATAAGTTTCGTTTCTCATCTGCTTAGGAAAATTGAACAAATGAAAAAGGCACAGAATATCGTAGTTTGTTTATTAATTAATAGACGAAAATTGTGTGAATTTTGCTTTCAGTTTATCAGTTAACAGTATACACGTTTATCATAAATCTTTTCATTTGCCGCAAACATTTTCTGTGTTCATTCCATATTTTTATGTGGTTGTACCACACTATTTTTTATCAAATAAATATAATTCGCACGTTCGCAATGAATAACAAAATATAGTATAACTGGTGCAGCTATTTTATTCCATACTAGGGATGTCGCAATCGTAAATAATAATTTTTGAATATTTGCATGTACATATATTGTATTTGCGAATGCCGAAAGTTCCCATTGACAACATCCCTTTTTCATACATTAACATTTACTCATTATGTACATATGTATATTGAAATTGTAAGAAATTGTGATGGTCTTCCAAATGTCATTGCGAAGCTACAAGGTGCTGTTTTTTAGTTCACGCAGTCGTCTGCCTTTAAAAAATTACTGCAAAATTATGCGTGTTGTAGAGTTCATTATACTCGCAAAACCTAACACACACATGAAAAGAGAAAGAGCTACAAATGAAAATAAAAAACCACAACTTGAAATTTTAATGCCGCACAAATTGCGAGAAAGCAACGTGAGGCACGACATGGGACTTCGTCCACATCAGATCAAGAATTTTTGTGATGCAGATTAAAGTGGTGACGCGGTGTGGATCTACTGCTGCGGGCGGTGATACCTATTCTATTTCACGTTCTTGCTTTTGCTGTTGTAATGCGTCTGCGCGTTTACAACACGAAATTACTGCTTCTGTTGCTTGTTAGGCTCTAATGCGTGTCAGTGATATGCAATCGACATTTTTGCGCTGCTCTAAATTTTTTAAACGACAACTTATGGTGGACAGCAAAGTGCCTATTTAAGTTGTAATTGACATATAACAAAGTTAAGCTATACACATTTAAACGTCTAATATTAAATGGAGAACACAATTTTATTTTCTTTTACTTAATTCTGACAGACGGACAACCGAAACACGAAAAAGAAAATGTTCCTAATAATTACTGTATACTTATATCTATACCTAGGTCGCCATCTTTAAGGTGATACAATCATATGACAAACTCTAAGAGGGTATTACCAGAAGTGCAGGGTATAAAAAACTTAATATTTAAAATTTTGAAAATATCATATTTTTAGATCCTGGTATGGTAATAAATAATTTGTAATAATCTAGAAATTGGTTCCTGATAGATTCCTGCTTCATCAACGGGCTAATGATACTAATACTAACGGGCTAATACTACTAGACAGCCGATATGTGCAAATCGCTTCGCAAATATTCTAAAAATATCCGTGTAAAAATATTTTTACCAGCCGTTTTAGATAATATCGGATTAAGTTTTCGCAACTACAATTCCATTGCTGCAGTGGTTCTCTGGATGATTGGTCTCTCATGCGAGAGGTCGCTGGTTCAACCCACAGCCGACACATATTATATAAAGAAGATTTGCGCGTCGCCATCTCTTTCGAAGAATTAGTAACTCTCCGAAAGTATTCTCTACCATAAAAAAAAGCGTCTCAATTCCGTTTGGATACAGCTAAAGAATAAATATGTGGGTCCTGTTAGCTTGCTCCAAAATGTAACAATTACACACAAGTTAATTCGAAAAAGCTAAGCCTAAGCCCCGGTTACACGTCCCAATCATTTCACTCGTACGTATGTATCGTTTTCTTAAACATCATAATAAAATCTAATTTAATAAACCCTACGCAGAAACCATGGAGGCTAATGTTGAAACTTTTTCCTTATTCATCATCTCTACTTATTCCTAAGAGTTTCGATCATTTCTACTAAGCTACCAAAAATAATTTCGATTTGAGATGCATCATTTTGAACCTTTTGTCTATTTCTCATGGAATGCCTCTTAATTATGAATTTTAATTAATTTTTATTAAAATCGAGTTTAAGTTCAATGTTAGGTCAAACATTTGTATATTTACATATGTATAATGATAATAATGAATAATAATTGATTGGCGCAACAGCCCAATGTGGGCTAAGGCTTTGCTTTCTCGCATTAAGTTGTGTGTGCTTGTCATATATTTCACAAATTAACGGGACCTACACTAACCGAATCCGAACAGGTTGAGAAGCTTTTCATAGCAAAGAATATTCTCGGAGAATTGCCAATTCATCGCTAGAAGTGACGCTACGCAAAGAAAAATTTGGAACCAAATTCTCTTTGCATTAGATGTTATGTGCCCCGGCTGAGAGTTGAACCGAGACGATTCCGCATCAACGACCAAGCGACTGAGCCCCCGTATTTACATACATATGTAATATAAACACTTTTATTCAGTAAAATAAAGCTTAACATACCGACAACTTCTTCTCCATATGTATTAATATTTTTATGTAATCTCCCCAATATTGTAAAGTAGCTTGCTATAAATGTGTGAGTTTTAATTAATTAATGAAGAAACTTAAACTTAAGCAATAACAGAAATGCAAAACTTAGATATGAAAGTGTGAATCACCATCCCGTAAGGAGTTAGGTATGATAAGCTGACTGTGCAAAATAAACTGTATAGCTTTATTAATAAATTGCACAGTTGTACAAAGCCTGACGCTCAGTGTTAATCATTTATGAAAGCAGCGTCCTTGAAAGAAGCAAGTAAGTAAAAACAACAAAAGATCAATGAATATCGAAGCTACGATTATGAAATCTGGAATTTCCGATTTGTTTATCTCCCTCGTCACAACCTAGTAGTTGATGGTTGACGGCTGAGGGTGACGTTTCGACGAATACAAAATAACGGCGTTTTCACCTTCATTTTTATGTGTGACGCATCATTGCTATTAGGAGATTTGGATTTCGATATGGCGAGAAAAAGATGTCCTACTTTGGTTTGTCAGAGCATGAAACTTAAACAAAAATACTAATAGCTAAGATGGACATTAGAAAAACTTTTTAATTTTGTTCTAGTGATGCGAAGTGCGCGAATCTGACTAGTACCAACAAGCATGGTAAACAAGACAAGCTAATATTGGGCATTATAATAATAAAAAGTGAATTGGTTTCGAAGATATGGCTCAAAATGTCGAAAAATTATCCCTACTCCCCAAACTCATCAGCATTGCTAGGTTTCTCGTTTGGACAGAGAACGTAGAGGTCTGTATATACATAAGTATGTACATATTTATGTATATATGATACTATGTTTAATGAACAGACGGACAAGGAGAAGCGCTGCTGTTCACAGAAAACAATCAAAACCAAGCACAGGACAGACAGTCAAGGAAAAATTAAATTCGAACGCTAAAGAGGATATTTCTGGTATGGAACCCTCTGTGCGTGAGTCCGACTCGCACTAGACTGCTTTTTATATGAATGCTTATCATGAAAATTTGTTAAACAAAAATTCGGTTTTGTTTCAATAAACATTGTTGTTTAACATCCCTGGTTTTTGTTGCTTCGCAGACATCGTGCTGTTGCAGCTCTTGCACACTCACACAATTTACTCCCAGTCGTAATGCTTGCACGTGCATACAAATTAAGAGAGGTGAAAGAAACAGCCGAGAGCGTACTTGTTTAGAGCTGTTCTGCAAAATGTTATCATCATCTGATAGTTGTATCTTCAGGAAAACAGACTTCATAAACAATTTTCGTTATATTTAAGTTTTGTATGAACTGCATAAGCCTGTTTAGAGCACTAATATTTCTCTGTTCCCAGATATATGTTACCTGCATTTTTATTACAGAGTTGGTTTAAAGCGGGCAGCAGCATCAATGCTCTCGTGCTTACACTGCAAAAGCCGTGATCGCTCTTGTACTACGGTATACATATGCACACGCAACTTGGCTTTGATTTTGTGGTTTTATGTCTGAGCTTGCCACAGCACAGTCTCAGTTCCGATTTATACTCGCAACGGTGCGGTTTGGCTCGCCTTAGTTTCGGTTGGGATTTTTCAATCTTGTGGTGTGCCACTTTACCTGCCTAACGATATCAACTTCTCGAGACAGAGAGCATTTTTTTGCTTGTCTCCAATCGGTAACCGGTGCAATTTTTTTCCTGAATTTTGTTTTTGTTGCTGATTGTTATAAGCAAAAGTTAAACCTGATCGTTGATATCTGCGCGCTGTTAGTCGCGGCTTCTGATTGAAAGACCTGGTTTCCAATTGCTCGTGCAACGTGGAACAGGAACACGATTTCTCCCATTTTAAGTTTGTGCCGTTGATAAAAATGTGTCAATACATATATACGTGCGATTTTATATTTGTGTGATTAAAATTTTGTGCCGCAAAAAAAATTACGCATAAATTCGTTTGCTTTAAGAAGGTAAAGCACCTTTCACACAAAATTCGCTTATTCACTTAACTGGTTACGTAAAGTTGTGTTCGTGTGTGCTACTTTTGATGCAAATTTGCAACTGCTAAATTCATGCAATATGTTTTTCATTCCCACGTTTAAATGTACCAATTTAAAATTATGAAGAGCCATATCAGCCATACACCTTTCAATTCATTAACGTTCCGATAAAAGTGAGAGTAGCTCACACTTAATGCTGTACATTGTGGTGTTGCTATTGCTACACTTCAATACAGACAGCCTAATTGCGTATTTTCCGGTGGCCGAAAGTTGCCCGCGAACAACTTCAACCGTCACTTAACACTCGCCAATGCTACAAGATGTACTGAAGTGAATTGGTTGCTCTGGAAAGTCTGTGCGCGTGTATGCGGTTGCAATATTTGTATATATTCGTACTGAATTCGCTTCAGAATAAATCAATATAACGAGACATTGTATGTGGAAATATATGGAAACGCAGTGAATTCGCTGGCTACTTAAGAAGTAAAACGCGTATCACGTTCAAATGTAGCAAATCTGAAGTGTATTTGATGTCAGTGTATTGTGCGTGTCGGAAAACATAAGATAATTGCAGCAGCTTGAGTTAAATTAATTTATTGTAAGTTGCTACCCAAAAGCAGCTTGGTCTACTTAATGCCATGTTAATCACGATTATCAAGCTCAAAAAACTTGGAAAAGCCTTAACTGTGTAAAAAATACCAAATGCTAAAAACAATAATTATTGTGGATCTGGACTTGTGGGCTTTTCAAACAGGCTTTCGACAAATTTATCTTGGTTTATAGATGAAACGTCTGCTGTTGTTCTTTGAGAATTTCAAATTCAAACGAAACTTAAGAAATAAAATACTATTGAGAATTGAATACTATGTACAATTTAATAAAATTCTGTTATTGGACTTGCTTAAATTAACAAAACTAATTTCGCAAAAAGGCCCTTAAAAAACGAAAAGCACGGGCCTAAACAATTTTTTTTATTGGTCTTAACTTTCACTTATTGGCACTGTGATTCAGTAAAAGCTCATTTCTCCCCTTCTTTTCGCACATAAACATATCGCACACTATATACAAAAGAGTCAAAACTCAAAATTTTCCAAAATCGACTTTTTTCCATAAATCAATGCACACATCTTTAACTACCACACAAATTTTTTTCTCTTCGCTATCGTACTTAACTGCAAAAAACTATTGTATCTGTTTTTTTTGGTAATCTGCTCAAAAACAACTGATTAGTTTTGTTTTGGCTCTCCTGAAAATTTTTGATTTTTGATGGTATTTTTTGTTATTTAGTGTGTGTGATATAAAGAATTTATAAATAAAATTTTGATTTTAAAAATGTTGACTCAATATTGAACTACAAATTTAATTGGTAGATTGATTTTTTTCTAGAATGTAGAGAGCTATCCAACACATACAATGGTAGTAAAAGACCAGGTGCGATAGTAATAAGCTTAAATTTGTTTAATTACTCATTAAAAGGAATGCTATTTGGTATTTAAGATACGGAGTGGGCCCTCTACGTCATACAAAACAAGTAAGGAAGCATCAGTCGGGTTTCCCCGACAGAGTAATACCCTACACCAAGTAACTGAGTGGGCAGACCACGCCCATTTTTGTCAAACTAAAAGGTATTCCGTATAGAACTGTATATAGCAACTATTGACACTCTGGAGGGACTACAACATAAATTATCGATATATATCATTTACCGCCTATATAGTGGGCGGACCACGCCCATTTTAGAATATGGCATGTAGGGCCGATATTTGAACTTAAGAACAAAATTTTAGTCATTTAAATTCATAAATAGTTAATTGAGAGCCATTTTAACTGAAAATTTTTTTTCGCTATATAGTGGGCGGGCCACGCCCATTTTTTCTTGAGACATAGAAGACCTACCTCTTAACTTGAATACCAAGTATAATTCTTTTTCATGAGTAATTAGACAAATTATAGCCATTTTAGCGGAAAAAATCCGAGGTAGTGGGACTTATAGGCCCGTTGTGGGCGTGTCCTTTGACCGATTTTGCTAATCTTGGAACTTGAAGTAGTGGAAGGTTAACTACGACTGTGTGCCAAATTTAGTCTAAATCGGACCACTCCTTCTTTCTCTCCTGCGCCAACGGACAGCCAGACAGACAGACAGACGGACAGACGGACAACCGGAAATCAAGACAGAAAGTGATTCTAAGCGTTTCCATATACTTATGTCTATACCTAGGACGTCTCCTTTAATGCGTTACAATTTTCGCACAAAGTTATTATACCCTATTACCATAGGTGTAGGGTATAAAAATGGGCGCGGCCCGCACACTATATAGGCAGTAAACAGAAATCCTCTCAGCTTCTAATATATATACTCCAGAGCTATAATTATTTAAGGTCATTGAACTTACCACCGTCGATGTTTTATATCTATGTTGTATCCGAAAAATGGTGTCGCTTTAATTTCTGATATGTACATATACACATATACATACAAACTAGAAATGTTAATTGCTGGATATCGACCCCAGTGTTCCGGGATGTGGGAGAAGATTTGTCTGCCAAAATCCCGCGTTTTCAAATGAGGAAATTCCATATTTCTTACAATGTGGTAGAAGAAGATATATTGTCGGTTTCCGCAGGAACCAAATTAGTAATCGTCCCGAAGACTTTAAGTGACAATATTATTGTTAGCGATTATGATTATTCTGCTTTAGCGGATGTTTTGACCCTATGTGCGATATTATGGCATTGCGGCTGAATTTATGCAACGCTTTGGGGTCTCAGACTGGGTATATATGTACATACATACGTACATACATACATATGTATGTGCATAAATTCTTACTGCGCTCGACCGTTTTACTGGCTCTAAAGTCAGAGTTAATACTAATTTAAACTTACAAAATGAAATGCGCTTTCTATTTGCTACCAGCCTTGCTTCAACTGCAGCATGTGTTGTGATAATGCATTTTACCTTCTGTTGTCTGCATTGCTTATACTCTGTCTATACTACCACTGCTAACGTACATACACATAGTTTTGTGTGTATACGAAGTTAATTAATTTTGTTGCTGTTGCTTGGTACGGTAAATCATCATGCCTCTGTTGTCGCTGATGCTGCTACAAAAGCTGCTGCTGCTGCAGATGCTGAACAAACCGTTTTCATTTTATGTTGTTCTTCTTTTGTATTCTTTTGGAAAACACCAGCATGCGTGTGTATCTGCGGGATGGATGCAAGCTCAGGCTTTACGCGCATGAGCCGCGAATACGCGCAGAGATTACTTGAATGCATCATGTATGTATATGTGAACATACCCATGCGGTATGTATTGTACATATATTGCACATGTGTGTCAGAAACGCGGAAAAGTGATGGAACCCCACTTGTTTATGATGTTTCTGTTTCTGAAGTTTTGTTACTGAGGCTGTAGCTGCTATCGTTGTTATTCCACTACTGCAATTTTTGGTGTGGATATAGCTGAATTAAATAAGTACATATTTACGCTTATGGTTAAAATACGGTACACCAAGTAACCGCGTGGTGCGATAAATCAATGGAAAAAATGAAATTGTGGGTGTATTAAATTTATTGCCTACTTATGACGCGCACAGAGCAAAAACGCTTCGAGTGTCAATTTTCGCCTCATTGCGCACATGCGCTGTGCAGGTATAAAAGTCGTTTTTGCTCTGGGCGCGTCATATGTAGTTAGCGGACCTCGTCCATTTTTAACAAACTACAAGATATTCCTAATATTATATGTCAAATATTGGTGTTTTTGCAGGTGTGCAAAAACTGTCTATATATTAAATTTAACGCCTCTATGATGGTCGCACCCCACCTATTTTTTGACATTTTTAAAGTAATATTTGCAGCTCTGGTCGATATTTTGTGATTTTGATGACTATTTTCCGATTACCTCCTATATAGTGGGCGGGCCACGCCCATTTTTTATATGTGCTGTGTAAGGCTGAGAGCTTAACTTAAATACTATATTGTATTTGTTTAAATGCATATTGAGGGCCACCTAACCCATGAAAATCCCGAGGTATTGCGTCTTATGGACTCACAGTAGACATATCCTCCAACCGATTAGGAAAATCTCTGAACTTGAACTAATTTATGGTTCAGTGCCACTATGTACCAGATTTGGTGTAAATCAGATAATTGCATCTTTCTCCGCCCACTATGTAGACGGCAAATTTAATACACCCACAGCTTAATTTCTTTCAGTGGATCCAGTGTCCCGCGCTCTACTAGGTGTAGTGTACTATTCTTTCGGGCTAAGCCGACTGATGCTTCCTTACTTGTTAATATTTTTTTTTAAATTTATTATTGTATATTTATTTATTTTTAATTATTATATAATCAAAATATATAAACAAAATCGGCATGAAGCATACAACGCACCCTTTATTTGGGAGCCATGTTTAAATTTTATGCGATTTTCGGGTGCCAGCATCGTTATTGCTGTAAAATATATCTATTGAATTTACAGTGACCTAAATATTTATCATGCAGTTATGTATATCAGTTATGACATTACATTTATTTAGTTTTCTATAAAGGGTTCTAATAAGAAAGTGTATTAGTGTACAAAGACGGTTTCAAAATCTCTCTTTTTATTACGGTCACGACTGTAGTAAAGAAACGTACTATAATTATTTCCCTTATTTGGAAATGGCTTTCGTCGGTATCGTAGTGTTAGATTTTCCCTTTTTATTCCTTTTGAAAAAGTGGTTGAATTCTAACGGGTATTCTAACGGACGTGTAGAAAAAACAAATTTTACATGCGATTAAAAGTAGAGAAGTTGTAAAACGAATGAAGCGTTAAGTTATTTTAAACGATAGGAAGCATTTGGAGAAAAGTTTCAAATTGAAAAATGTATTTCTTTTTACTGCTAATTCTGTGAAACCGCCATTAAGTAGTGCATTGTGCATTAACAACAGACACAACGCAAGTTGTAAATTTAATGGTCGAAAGGCGCTCAGAATGGCACGGTACTTAACGAGCGAAATTTTCGCAATGCACTTGCAGTTCTTTATTTTTATAGCACCACTTTGCTTTGCGGAAACAGATGGGAAGGAGATTCGCGGCATATGCTGTTTTTAGTTCCTGTTCGGTAAAATAAAAATTAAATCGGAATCGTTGTACTCGAGGGTCGTGTTTGAGGCTTTCACAAAAATGATTCGTTAGATAATTAGATATTTAAATGCTTTTACAGACTACCGTGACCAACTATTTCTCTCTGACTGTAACTTTGACTCATATCAGGTCTTTTCTATTCTTCATTTACTTTACATTCGGTTAGACCATTTCTTAAAATTAACACTTACATACATATATAATAATGTCTTCCTATATTTCCGACCGCAAGCCACTTTGATGTTGTAACACAGCAAGAAATATAAATTGACAATTTGTTTTGAACTATCTAGTATTTATTTCAAGACCGGCGCTTAGTTCAGACGATCTAGGGACAGCTGCATAATTGATTAATGATAAAAAATTGATTGCCAAAACAGCCCTTGTGGGCTTAGGCCAAGCTTTCTCACGTTAACTTGTGTGTGCTTGTTATATTTTTCACAAATTAAAGGGAGCTACATTAATCGAATCCGAGCGGGTTGAGAAGCTTTTCATGGCAAAGAATGCTCTCGAAGAATTGCCAATTCATCGCGAAAAGTGGCGCCGCGGAAAGAAACAATTTGAAAACAATTTCTCTTTGTATTAGATGGTGTTAAGGCCGGTCTTTAACCCGGACCTTCCCACATCAGCGACCAAGCACTTGCAAACTTGCACTTGTGTGGCTAGTCCTATCGACCTAGTCCTAGTGACTATCAATTAGCACTGAGTGCCGTTTTGTTAAACTTGCACTTACTCTTTGTGATTATTTGCTTTGTAAATGGTTATTAATTGCAAAGTGCAAGAAATAAGTTTTTATTAAGTTTTTTTTTAATAACAATGAAATTATTAGGATTCCCACTTAGTAAAGTGGGCATATCGAACGTACTTGTGTGATTTCGTTTTATACCCGTTTGATAACATAAATAGCAAACATACGATATTAAAAGCAATTAAAGATCTTGTAAAGTGAAATTCAAATAGGAATTGAAAATAGAAAATTTTAAAGAAATCGAAAACGAGCGCAGTGGTGCAGAAACTTACTTTTAGCAAGCAGACACTTAAACAAACAAAAAAATAACTAATTAGATAGAAATGAACTACTCATATTGTAGTATCCGTGTGTCGGAACGAATATGGTTGTAGCATTTATTATTATACACCTGATTTGAATGTAGATCTACTACATCGCTACTATCAGCGCTTGTTTCTGTTGATACTACAAGTTTAATTGCTGGTCGGTAGCAATGTAATTAGTCTCTGTTCAGTGATTTAGTTCGCTCAATACTGGAATCAACGTAGTTCAATGTACATATGTACATACATGGCTAAGTTACGTTGGTAAGGCAAAGAAAATAAGAAAGAAATTTTCCGACTATTGCCAATGCATATGCTCATGATTTCAGTAGAAATTAGTTTCATGCCACGTCTTTTTTGATGCAGCGTTTTTGGTTTTTGGTGCCGTGATGGCTCAGTGGACTAAGTACTTGGTAGCTTATACGGGAGGGCCTGGGTTCAACTCTAAGTCCGGTACATCTAATTACGAAGATAAATTGTTTTCAAATTGTTTCTTTCCGCGGCGTCACTTCTCGCGATGAATTGGCAATTCTCCGAGAATATTCTTTGCCATGAAAAGCTTCTCAACCCGTTCGGGTTCGGTTAATGTAGGTCCCGTTAATTTGTGAAAAATATGACAAGCACACACAAGCCAAAGCGAGAAAGCTAGGTCTAAGCCCACACGGGCTGTTGCGCCAATCAATTATTATTGCTATTATTATTACAAGGGAACTCCAAGACATAAACATTGTGATGTTGGCTAGTAATATTGCAACGCAATGATTGTTTACATTAGCCCAATTCACAATCTTGTGCAAATGGTCTGGAATTTTTGCATAAGATTGTGAATTGGGCTATTATGTGTTGCTATACACCGTAACTATCACAATTGTAATTGAAAGAATCTTATATTACTGAAAAACTTGAAAATCAGACTTGAGCGGTTATAACTTGTGACCACAGATATATGTATCTATTTAGAGTATAATATTGTACCTGTTGCAATAGTTTTTTCTCGCTCAATTGCGGTGTTAGATCAATCTGATCCTGCACGCATATTTTCAATTAGATATTGCGGCAACGTTACAACGATTACCAATCATATTAAAAATCAATATGCAGGATTTCAGACCTTTTGCATCGGCCTGAGTTTTGAGGCTATGTAATACAACAAAGAATAAAAATATTACCAATTTACAATTTTGCGTATTTGGTTTATTCTATTTTACTTATTTTGTATTATAAATTTAATTGCTACTTATGCGTTTCAGATACATATGAGGTCACAACGGTACTTATGTCCAGCGCTAATTTATTAAGAGAAAGGTGAGTTATATTTCTCAGAGAGAAGCAACTACATCCTTCGAACTCCTCGAAATTTTTGCCACAAACTTCCTCTTTCAAACTATTGGTATATGTAATACATATACATATGTATCTGTGGTCAAACGCAATAACCGCTTACCTCGACATAGCAAATAATTTAGGTATGAGTGGCACCATATTCCCCTTTCATTGCAAATTTCGGTAAAATTGGGCACTCTGTACTGTTACAAAAAAAAATTAATCAAAAGCACTTTTGCTTATTTTTGGGCAAAGAACGTAAAAGTCATTCACGTTCTTTGGTTTGGGTTAACGCATATTGCATTCACAATATCCTTTATAACCGCCTTTTATCAAATATTTCCTGAATAAAAATGATTGTACTAATTGCTCTGCATATTCAAATTCTGACTTTATAGCCTATTCTTAATTACAAATTTGTTTCAGTAAGTATTACAAATTCAATCAAGAATGGGTTTCAAACTTTAAAACGCGTTTGCTCGAAATAGGGATTGTAGAGTTAAGCGGTAATTGCTTTTGAGCACAGAAATGGGAAAACCTAATTATTAATACATTTTTTTATTGAACTTCGTGCTCCATGTATTCTGTAATGCAGAGATTTTCCGTGCGAAAGCTTTATCTTATTGTGTCTTTTGAAAGCGGACAAGACAAGAGATTTTCACCAGTATCAACAAACGAATACCTATACTAGTAATTATGTAATGTTAGTTTTCTTTTAAATATGTAGATACTTTTACGTTATTTTTTTGTATACTTTTCTGATTTATTGGCATTGCCTCCAGTCTTGCGTCGGCACAAGGTGTTTGCACAAACAAAAGGCTTTTAGTGTGACATTGCTATAAAAGGAGCTCTCTTATTCTGTAAAATATGGGCACAAATAATTTTTTGATTCGCTTTTGATTTGCCTCTTACAACAAATTGTATTCGCTCAATAGCTTTGGTTTAAGTGCGACTAATGTACGAGGTATGAGGCATAATGCATTAATGCGATACAGTGCACAGCGAATGTGCGCTTTTATTGCACACAATGTAATTTTTCTGTTGCTATTAACTATTATTGTGTTGCCATCGTTTGGTAAGCCGTATTACGAGTATTGCGTTCAGCACAGAAAACCTTTCTACTTGTAGTTTTTTTGTTGAAAAAGAGAAAAGTCGCAATTATACTAGACAGTGGCTTAAGCTCGAGTTCAATTTTTTGCGTGTTGCTGTTATTGTTGTAAATAGCAATTTAAGTAGAGATAATGTGGATTTCTTGCAGTTTCAGTTACTAAACTTGCCATAAAATACGCAACAAAATTTGGAGTTATGATCTTTTTTCACGCACTCCTAAACAAAATAGTTAATTTTTGTCATCACTATGTTTTTTTGTTATTTGATCTCAGCTCTTCAGCTCTGTTCAAGAGTAGCCTAAGTCGATTTAAGCTGATTTTTTTTATATGGTCGTTTTGGTATGTAAAAATGGTGGTCACTGGCTTATATTCAATAAAATACTTGAATCATAATTTACATGAAAATCTGATGATGATTGATGAAATTTTGATGGGAAACCTTTCACTGGCATAACTGTCATCTATATTAATATTAATTTCGAAAGAAAAACTAGAAGCATTTTTACTTTGGTAATTTTTATGTAATATTGTAGTTCTTCGTTGATTGCTTAATACTTTAAGGAATAGGTACTGATTTTTTCTTTCCTGAAAAAAAGTGTTTTGCAGAAAGAGTGTATGAAATCTAAGCCCTCGATATACTATTAAAGTTTAGTGTTGATATGTCAATCCTATTGAATGTTATAAAAATAATTAACTTCGCCAGTGGACATTGTTTGGTGAAAGTAAAAGGCTGGAAACCTTCCTTCAAATATATGATATTGTACACTAAATAAAGACTGAATATTCGGCTTCCACCGATATCGGGTGTTCGGCTTATTCGAAATTAACTATTCGGTTTTGGCTGCGGCCAAAATAAAAAAAAATTTTTCTTTTTTGTACATGTTATGTTCTGTTCTAGCTTCGGCTTCCTTTCAAAATCAGGTATTTGTCTTCGACCACAAAAGAAACTCTTCCTTTCGGTTCGGCCAAAAATCGATATTTAGTCGCTCTCCAATACGACATGTGCATATGTGTATATTATATGTTTATTCATGCCATATTAATATGTATTAATAGAGTAATTTTATGAAACAATTTAATTTCATTTTAATATAGCAAATCAACTCTGCTGCAAAATGTGCAATAGTCATAGCCAAAGATGGCTAGTCAAGGACCAATCGAACCCAACCACAGCATTCGTACTAACTATGCCAAGATCTGAGATTGCTGTGTGCCTCCATTGCATAAAGAAATATACTACAGCGGCGCAAGCAGATGCACCTACGGTCCAAACGACGATGATGGCGAGGTCGAGGTCTCGGGTTCGGACCAGTACGGCGACCGGTGTAGGAGTTCATTCGCCCTCTTGTGTTAACCAAATAATAGAAGTATTACTAGCGATATTATTAGTTAATTTCTTAGCGAACACATTAGTGGCGTGTGTGCCCGCAGCAGCTGCTCTTAGCGGTACTCGTAATCGCGAATCTATTCGTTCCAGTAGCGGGAGTAGAAAAAGCCTCAGCAGCAGCAGTAGTGGGGATGGTGCGTATGCAAATTATCATCAACCGCACAGAAACGGTGATATGAGAAGTGCCACTTCTGGGTACAATAGTCTACCGCATCAGCAGCACCAATTCGTAGATAATGAGAATTTTCAGTCAGCATTGTCGAATCACTTGCAACAACGTAGTCAGAATTTTAAAATCAGTCCGAAGCCCTGTTCGATTGGGCGTATTGAAGGCACTTGCATGTTCGTTTGGGAGTGTATTAAGTCAGAGGGTCAGCATGTGGGTATGTGTGTTGATTCTTTCATGTTCGGCTCTTGCTGTGCACACAACTACACTGATAACATTGTGCTGCCACAGACATTCTCTTACACACGACCTACAAAGCCAGTGGGTATAAGTAGCCTCAACCACCGACCGCGACCACCACATTCGCCGCATAGACCTGGCATTAGGTGAGTGGATTGGGTTCCCGTATATGCTACAAACACTCAGCTGTTTGTGTATACATATAAACATGAACTTATATAGTGAGTATTTCTGCAATTAGTGGTATGACGACCATTGAGCGCCCGCATGGTGCCGGTACTCTAGTCATACGCCCTTCCGGACCACATCACCAAGGTGCCCTGGCCAAACCACAGTACCACATAAAGCCCCCCAGCAGCAGTAACATTCTCGACATTGAGGGCACTACAGCCCGCACTACGTCCACCGAGGACCCAAGCCTGCTCTGGACCTCGAACACTATGTTCAGTGATCTGCAATCAGTGGCCAGCGTGCCGTCATCATTTGCCACCACAGGTGAGTGCTGCAGGTTTATTATGGCACTATTTCGATGATTTGTAACTTGTATAAATACATTTTATGATTTTGTCCTTCATGTTGTAGACATGTGGTACTCATCGTCGTCTTCAACGTTACCGTCGTCGCACGACACAACAGCAGCATCATTGCCGGCTCAACAACATTGGCACTTGACGACTGAGCCAAATTTTATTACAAAACCGCGGCCGCCTGGCTGGGAGAAACCGTCGCTACATAACACGAAGCCATCTAAGCCCACGAAGCGGCCACCACCATTCTTGTCGCTGCCCCAACATTCTGGACACCAGCAACAAACATTACCGTCATCTGCCGTTGTGTATTCCACGCGTAATCCAATGCCGGTTTCTATGAAACCGACCAGGCCAGCACAGGTACGTAGCTCAACTATCATCGCCTCGACTACACCGACAGCGATAACGAGTTCGCAAACCAAAAAAAGGCCTTTTGCTAGCGCTTAACACAATCGTCGTTTTCAGGTGCGTCGCTCCTCTTGGTTGGTGTTTAGCATATAGCAGAGTAATAGAAGCAGAGCCTCGGAGAACATTTTATTGTTTGAAAATATCCGATGAAAGGTTCCCTTAACTACGTCATAGTGTGGTACAGTGCGATAAGTGAATCACAAGCGCGCTGACACATCGTATAAGTGGTGCATTGAAGGAATTCGGAGTCTAATAAACAGCTAATAATAATAAAAACGGAGCACGGAGGATTGGCGCATATATATGTGCGCGCATTCTATTTTAATCACAAGTTAACGGAACCTACACATTTATTCTATAGCCGGGCTCGAACGGGAAGGTTTTTACCAAGGCAAAGTATATGTACTCTCGGAGAGTGTGCAACTATAAATTTTGTGCGAAAATTGTTATGCATAATAAGAGGAATCCAAGGTTTAGACATAAGTACATAGAAATGGTAAAAATCACAGGCGGTAAATTTTTTTCCGGTAATATGGCTCATATAACAAATATTTTGTTTTAAACAAATAAAATTTGGTTCTCAAGCTCAGCCTTACATGTCGTACAAAATATGGGCATGGTCCGCCTACTAAATAAGCAATAAAAGGAAAATCCTAGTAACATCCAGAATAAATCCACCAAAACTTTCATGTTTGGTCACTTCATTGCTGTTAAGAATATATTGTAATTTTGTAAAAATAGGCGTGGTCGGTTCACTATGGAGGCAGTAAATTAAATATCGCTCGGTTAATTGATATAGAGTACAATTCAGTCGAGATAATCCCGACTGATGCTTTCTTACCTGTTTTTAGATGGTATTATTTTTTTAGATAGTAATTCTAAGTAAAACATCTTTCTAAAATTTCAGTTACCGCATCGACCAAATCCGACGAAGACTGCAGCGACAACATTATCAATTATAACTAACACAACGATGCAGCCCCCTTATTTATATTCCCCGCCCAGTTCGAGTGGTAGTGTGAGTGAAAGCTCCCTGCAACCTACTTTTCCAACCACCATTTCCGTAACCACATCAACAACAAGAACAACGACGACTCCTCAAAAATATAGGCCAACTGCTACATTTCTGCAATCAGTAACATTTGCGGCTACTGAAGCTATCAATCGGCCAACGCCATTTACAATTGCTACAACTTCAACGACACACCATCCAACGTTGGATGCCTCTACTGCTATAACTACAGGATCGCAGATTCCAGTATTCAGTCATAATCTTACCTCCATCGAGTCGAATGAAATCGGGTACGCGGCATCCGAACCTGGTGCCAGCATCAAAACCATTTCAGCTGCGCGCAGTGGTAAGAAGTATAAAACGTCTCCGATTTTTTTGTATACTGTAGTTGCCCAGACAATGACTTCTATAATCCATATTCTTCCAATTTCCAGAATGTGGTATACCGGTTCTCGCACGTCCAGAAACGCGTATTGTTGGCGGTAAAAGTGCAGCCTTTGGTCGTTGGCCGTGGCAAGTATCTGTACGTCGCACTTCGTTCTTTGGCTTTTCTAGCACGCACCGTTGCGGGGGTGCCCTTATCAACGAGAAATGGATTGCAACAGCAGGTCATTGTGTTGATGAGTGAGTACAAAGTGCGACCATAACATTAACTTACATATGTACATACCTACATTCTACATTCCTATTTATGTTACAATATTATTGGGGCAATTCTGCAGTCTAACAGAAGTGAAATGTAACGATAATTAATCACCCTTTTCTTTCCGAATTATGAAGGAGCCGTAAGAAAAAACAAAATCGGGACTATTTTGAGAAAGGAGAGTATCTAAAATATTTCTGAATCAAAATCAAGTAAGGAAGCATCAGTCGGGTTAGCCCGACAGAACACCTAGTAAAGCGTGGGCGTCCACTGGAAGAAATGAAATTCTGGGTGTATGAAATCAACCGCACCCAACCCAGTGGGCAGACCACGTCCATTTCTGAAGTTTTTCTAATAGGACTAAATATGCCAATGGTTCTTTTGGCTGGTGTACAACACAAATTATCGGAATATTCAATATTCGGTTGACGGATCACGCCCATTTTTGGAAAATTTTAAAGAATTCCTAATAGCAATAAAGAGATCAAATATGGTGGCTCTAGTGGATATACATATTATGAATGGTATGAGGATTTTCCGATTACCGCCTATGTAGTGTCGGACACCCATTTTTTAAGACATATAAAGCTGATACTTTGGCATCAGAAAATACTTGTTTCAAATAGAAGTGGAGTTTGTTCCGTTGACTCTTAAGAAAAAGTCAATTCGCAAAATCTCTATATGTGTGTATTGGAAAATCTGTTTTTCCGAATAACCAACACCCTAATCATGAAAAGCTACACTCTCAGAGTTTTTTTTAATTAAAATATGGGCTTTAAATGAAAACCACGATTTTCTTCGTTCGGCACTATTCGAGATAATATTTCTGATTTTTTAATTTTAAAATAATAGGTAATATATTTGCATTCTGCACTGTATGCTTTACAGCCTCCTGATATCGCAGATACGAATACGCGTGGGCGAATATGACTTTTCACATGTGCAGGAACAGTTGCCCTACATCGAAAGAGGTGTTGCTAAAAAAGTTGTACACCCGAAATACAATTTCTTCACCTATGAATATGATTTAGCTCTGGTGAAGTTGGAACAGCCCTTGGAGTTTGCCCCACATGTAAGTCCGATTTGTTTACCACAGACGGACAGTCTGCTCATTGGCATGAACGCCACAGTGACTGGTTGGGGGCGTTTGACCGAGGGTGGTACACTACCTTCTGTGCTACAGGAGGTAAGCTTGGTATAAGAGATTAATAGGCCGAAAGATATTTTTGATATGATCGAACTTTGTTTTCAGGTTTCAGTGCCTATTGTGAGTAACGACAACTGCAAAACGATGTTCTTGCGTGCCGGGCGACAAGAGTTTATACCGGAAATATTCCTTTGCGCTGGCTATGAGACGGGCGGGCAGGACTCGTGTCAAGGTGACTCCGGTGGACCACTACAAGTACGCTTTCGGATTTTGCCAGCCACTAGTGACTAAGATTAAATTTGCATTTCCAATTTCATTTTATCTCAGGTGAAATCTGAAGATGGGCATTTCTTCTTGGCTGGCATAATCTCTTGGGGTATTGGCTGTGCTGAGGCCAATTTACCCGGTGTCTGTACACGCATTTCTAAGTTTGTGCCTTGGATTATGGAAAATGTGACATAATGATGTTAAAGGAAGTCAGTGAAGGCACCAAACTGCCAAATCAAATGCCGCGCTGTGCATTAACAACACAAAAAGGACTGTGCATGTGTTTAACATGATTTTATAGCATATCCTTCAGTGGTTTTGTAAACCCTCTTTGTTAAATTGTTCAAGTTTTAACTCATTTCATATTTGTTTTCATTTAATTTATTTGTAGAAAATACTTAAATAATGTGATTTTTTAAACTTTATATTAGTAAGTTATAATTTGTTCCCAATTTAGAAAAAATTGTAAATCAAATTTAGGCTGCTCAAATCACTATATTACGTGCGGTCGGTCTTTCCAATGCTAGCAATCACATTACGAGGAAAGCAATAGCTTTACTTTTCCAAAAATAATGATGCGGTCATAGTTTGGGTGTTGGAACGACAGAAAGTGGAACTTTCACGTCCTAGGTTTGAATAATATATTTATTTGTTAAATGTGTCTACATATACAGTACTTTTAAATTAAAGCCTCAAAAGACCCGAAAAATGTTTTGATACAACCGAAAGTGCATTATCAATGCATTCGTCATTATAAGCGGAAGGTACTGTATATGCGTTTGCAATTATATAGCTTTTATATCAATGCTTGTGTAAATATCAGTCATTTCGTTATGTAGTTGTTTAGTTCTCGTAATAAAATCATAGATATAAAAAAATATATTTTTATAGTATCATAAGGCACGCTTAGCATTTTAATTGTAGGCTAAATAATGAATCATTGAATTATTTCTCCATATTCCTCTTTCAATCCATGGCACTTTATACCTATATAAATGTCTTTTGTCTATGAAGCCAGAGTCAAAATAAAAATATTTCACTCTCTTGTGTGTATTTGTTTTACTCGAATTGTATCTTTGATATGGGATTCCTTTTATAATACATATGTATTACCATTTGGACTCTTCGTAAAGTCAAAACCATGTGCGTAGCGAGGGTTTTATTGTATTCAATCTATTGTTAGACTAAGTATTTAGTCCCTATTTACCCCTTCTGAAAATTAACAACATCCCATAAGTTAAATTCAGTTTGATGGTTATACATATATACACATGTATTAGAGGTTCGTTCAGTGTGACTTTTTTTTATTGTACATTTAAAATTTTCTAAAATATACAATTACCAATTCATACCGATTCATTCATTGCTTTGCCGTACTTTTATGATTGATTCAGTATATAAAAGTGATCTCATGGTTGATGCTTAAAAATTGTTTGCTGCACCATCATCGATTATTTCAAATCAATCTTCAACAAAACGGTAAGGTACTATTGCTTTTTGGAAAAGAGTGCTTCCTTAGCTTCGTCATACAAGTCAAACGCCAAGTGCTTCAAGTCCTGCACACTGGTCGGAAAATTATTGATCGGTTCCACGGGAATTTCGTCTCCTGGCTTGACTCCCTTTACGAAATTATACGCAATAGCGAAACTTTTACGTGCTTCATAGAGAGAAACACGGGCAAACTGCTCCGCTTGACTAGGATAGCATAGCGACGCAATGATGCCTGCGCCTATAGTCGAATAAAGGACTTTTTTTATAAAGCCGCCACGTGCGGCGAATATAAATCCCGATAAGCCACCGATAGCGATGGCACCACCACGGGGTAGTACATTTTGTGGTTGATTTAGGTAGTCGATGGAAGATTGAGAATGTGCCTTAGCGGTCTGGACATACACATCTATCACCTTCAACTGCTCCTCAACCGAACTGTATGCAGTTTGCACTTCTGTACGTAAAAGACGTACGCCACTCTCAACATAATCATGCGCCGCAGAATTTTTGGCCAAATGAGTTTCTGGTTTAGTTCTAAAAAGATGAAACAATATCGATCTATCGGCAGTTGGATACAGATTACTTACTTGTTGTGAGAAAATAGCGGCGCATACAAAGGTAGTTCGGTTGGTTTGCACTTGAAGTGATCCAGCTGCTCTTTTGTGCTAGGGGGAGATGGAGTTTCTCCACTTATCTTGATAGCTACTGCCCGAAACATGTTACCGTTTTTCTACTAAAATTTCATGTGCCGTGCTGATGATGAACTGATGCAGACTAAAGGAATAAAAAGCCAAATGTAATACAATTTACTTTAGGATTTTCACAATAAAAACAATTACCTCGTTTGGTGTTCTCACTTGCATAACGGATTGACCTCGGGCAAGAGAGCATTCATGACGTTAATTTATTTTCTCCGCATGCGCTGTCAAAATTTATGTGCACAGTGGTTAATGAATCGTTGGCATTTACGGCCTTACCGTATAAATCACCGTGATCGAACGCAACGCGAACACGAAGCCAACGCCGGGATCAAAAAACGGCATTTTGTAAATCACGGCGTAATTGCGTTCGTTGTCTTACGGCATCACTTGAGCTGTCAAGTTCTTACGAAAAAGAGTTGTATTTTTCTTAATTTGCAGCTTCCATTGCATACCTCCCATAGCCTAGTAGTTAGAGCGTTCGACTAGAACGCGAAAAGTTGCGAGTTCAACCCCCATCGCGATACATTTCTTTTTTTTGTGATTTCGATCCTCAACCGCAGTGCTAGTATTTTCTTTTTTTTTGTACTTTTTTCTTTAGTATTTGTCTTTAAAAAGTATTACAATACTTATTATTTGCTTCTGCAGATTACCACAAATCAATTTTCACTCGAAATTACCAAAAATTTTGCGTTTAAAAAACTGAACGCGAGCACAAACCCAAGTTAACGATTTGACAGTTCATGTGAGTGAATGCGCAGCGTTGCGTTTTACGCGGTAACGATTTTCATATGAAACTACGTAAGGCAACGCGAGCAGTCACTGAGTGAGGTGATGCGTTTTACACAATACCAAATTAGTGATCGCAGGGTGAAGTGAGGTGTTGGTATTTACAAAATAAGCACCTTAATTTCAGCGTGATGTACGTCAGTGTTGCGATCTTCACTGTTTCGTGGTAAATCTTCCAGATGCTCCGAAACTTTAGTGTAATGCCATTTTCCACCCGAACCAACCTTATGCTTAAACACATAGCCGGCTTGTGGCTTGAAGTCTCTTAAATTAAAATACATATATTTCCTAGAATGGTAAAAACGATTACAATAAAAGCGAGGAAAATGTCTTCCTTAAAAAAGCCACACATTACTTGGCTAACATGTGGCAGCACTGGGAGAACACATGATTGGTTTGACAGTTTTTGCATTAGTTTGTCTGCAATGGTAAAAACGTGAAAAGGAAACGGTGTGAAGTGTCGAAAATGTTTGAAGTTGGATTACGAATTAAAATAAATGAAAAATTATAGAATCAAATCTTTTGAACGGAGTTGTAGCAACAATAATATACAAATACCAAAGCAGCATCATCTCGTCCTCTTCGTACTGTTTCATTGAGTAAAAAATCTACACTTTTTTTAGCGAGCTTATCTGATATCAACAACATTCCAACATTCTTCGTTCTGTGTACTTGAAAACATTTGAATCTGCAAAATCAAAATTGTCCAAAATTTATAAATTTTACTATGAACAATAATAGTGGCAAATACTGATAAAAAACCGATTCGTTTTATCCACTTTGGTATTAAACATCTAACAACACAGAAGCTGGCGAATTTTCCATGATGGAAGGGGCGACAGCAAGTTCCAGGTCCAGGTTTAGGTTTGGACGACACTACATAAAATACTTACATATATATATATATATTTTGTGAATTAGTTTCCTCATTTTGATTTCTTGGCGACATAGCTTTAATATTTAAGAATCTTTAAAAGTTAAATCTAACCCACACTCTTTGTAGCCATAATCGACGAATATTCGCTAGTTCTTATATCATAAATCATGATCACTCTCATGTAACTCGCCGGTTGTCCTGCTTTTGTACTTACCCGTCACTCACCAAACCCATATTTTGATATTCAATACCCGAGTTTTCCTCACAATTTTTCTAAAGCGACATGATTATATACACATTTACTTATATACATATGTATATGTATTATTCTATTTTGATATAAAACAAGCAAGATATTATAGTCGGTTTCCCCGACTTTTTCCAATACATTATACCCTGATCTCAAGAAATGCCGTTTTCAACCTACATCCCTTTTTTCACAAATGCTATCCTGTACCTCCTGTACTATAGCCATGGTAGACATGTGTTTTATTTCCCGGCATTGCCCGGCCAAGATCCCGGGACCAGTTCAATTGAAGAGATTTTAATCTAATATTCAGTCTGTCGATAACTTTATGCACTAGGCATGCTGAGGCGGAGAATTTGCTGCAAAATTAATAACGCGAATGCGGGTGTGAGAATTTGATGGGAGTATTTTTATACCTTATACCTATGGTAATAGGGTATTGTAACGCATTAAAGGAGCCGTCCTTGGTATAGACATAAGTATATAGAAATTATCCGAATAACTTTCTGTATTTCTTTCTTTCCGGTTGTCCGTCTGTCCGTCCGTCTTTCTGTGGAGATTTGAACCACATTTGGAATACATTAACAGTGAACTTTAACTAAGTTTAAGTTCCGAGATTCGCCAAATAAGCCGAGGGACACGCCCACAAAGGGCTTGTAAGTTCCACCACCTAGAATTTTTTTCGGTAAAATGGCTTTAATTTGTCTAATTACTCATTGAAAAGAGTAATACTTGGTATTCAAGTTAAGGGATCGATCTTCTATGTCACCAAAAAAAAGGCGTGGTCCGCCCATAGGCTGCAAAGTTTTTACCCGTAAAATGGCTCGCAATTGACTATTTATGAATTTAAACGAATGAAATTTGGTTCCCAAGTTGATACATTGGCCTTACATGCCTTACAAAAAAATGGGCGTAGTACGTCCACTATATAGGCGGAAATCCTCATAACTTCCATAATATATACACCAGAGTTTCCATATTTGGTCACTTCATTGCTAGTAAGAATGCATTAAAATTTTCCAAAAATGACCGTGGTCCACCCATAATATACCGATAATTTATGTCACAAATCTACCAGAGCATCAAAATTAGGCATTTATGTATTGTCCTATTAGGAATATCTTGTAATTTGTCAAAAATGGGTGTGCGTGTTAATTAAACAGCGAAAATATAATCATACTCTGTGATATTTTTAAAGTTCAGTGGCTTTTTTTAACGAGTGCTGTGTTCGCTTTTATTTATTTATTAACTTTTGTGTGTTTTTCAATTTTTAAATCTTAAGTGTTTCCTTTTCAGCGATGTGGACGAATATGGCTTTAAGCGTGCTGAGAATTTCGATTATCAAAACTATGAGAAGTTCATGTCAAATTATTTAAAAACGCTCACCAAGCGACGCATGAAATGGGAAACAATACTGAAACATAATACTGATCTTACACACATCGATGGAAAATTAAAGCGGTACATAAGAAAAGGCATACCAGGTGAGTAAAACGTGTACAAGTTCTAATTATTCAGTTCTTACTATTTGGGAACAGTAAAAATGTACATATGTATATAATTTCTTTCTTATTTGAATTTGTTTGGCAAATTTTATTTTACTATCTCCGGAAGGTCCTTATCGTCCTGATGTGTGGATGAAAATATCTGGTGCTTATAAAATGCAACAACGTTCTCCTGACCTCTATCGAAGCTTACTGAATACCCGATATGAAAAGGAAATCAGTGACTCTATATCAATTGACCTACCTCGTACATTTCCGGACAATATCCACTTTGAAACAAAAAAAGACAGATTGTTTAATATATTGATTGCCTATGCGCAACACAATCGGGACGTCGGATATTGCCAGGGTTTGAATTATATCGCTGGTATAGATATTTATTACTTTGACTCATATTTTATACTAACTGAACTAAATATTTTCGATTTAATCTCAAAAGGTCTTCTACTAATAGTTACTGACGATGAAGAGAAATCGTTTTGGTTACTCAAACATATTGTGGAGAATATAGTTCCCCAGTATCATACTAAGAATATGGCAAATCTTCTACGAGACTTGGCTGTTTTTAAGGAGTTAATAATAAGACGAGCTCCAAGCGTTAATAAGCACATTGATAATTTAGGTTAGTAAATTTTGCTGTAAGTTACCACCAATAAGAATTAAAATATTTCTTCTGTTTCAAGGTTTGCCATATGCTGTAATAGCCAGCAAGTGGTTCATTTGCATTTTCGCCGAAGTGCTACCCGTTGAGACTGTACTGCGTATCTGGGATTGCGTATTTAGCGAGGGTCATAAGGCGAGCCTTCTTTTTTATATAGTACATTAGGTTTACTATTTACTGAAACTACGTTTATTTTCATATAATTTACAGATTATATTCCGTGCAGCTTTAACGTTATTTCTAACGCACAAGTCGGGTATACTCGCTTGTGGGGATATTGCAGCCTTGGCCAATTTATTTCGTGACACTATGATGCAGGGCGACATTGTTACAAATTGTCATAATTTTATGAAAGCCATGTTTGAGTTACGATTGAAACGTAATGAATTGGAGAGTTTACGCCATATTTGCGTCGGGCGTAACAATACATAAGCTTAAGCAATAAAATTATGTTACTTCCGTTCTCTGTTGTGAGCTGCACCAGCTGCACCTACATATTTCAAGCAAGTATTGTTTTTAAAGGCTTTCAAATAATCGTATAGTAATTGAGTTACATTTGTACAATTATTTTGTGCTGGTGTTTGTATTTAATCAAAAAATATTCAGTCCTATCTCAGTGCATCGTAGCATTGTAACGAATTCATAGCTTCCTTATGAGTCCAGAGAAAAAATGTCAACTGCTTGAGCACTTTATTTACGTTTTATTTCAAAACTCAAATTTTAAAGGTGTAATATGAATTTTCGAATATTACGAAAAGCGAATTAGAGGAAAAGGGATTTTGTATAGTTTTTGATTTAAGGAATTATTTATTTTTGATTTAATGTTAAATTAGAGCGACTATTAATTTTAATATGCAAGAAATTGTTGGTTTCTGAATCAAGATTTGCACACGCTGCTACTTGTATATCACTCACCATTTGAGATTTTTGGATGTTTATAAAAGGTCAGACTTTATCGGGTGTATTTTTTGATATGCATGTACTTGGATATTTTCATATTATGAATTTAGCGGAGAAAACTGTACATATGAGCAAGTAGTATTTTCTTTGCAAAGGCAAAAAAAAATCTTCCTATTACAAAGCTGTTCCAAATTCTATCACCATATCTCACACTAAATACAAAAGAGTCCCTACTCAAAATCTTCCAAATCAAATTTTTTCTTTAAATCAATTCACAGTACACATCTCTAACTACAACAACAATTTCATTCTCTTCACTATCTTATTTAACTGGAAAAATTCCTTGTGTTTGTTTTTATGTTAGTTAATGTGCTCAGGAGCAACTAATTAGTTTTTTGCCTCTCCTGAAACTGTGATTTTTGAGTTGTAACTCTTTTGTATTTAGTGTGTGATATGTTGAAATTCGAACAAAAAAGGTAACACATATTCAATATTGTTTGTAAATGCTGTAAGGATATCTAAATGATATGGAAGTGTAAAATTATAAGCTACTGGTTAATGCGACTGTTATTCAAGTATGTATTAGTAACCAAAAATATACATACAATACACAAATTTGATGGTTTTGATTGATTTTGATTTGGATCGAAATTTTTTATGAACCTTTTAGTTGATTTCGCAGAGACCCGTACTCTATGCCATTGTCTTATTGTTTCTTTATGCGACGGTAAGAAAGCTCTACTGACTATATATACAATCTTAAGTACAGTATATCAGAGTAAAATTTCATAAATTTTTTGTTTGTAGCCAGTTTTTAAAATTCTCCTTGTCAATGGATAAATTATTTTAATTATAATGCACGGTCGTTATATTGTACGAGTGATTAGTTCACTTTATTAAAGAGTCTATAACTTATCTGAAAGATGGAAGACTTGGCTGAACGCGTAAAAAAATTTTAAACAAAAGATTGTTTCGTTTGATAAGTAGATATGGTGTGTAAGCGTTTAACTTAACAGATGAGAAGTGGGTCCTATGGCCCAATGTGCGTGCCGCACATGGGTTCAGAAGACAGAGCCAGGGAAGTAAGTAAAGTACGCCGGCCTGGAAGTACACCCAAATTTTCCCAATTGATCCAGGAGAGCCGCGCAGTTAGATCTGCAAGATTAGTTTTTACATAAATAAAGTATATACTATACTCATAAAAGTTTGTGTCTGTACATACCGCTTGTGTTCCAATTGGCGCGGTCAGCTTTTATCTCGCCTCGTAAACATTTCTCTACATACGTTAGGGGATCGAAGTTGGTTTGGAGCACTTCCCGCAGTAGTGATATGTATGCTATGGCCAAACGTAGTGTATCGATTTTGCTCAATCGTTTCTCATAGGGAAATGTGGGGACATGAATACGTAGCTCATCGAAAGCAGAATTTATGCTACTGCAGAGTGTAATCATTGGAAAAAGTAAATTTAATACATTATTAGCTACAAATATCAGGATACAAAGGATGTGAAGCGTAATGTTTAAATCAATATGAATAAATTGCTAAATATAAAAAATTCCAATTCAGTTCAATCCAAATCATATTTTCTTCCGTGCTGTATTTAAATCTCGGGGAAATAAATAAAACTAAAAATTTAGTGTACCCAGTTGGTGCCGACCTCTGGATGCGTTTCCGCTCGCGCACATTCGCCTGATGCCGTTGAAGTTTGTACGGTGCAGTGTTGTAGCCGACGTTACTGCTGTGTGCACTAGGACTGTTGCACATCATAGCTCCCGCATTACTTGAAATGGATGAGTCCAAGATACCTTCTGAAATTGTACATATAAATATTTAGTGGTTCGGTGGAGTATAATTGAAGCTTTTCGTGAATTGCTACCAGAATGATGTTGCAAGTACTGCTGCTGTATTTGGCGTAAGTTGTTAGCATTAATGCGCAAATTTCCATTTGTACCGGTGGTATTGCTGCCGCCGGTAGCAACATGATGTTGCCCGGCATAAATACAGGAGGGTAGTTCGTTTATTATATCCTCGTCGAAATTGTGGAAAGTAAGATGGCTGAGAATGAAGTAATTGAAATAAATAAAAAAAAAAATTAAAATTGTGTTTTCTTAGTATAAAATTAGTCAAACTAAATATACAAAACTTTGGCTGTTGGTTGAAACCGAAGATCGAAAGAGGTTTTCATAAACAATATATATCATAGTTGCTTACGGTTAAAATAATATTTAACAGTAATAACAAAATTTTGTTCCAAAAACTCTCCCTCATTCCATTTTCATGATTGTCGAGTTTTTTTAACTGAGCAAAAAATAAAATCTGTAAGTTTATTAAGTCTTTTTAATTTTTTCCCACACGAAACTGCCATACCTACCCGAATTTGAGTTCGAGCCTAATTGTTTCTATTCTGATCTGTTAACCTAAATACACTTCGTCTATCAATTGTTTTTCTTGATCCGCCGCTAGTTAGAAGTAATGTGGTATACTACCCCCAGAGGGTATATTTTATATTCTCTACGTGCAATATACGACAGCTTTCAATCGAACAAAAAGTCAGTCGGTTAAGAAAATCATACAAATTTGAGGAAAAAGATTTTCTTTAATCCTTACCAAATTCAACAGTGAGCCTCAGACTATTTTCAACAATTTGTGTTAAGGTGAATTGTTGTGAAAGAAGTTTAACCAGGCTGAAGCCGAAGTGGCTCAGCGCATAAGTAAGTACTCGGTCTTTGATGCAAGTAGCCGCTGGTTCAAAACCCAGGAGACCCATGCCATCAGTAAATCAAGGAAATTTGTTTTTCAAATTGTTACTACGGCGCCATTTAATACTCTTTGGGAGTGTTAAGCTTTTCAACACCGCTCGGATTCGACTATAAAATAGGATTATAGGTCTCGTCAAGTCGAGCTAAAATGAACAAGTACACACAAGTTAGATCAAGAAAGCTAGGCCTTAGCCTCGGTCACACAGGCTACTACGCAAACAATTAATTTATTTACTAGTGGACTCTTTCCGCCCAAAATTGATCTTTTAATTGAAATAATTTGATTTTAATTATTGATAAAATATTGATTAAATATCTCCATATAAAATAAAATACATTTACACCACTATCAAAGAAAACGGCTTAAATGTCCACCATCACCACTCAACTTTTTAATATCCCACTAACCTTTTATCCTTTTCAAGCCGACAAGTGCTTTGCACGTATAAAGAACATCCCCTGTCCGTTGGTTTATAAAAATTATAAATAAATAATAATATAGTATATGTACATATATGTATAAATGGTGCAACAGCCCGTGTAACAAAGGCTGTAGCCTAGCATTGTGTGTGCTGGTTTTATCTTAGAACAAGTTGTTTTTTGGTAAACCAATACTCATGGGGATGCCTCCTATACATGCAAAGTACCTGTTAGTTTTGAAAGAGGTTATATGTTAGTAGGTATTGGTAAAGTGGAGTAGTGGTGGGGGATACATATGTGCCTTCAATGAGCTAACGGGATCTATAAATTTATTCTATAGCAGTATCCGATAGGGTTTGATAAGCTTTATTTTCATGGAAACGAATACTCTGGGATATACATATTCCAATTTTCTGCGAGAGAGGGCGCGCAAAGAAACAATTTGAAATACAAATTCTCTTCCTTTTTTAGATGTTATATGTCCGCTTGGCACTGAATCAGAGACCGATCCCATGAGAGACCAAGTACTTATCCACTGAGCGGCACCACACTCCGAGAATAAATAAATAAAATAATAATAAATTGGCGCAGCAGCCCAGCTTTTCTCGCATTAGCTTGCGGCGCACGTTCTATTTAAGCAAAAATTTACGGGACCTACACATTTATTCTATAACAGTATTCGAACGGGAAGCTTTATTAAGCTCTTCTGTTAGTAGATTTTTTTTATCATGACGAAGTATACTCTCGGAGAGTTGCCAACTAGTTCACTGAAGACGGAACCGCGTGAAAAGAAACAAAGTTTCTTTCTTTATTAGATGGAATGAGTCCGCTGGGATTTAATCCAGCGACTCCACTCTTCATGGACCGAGCACTTATCCGCTGAGCCACGGTGGTGTCGAGATTGTATTCTTATATTTCAAACCCCGTTCAAATTTTCGATTTCCAATGAACGAACCGAGAAGCACCTGGTGGGAATATTTACTTTAGATTCTGCAGGGGTTGTTTGTACGTACAAATTTGAAATATTCAATTGAATGTACGCATAAGTTCTCGCATAAGTTCTCTCTCGCCTTTAAGAAATCTTGCGTTCGCCCATGAATACACTTTTTAGTTTGTCAGTGTTATTTTAAAAAATTAACCAGTTCTCTTAGGGTGCATTGTTGGACGGGTATAAACACCAACTATTTTTAAACGCGTTTGTGAAGACACAACTTTTTATTTTTAGTAAAAACCGTTTCCAATACACAGTTCCTCATTTTGAAAAACTAAGGTTTATCTTTCTCGATTGATCGAGTGGGCTTTTAAGTTTCAGCCCAATAATTTTAGATTTTCACTTCAAATATTGTACTAAACATTTATGAACTGATAGTTTGGTTCCAAGTATTATATTCGTAGTCAATTCTCATTATAAACTTCGCTGTAGTGTATTTATACTCGTAGTACTATGCACCAGAAGAATCTTTACAATTATGTAGACAGCTTTATGACCAAATCTTAACCTGCTTGGAGGGGAAGATGATGAATCGGGCAACTGATTGCGAGACATTTTACAGAAGTCTAATAGATGTGTTCTTAAATATTTTCACTGGTTTCCGCTTTTCTTTTTCCGCTTTCAAACAAACATCCGGTGCACGCACTCCCTACTAAGTTAATTAGAAATAAAGTGGTCTCATGAGAATTTTCACCTCTTATACTCTTGATGTTCCAATTGGAATATTTCAGCAGCGATGCTAAAAATTTTACTCACGCTTACTCGTCAGAATGTTTCAGAATTTACAACCCTTATTATAAGGTTTCCTTAACGAACGATTCGTACTTCATCCCAATAAGGGGCGGAGCTTACATCGCGTTTGCGTTTACAGGGTATAAGTAGGCATGCCTTATATGTGCACATCTAATACTGGGTAGCGAAGAAAAATCCTTTGATTGGTATTAAAGTTGTTTTAAAACATAATCGAGTTAGTGATAGTGGTTGTCATTAATATTTAAGTTATTAAAGTATTTACATAACTTATTTTTATAATTGGATAAAGATGAAAAACATATCTTGTTGTACTAGCAAATCTTGAATCTTGAAATAAATAAATAAATAAATAAATAAATATGCTTCAAAAAGTTGTGAAAAAAGGTGTGTCCAATTTCTGATGGATTCATCATACCAAATTGTATAATCCATTTACAAAAATATTTCCATCGTATTCGCAGACAAAATACTGGCAGTAGGTAGGTTATCTAATATCTCATTTGTTTTTCGACTGTTTCTGACAGGCAATTTCTAATTCCCCATCTCAACAGAAAAGAGTCATACCATTCTCAATATTCACTACAGTACGGTACCGCGTACTGGGATTGGGGATGTGTTTGTAAAACATCCAATAACGCGGACTTACTTATGTATATAATACATAGCCACTGTTGAATACTGTAATATTGACTAGGTATCACCATTATTTACCAATAAAATAATAATAAATTTTCGAAAAAGCATTCACATAAGTATGTATCTATATCCTAATTAAATTTATGCATGCTTATATTCGTTCATAAATATAATATCGTGGGAAGATTTAGGTGTGTTCCTATGTTTCTTGTAAATTTATGTATTAAATACAGATTAATATTGAAAATAAAAATTATGATGGGCTTAACCTCTATGAGAACCTAAAATACTTTTGGGAGTGGGCAGGCTAGTGATGTGTCTGAGTCTTTGCTTTCATTAGTTATATCTTCAGGTGAGAGGTAGTTAGTGTTTATCCAGTTAAAATTTGAAATCTATTTTAAGGATTTGATGATCAATATATACAAGTAGTAATGTACGTGAGCAATTTATAACAAGCACACACAAGTTAATGCGAGAAAGCTAGGCCTAAGCCCACACGGGCTGTTGTGCCAGTCAATTATAATTATTAATAGTTTAGAAATCTTCGCTCAAATATTTCCAGTCATTAGTAAAATCGAAAAACAGATTGGAAATCCGTAAGAAAATGCTGATCTTCTGCTCATTTTATGGAACAAAAATTTAGTCTCTGGTAGAATACATACATATAGGTATTTAGCACACAGCAATTTGGAAAACATACCCAGCATTTCATTTGATTGAAAGGGAACCGTTTCCAAACAGGAAAGAAACGGAAGTCTCATAAGGTCACTTTCGTTTCCGTAGGCGTTTTTCCGAAAAGTCGTGATTAAAATAAGTTATATCATAAAAAAAAGTAAGTATCTAGGGAAATAAGGTACGAGTATATGTGTAGCGTATTTTACGCAGTCGATAATTTTCCCTATTTTTTTCCTCCATTTTTCCCCTCTGCGTCATATTTGTTCACTCCACTCTCAAAGAAGGATAGAGAAATATAAGTATACCACCCAGCGTAGTTTTAAAGTCGGCGTAAATGAAAAAGGAGGAGCTAAACTATAGTAATACGAGTTTATGATGGGGGTACAATAAAGGATGCAAAATATAGTATACATACATAGCATCTGTATAGCACCTTTGAATATGTATTATGTTACAGCCATATTTTTGGACAAACTCTTAATTTTTTGGCAAATGTTATGATTTTATTTATGTATATAGTATTATTGTGTCCAAACGGAGGAAATAATGCTGCAGCGGTAACTGTGTTGGCATTTAATGAGCAAATGTGAACAGGCTGTCGCTTTCTAACATACCGCTTAAGTATGCAGCGCGAATTAAAAGCATTAGATAAGCTGCTTTGCATTAATATTTTACATTCCTCCGTGCATTCATCATAACCTATACGAAATTTTCTTTTGTGTATTAGAAAATTTAGTTCATAATTATTTCGCACTTTCCTTATTGAAAGATTCTGTCTGCATCGTTGTACGAATATAATTGTACATAAGTATCTGTGCGGTTCCAAAGCCATACACTCTCACTGAATTGAACCACATGCAAAACCTTCTAATAAAAACACCAGAAACTACATTGACAGGGCCTGGCGTATCGACGAATGGGCGAGGGATTATCCCATTCGATAACCAAGCTAGAGGCATGGACAAAAATTCCTATTTGCCTGATCAGCAATGCAGTTAATCGTTACCACGTATTCAAATTAATATAATTTCGGAACATTAATTTACAAATAAAATTTTGCAGAAGGGTTGTCATATTTTTAAATTAAGAACCGCCTTTCATCAGTGGATAAGTGCTCGGCCCTGATGCCGAAATTTTAATCATAGATATAAACTTTGACGATCAGTTAAAAAATGTAAAATATTGAGATGATAATTTTAAGTCTCCTACTTTTTGAGAAAGAAAGTAGTAGTTGCACATAAAGTGGAAGAATTAGATCCGGATATAAACAGTTATACTGGAATTTCCGGACAACTTAGGTATACTCAAGTATTAATCTGACCAAGGAAGTGAGTATGAATATGAGACCGTCTACTGTATTTTGAGTTGACAGGGGATAACAACTAAATTAACAGTTCCGGTAAAAAAACCATGGGTACGCCTCTGCCTGCCGCTTTCACTTTTTTTTACGGAATTTCTTTAGAGGTGGCCACTGCTGAATTTGAATTATATGTTTGGGTGTATTTTTTAATGCACGTGTGTGTGTTTGTGTGGTAAAAATCCAAAGCACAAATTAGCAATGTCAGTGACGGCAAAGATAAGTATCGACCGTTTGAGGTCCTGCAGAACTCTTGTAGCGTTCGCGGCTACACGCTCATTTAAAGGCCATCAAAACTTTGAAGTGGCGCGTGACCGGCACGAGTCTCTATCCAATCCAAACCGTTTCCCGAGGCGAGAGGAACCACATTGACGCATCCGTTCTCTTACTTGTTTGTCCGTCCATACGCTCATGCAGTCAATTGAACAATTGAACAATATGTCAGATGTCGTTGGAACGGAAAAACAAACCTTTTCATTACCAGCAATTTCCGCCCGTCTGTTTGCTCGCCCTTCAACCCTGTGCCAATCGCAAACACTGATGACAGTAATCAGTTACGATGCTGAGCTACATACGTATAGACAGCAGCAGTCGAATCAAGAGCCACGAATTCCAGTCATCAAAGAGCTAACAAGAAAGATCCTCCTGAAATGACTCAACGGCATGTTTAAAACGCGTTGACAACCTTGAGTGCAATCTTGTTACAAAGCGATGTAAACACTTACGCATTTAGGGTGGGGTGTGAAGGGTGGCTAGGCTAACGCGTGTCCTCTTTTTGGTGTGAGATTTAATGCTTGTACGATCCGTCAAGCCACAATTAAATTATTGTATTGCAGTCTCAATCGAATAAAGCAGGGATGTTTGCTCCCTCTAGAGTTTGGTACAAGGTGTGATTTGTCTATGGTCTCAGTGCGTACAAGCATGTGATATGTTGATAGTTGTGTGGGAAAAATGTATAAGCAGTAGCATTGGTTTGTAAACTCTGATGCAATTTCATTGTTCTTGCAATGTAGATGGCTAAGCTAAAAATTTTTTGGGTTTTCATTAGCTGATCTGATTTACAATTAATACAATGTAAAGGAACTACATTCTTGTACTCGAAAGAGTTAGAACTTGTCTAATATATGGACTACAAGTCATTTTGAACGATTTGTGTGCTGGCAACATATTTAAAATTTATACTCTCGTTACTATTACTGCCTATCTGTGCGAAAAAAATCGTAATGCCATAAGAGAGGCGTTTTAGTGTAGACATAATAAGTACATATAATTTGCCTATTCGTAAAACAAACAACAGAACATGCTTATTGAAGGAAATACTCCTCAGGATCCTCCTTCGATTTCCGAAAAACAATCATGGATGATATCGCTCGAACTCAGTAAAATCCGGCTAAAGCTTTTGTACTTGTTTTTACATAGAACAACATAAGTTCTTGTACCCTACGTCTATGGTAATTGGGTAAATTAACCTTTTTGCACAAATCTCTTTGACACCTTGATCTGTCCTAGGTATAGATATCAGTTTATAATTAAAATGAACAGAATCACTTTCTATCTTGATTTCAGGTTGTCCATCCGTGGACCTTTATTATATCTGTTACACACTTAATAGAGCATCAATAAAAAACTTCCTGTAAAACATTTTAAGCATGAGCATAAACTTCCTTCTATAAGGAATATCCAGTAATTTGGCAAAAATTAATACGGTTCGCCACGTGTATGTAGGCGCTAAATTTGATTCACCCATAATATCATTGCTTTCAGTAGTTTATCACCCCACTTAGATATTTGGTGTACGCCTTCTCTCCAAGCGCTCCTGCTACGCGCACGCCTTCTCCAGTTGGAAATTCCAAGCATTGTGCATCCTCTATTTGGTCTTACCATCGGAGGCATGGCCTCCCACGCCGTCTCCATCCCTTAACATCCGCCTCAAATATCTTTACCGCTGGATCTCCTTCGTTCATATATACGTACGACATGACCCAACCAGTGAAGCCGCTGGGTGAAGATGCGACTGACTATGTCGATATCGGCGTAGAGCTGAGCACTTTTGTAGAAAATAGTGCCATAGCGATGCACACCGGATTTTCGGAGTACGCCCTCCATCATGAAGCTGAAGAGGTAGCAGGATAGTGGATTGCCTTTTTCTGAAGCCTCTCACGTCATTATCCTGCAGAACCTCATTAGCATAGCAGGTATACCGAGCTCGTTCAGATAATCCCGTATCGGGCCTTATAATCGACGAATAGATGGTGGCTGTCGATTTGATATTCGTGGGTCTTCTCCAGGATTCGGCGTAGTGTGTAGATCTTTGTCGATGGTGGATTTGCCAGGTCTAAAGCCGCACTGATAAGGTCCAATCAGTGTCTTGGCGAATGGCTTAAGTCTTTTACACATTAGGCCGAAAACCTTAGTTGTTAGTGTCTATTTCTAAGTTTGTATATAAAATTAATTTTATAAATAAACTCTTTATAATAATAATAATAATCTTTTACACATTATGCTCGACAGGACCCTGTATGCGTTGGCAATTAGGCTAATACTCCGGTATACTTCATTACTTGTTTTTTATTGGAAGGGTTTGAGGTGCCATCCCGATAATCCGCGGAAAGAAAATTGTAGATGTTTTAAATGTACCGCGTACATAGTGGGCGGACTACACCCATTTTTACAAGCTAAAGATATTCCTAAAAGGACTATATATGCCAAATATTGACATATTGAAATAAGTGCTATGGTAGATATATTGTGGAAGTTATGAGAATTTTCCGCTTACCGCCTGTATAGTCGGCGGACCACGACCATTTTTTCGAAGGGCAGGTAAGGCCGATATCTGAACTTGAGTACTAAATTTCATTCGCAAAAGTTCATAATTACGAAATTTAGGTAGTGGGCCAATTGTGGGCGTGTCTTTCAACCGATTTGACAAATTTTGGAACTTAACCTAACCTAAGGTTCACTGTGACTGTGTACCAAATTTAGTCCAAATCGGACAACTCTTTCTTTCTCTCCTGCGCGCACCGACAGGCAGACAGACGGGCGGACGGACAGACGGACAATCCGAAATCAAAACAGAAAGTGTTTTTTATCATTTCTTTATAGTTATGTCTATACCTAGGACGGCTCCTTTCGCACCCTATTACCATAGGTGTAGGGTATAAAGAGAGGTGACGTGAAACTAGTTTCCTTAACGAGTATGCTCACGAGTATGGTAATAGACGGTATGGGCGAGTAGTTTTATATGTTACTATTTGGTAACTGGGTATATATATATTCAATTTGCATTAATTTAAATCGTTGCCTTTAATCGTCACCATGTCCACAAGTAAAAATTATATCTCAAGATGGCACGTGTATGCATTTTTTCTCTTTATGTTGATATTTCGCGATGGCGTTACGCAGAAAATAGCTGCTTTCGTTTCGTGTAAGCTTTACTGTCTCTCAACTGGTTCACACGTATAATTTTACTGATTCCTCTGCAAATACTGCAAATTCAATTACAGGGGATGAAAGGAAAAAGTTTGAAGCTATTTAAATTTTCCACCCATTTGCCTTCCCTTGCCATTTGTCATTTCTGTTGAAGATCTGGAACGTATCGATTAGTGACAAAGTATATTGTGTGATGATGTGGGGTTTTGCTTGGGAGCGTGTGCGCGCACACTCTACAAGAGCCGGGTAGAACGGTCGGTAGACGTTAATCCTCCACTAACTCTCAAATGGTTTGTTTATTTACCGAGCAACTTTGACAGATTGAAGACTTTTGTTTGTTTTGATGCTTTAATTTGTGTGGTGAATTGTTGCGGTATACAAAATATGAATAGGGTGAAAATCAATTCACCGAAATGTACACTTTTTATGGGAAAAGCAAATATATAGTTACCTCAGTATGTAGGTTGTAAATCAAATGCAGCCACAATTTCAGTGAATTATCACCCCACTTGGGAACATGGTGTAGGGTATTACTCTGTTGGTGAAACCCGACTGATGCTTCCTTACTTGTTTCTTGTGGTAAATACCAAGGAAATGTTATAGCTGGCATGGAATTTTTTAATATTTGTGGAATTTTTATGGTGGCGCATGTTTCTTTTTGATGACATTTCTTTCCATCAAGTTGTGTAGAAGTGCAAAAGTTAAAATTCGTTCAAAGAATAATTAACCCCCAAAGGTTATATATCATATTGCTGTAGCTGTAGGGTACAAAAGCCCATATGCTAGGCACAGGAAACAGCCTGTATGAGTGTATGCTTTCCACATTTCGTTCGAAAACTTTCGAGCCACAGAAAAGCTAACCACTTGCAAAGCTTTTTGAACAAACTCCACACTCCAGAGCATATTCGAAGATTACAGCTTATAATCTGTATGTATGCATATGTACTGAAGAACTGTCACTTCCTGATTGTAAGTTTCCACATGCTATACAGAACTGAGTAGGTATCTTTCAGGAGTGCTTTATCAGGAATAAAAGCTTTCCAGTCACCTGTAAAATTTTTTAAGTATATATACATCGAGAATCCAATAACATTGAGGTTTGACCTTGCAGCGGAAGCGGAAACTCTTTGATACCTTACCGCAACGGTAGTGTTTGAAACGTGCTACCTCATATTCCCCATTGCGTGTGTATCTCTCCTCGGATAGGGTTCTCACCACAGACCACTGTAAGTATGCGTGGGATGAGATGCTTGGTTAGCGGACGTGAACTTCGCACCATTTATTATTATTAGTTGATTACGCTTCGTAGTTGGCGCAGCTCGTGTTGTCAGTGTGCTGTTGCTCCAGTCGCATTTTGTATATAATAATTGTAAGAATTTATGAATTATTTTTTCAAGTCAGGCATATATTTGTGATGGATAAAAAAGAAGGTGAGTGCCAAATACCTATGTAAAGCTTTACTTTGTGTATAGTAAATACATAGTACATAAGTATGTACTTCACTTTGTGTTTATATTTTGTGCTGTAATCATGTGTACAACTTTAACGTAATGCATTTTCGGAAATACCATTCGCAGATAAGTCGCAACCCGAGGATCCAATAATTAAACCGTTGGGTGATTTGGGACGGTACCAGTTGTTCATATGTTTGATGGTGTTTGCTTCCAAGTTTCCGAGCGGTTGGGTCACTTGTGCCATTGTGTTTCTAACGGCGCCTGCCGGTGAGAGATGCGTGGTACCCGCCAATATAACTGACGCATGCGACAGTGCGTGCACCGAAGTCGAGTACAATCGCACAGTCTTCAAAAACAATATAATAATGGAGTGGGATTTGATATGCACCCGCAAGTCTTTGGCTAGTCTGTCGCAAACAATTGTAATGTTCGGAATCATGACTGGTGGAATACTTTGTGGCATTTGGGCTGATATGTATGTGGAGCTGGAGTCAAATTTTAATAGACTTGAGTTGATGCAGCATTTAATGTTTTTCTCTGGTTATTATAGGTATGGCCGCCGGGCTGTCTTTGTTGTAATTTGCACGTTACAGCTTGTATTTGGTTTAATGGTTTCGCTGGCGCCTTGGTTCTGGATTTTTTGTTTACTGCGCTGTTTGAATGCGTTTTTCACAGGAGGTATGATGGTAGTAAGGTTTGTATGTTGTTTATTCTACAAAGAATACTATGTCAATTGCCAATCATGACTGATTTTTCTTTTTTTCTTAAAGTTTCGTCATTATTATGGAGATTGTTGGAAAGAACAAGCGCGAAATCATGTCCATCCTTTATCAGATTCCCTTTAATTTGGGGCACGCCACACTGCCAGTTTTCGCCTACTTTCTACGTGACTGGCGGTGGTATCACTTCGGTTTTTCAATTTTTTCGACATTTTACCTGCTCTACTGGTGCGTCATTCCGGAGTCTCCACGTTGGTTGCTTACGACGGGACAGATAGATAAATCAGTTGCCATATTAGAAAAATATGCGCGACATAATAATCGCCCAACTGAAGGCATTCGCGCAGATATCGAAGAAGCTTATAAGCGCCTTACTGCCGCTAGTCCTCCTAAAAAGAGTAACATGATTGATCTCTTCCGTCATCCGAATCTCCGTCTTAAGACATTGATTATGGCATTTAATTGGCTCACGGTGTGCATGGTCTACTATGGTGTCGCTCAATATGTCACGGAACTCAGTGGAAACATTTTCATTAATGTGGCTATAGGGGCTTGGCTAGGCGTGCCGGGTACAATAATTTGCGTACCTATGACCAAATATTTGGGTCGTAAGCTCACGCTTTTGATATCGAACTCCTTGAGTGCCGTTGCATTGCTCTCATTGGCCTTCTTACCGATCGGAGCAAGTAAAGTTGGCATAATATTTGCCACTTTAGGACTCTTTGGGGCGTCCCTAACTTTTCCGAACGTATACTTATACTCTGGAGAACTATTTCCTACAGTAGTGCGTAATTCGGGTGTGGGCCTCTGTTCGTTTGTCGGACGCATTGGTTCAATGATAGCGCCGTTTGTGTCGCAGGCTTCTAGCATTGGAATGTGGATACCGGCGTTGGTATTTGGAGGAATCTCGTTGGTCGCAGCCTTCAGTGTAATTTTTCTACCTGAAACCAGAGGCCAGTTGCTGCCTGAAACCATTGAAGATGGTGAAAAATTTGGCAAGACAAGAAAGCCATAGACACAAAACTAAATTAATAATAATGAATCACTATGACTAGATGCTCAGGAATTTTTCAAGGAGTTTAAATAATATATACAATACCTATGACGATTGCACTTTGAAATTGTTCACATTTAATTTTTCATACAATAAAGATATTTTACTGACCATTTAGAATCCGTTTCCTAAACTAGTTGTATGTTATATTCCTCTTTGTATTCCTATGAGCAAGAAATCAATTCTTTTGAGTTCAGGCAATAAATAAATAAATAGTTTTTTTTCCACGAAATAGCCCGTGTACCCGAAGCTTAGACAGCTATTTTGCATTAGCTCGTGTGTTTTCATCCTTTTTTAGCACAAGTTAACGGGGTCAACCAATTTATTCTATAGCCGTATCTGAACGAGATTGAAAAGCATTATTTTAATGATAAAGAATACTTTCGGGGAATTGCCAATTCATCGCGAGGGATAGCGCCGCGCATAGAACAAATTCATTAACTTTAAGATTGTAAGAGTATGCTGGGTATCAAACCAACCGCATTAGAGACCGAGCACTTACCCACTGAGCTACTGGTATGTATGTATATACGTCTTGCTTACATATTGCTTACAATATATGAATATGTTTGAAAAAATATACGGTAAAATAAGCACACAGCGAATTGTCACTTTATCTACCAGAAGAGAAAACATAGCACCACAAGGCTCCAGATACTTAGCAATGCAATTTTCGGGACCCATCCGTTCATTATCTTGTATTGGACATGAAGAATCTAAAATCTTTTGAAGTGCACAGTATACATATGTATAAAATTCTAAAATTCATATTTGCCCGAGTGGGTTTTTTCCATTAATTTTCTTACAGATACGAAGAAACTTATTCTTTTAGTCAAAAGCTATTTGGGAAAAAGGCACTTATGCTCTTATGATTTGTTCAACGAAAAAATGTCAATGAGTTTAAGCTGAGTTAGGCTATTATTCCGAAAAAAAAAAACTTAAAGTCCGCTAAATCAACCTAAATCGTTATTCCATGTCAACTTTTTTAAGATTTGATACCCTATGTGGAGTTACGTTCTAATTCCTTACGGATAATTTACGAACTTGATCGACTTAATTTGATTTAGGCAATGATGAAAAAATAACGTTTCTAATTGTTGTAATCTTAAATTGAGTTATGCGGTTATTCCAAACTAAAATAGTTTGAGTTAGGAAATTAATGTCGAAAAATTTTGAGTCAGGCTGTTATTTCAAAACAGTCATTCAAAAAAAATGACAAGCTAATAGGTTTTTGTTGGATAATTTCCGTCCTAAAAAAGATACAAACATGAAAATTATATAGCATATAGATTTGAGCCCGCTAAACACGATGGCATTAATAATTAAATTTCGTCCCAACTCGACTGAGGCGGTTATGGTTTGTGACCACAGATATATCAGCATGATCCTTTTTGAAAAATGTACAGCAATTTTAACTTTACACAATCTGATAATGTATGTAATATATTAAGGTACTAACCAGTTTATCCAAAATGACAAGTTTTTGACAAATATATTTTCTTATCGCGTCACTGTATATACATATGCAGATTTTGTTGTGTATGTAGAAACAGTTGAAACAACAACATCACTAGGCAAATACCCTAAAAACACTAGGCACAAACTAAAACTGTTGCAGTTACAATTAGAATAGAAACAGCTTCAGTATCAACACCAACAAGCGTTTCTATTTGCACTTTACTAGTTTTGCAAATCGAATGCAGTCACGCTGCTGCCGTTAGTGTGGCTGCTGCTACGCTTCTCGTTATAGTTGCTGTTATTGCCCCTTGCCATATCGCATCCACAGCATCAAAAAGTACTAGTAAAAACACCCGGTGTAGAACACCAGGGACATTTTTCCAGTTAAAGTTTCACTTGCAATTTAGTATCGGTTCCAATTTCAGCGTTCTCGAGCGATGACAAAGTGCGCGGTAAGACAGTATCTGGCACGGAGAGTATAGAATATCTTTGCTTTTTTATGTGAATTTTGTGAAAGTCAAAAAGGAATGAAAACTAAATAAAACTATATAATTTTATTTTTATAAATTAATTATATATTACAATTTTATACTATAAATATAAATCAGTGCATTAAAATTTAACCGTTTATTAACACGGCACGAATCTCGTACCAGGCTGATACAATCCGACAAAAACAAACCGTGATCCCTTACTGAAATAAATAGACTAGAAAATTTTCCAGATTGTGTTCTTCTATCAGGACTTTTATTTATTCTGACATGTAAAATTACATCCCAATTCATAAAAGGTGGGTTCCAAATACATGCTGTTTTGCTTGTTATATGTATGTATATTTCGCACTTCAAACCTGGTTGAGGTCATCAGGTACGTTAATAATGTCAGATTTTGTGACACAAAACAATTTAGTGGTAAGATATAGCGCAGTATCTGTACCGTAACGCTGACATAGTGGAGTGTAAATTTTATTGAATATATTTTACTCCGGGTGTATGTTCCAGGAGAACAGAGAAGAGTGGGCTTAAAATTTGAAGATGAGTCACCGATGTTTTAGCTGAAAGCAGCAGAAACATACTTCAAATATAAAAATACAGCAGAAACTACAACTACAATAATAGAATATGAGCAAAAATAAGGAGCTTACAGTGGAAAATGCTAAAAATAGACGTAGCTGATAAGGTTAAAAAGCAGAGTGGCTGCCACTGGTACTCTGAGAGATAATGAGTGAATTTCATTGTTGAGAAGAGAGGTTTGATCGCCAATTTAAATAAAATTAAATGCTTGAAATTAAAAAAAACCAGAAGACGATGAAATTTATTTACTTAAGACGAGGCATAATAGAATTCGAACATAAAATGCTGGAAAAAATTAACAAATAATAGAAAGTTGTGCTAAAATGAAATGGTAACTCGGCGTGACTTTCTTAATAGCGATTTGCTGCAGGAGAACGAGCAGTGTGAACTTCTGGTGCATTTCGACATGTCTAACAAATCTCGTCTTATGTCTGGTAGCTACCATCAAAGCGAATTGAATGGTATCGAACTACTTGAAGAAGCTGCGCATACTCTGGATAAATGCTTAAATGGTGAGTAGGGCGGGCAACATTAAGGTATGCATTTGAATTATTCAAAATGGAGGAAGCATTCGCAATATTTTGTCCAATAAAGATACTTGTACAATACAATACAATTGGGAAGATTCACACCACCATAATTCTTGACAAAGAAGTAAAACAGTGTTAAAACAAACGATGATATCTCGTTGAAAGCGTAAATAAATGTAGTTTCCATTTATATTTAAACAAATAAGTATAACGTCATATAAAATATAAGCTTAAATAGAAAAATATTAAAAAATATTAAGTTTGCGTAATATTTTGCGTTTTCGGTGGCACTTTTTCCGCATTAATACATACATGTTTAATGAATAATTATTATTCAAGCGTCTTTATCACTTGTTTCTATAAAAATCGAGGTAATAATTTCTAGTTATAAGGAAAACATGAGAAAACCTGAGGAAATCTGTTTGTTGGCCCTAAGTGCTATATGCATTTTTTTATTTGATTAACTCTTTAACATGCATAATGTGTTGGGTTAAGTTTCTCGACTTTTTTCATCTAGTAACATAGTATTGCTGCACATTATTTAATATTCGCTACGCATCGCCATAATCTTAAAATTTTACTTAAGTGCTGTTGAAATCAGCATCAATTTGTGCCTGCTGCTGGCTATGTTGATTGCGACAGTGGTGACAGCGACCTCTTTTCCATAAACAACCAAATGATAATATATGCGTGAGCGTCGGCAGGATTTTCGGTTGGGAGGGGTCACTTTGGTTTTCGGAGTGTGTAAATACACATAACTTTTTTTTATCATAGGAACCATGCAATTTGGCATGATGTTTGGTCTTTATAATTTAAACGTATTTTCCCTGTAAAAAGGTCAGAAATATTTTCAGAAACATAATTTTTAAAATTTTTAAGGTTTTCGGGTCGGCAAAAAAAATTGTCGTATCGTGATCGGGGTCTCGTAAGAAAGGGCTACGTCCATTGATTCTAAACATATGTTTTTATAAACATATTCTGTTTATAATTTTAGCTGAATATGTTTCGAAAGATAGCTCAAAATGTCGAAAAAATATCCGTACCCCCTGGCTTTCTACATTTCTCAAGATAACATTTTGATAAAATGAGAGTTAATAGGTCTTTAGTCATAGATTACTGGAAAACTGCAACCTTTTTCGAAATATTCGTTTTTATATTTTTTTAAATTCTATTTAAGATTTATTTATCTGTCGGGCATCGCTAGAAAGGGATACGTCCGTGGACTCGAAAACGTTTTTTCATCATTTTAGGTGAAAATGTCGAACAAATTGTGGTAACACGGGAAGGAGAAGCGCTGCTGTTTACAGAAAATAATCAAAACCAAGTAAAGAGAAAAAGAGACGGGCAAAGAGAAATTAAATTCGAACGTTAAATGGGTATTTCTGGTACGGAGCCCTCAGTGCGTGAGCCCGACTCGTACTTGACTGCTTTGTTTTTATTAATTTTAAGCTTAGCTGTATATACCACATGAATATGGGGAGGGTTTCGAAAAAAGCTTATAGTAATATTATTTAACCTTTAAATTTAAATTCAAATTCAAATTAAAATTCAGATGCATAAATAGTATTTTTTTTTGAGAATCGAGCACCACATCCATTAAAGATTTGAAATTACAAAAAAAATTCGGTTGTGGGCGAACTATCGATAATCTTAAAGTTGTGTATTGCAAGGATTTTCCAGTCAATCATTTTAGGCTATTAAGTAATTCTGATTATTATGAAGGTCGATAAACTTTAGTTATCTAGAATGTTGCTCGGTTCTAGTAAAAATCCAAAGTCTATTACCATAAAAAAAAACAAGTAAGGAAGTATCAGTCGGGTTTCACCGACAGAGTAATACCCTACACCATGTTCCCAAGTAGGGTGATAATTCACTGAAATAGTAGGTGCATTTATTTTACTGCCCCCATGGTGGGCGGACCATGCCCATTTTTGGAGAATTAAAAGATATTCTTACCAGGAACGAAGTAACCAAATCTAGACGCTCTGGTTTATATATTATGGAAGTTAAGAGGATTTTTCGTTTATCGCCTATATAGTGAGCGGACTACGCCCATTTTCTTCTATGGCATCTAAGACCTATATATCAACTCGGGAACCGAATTTCATTCATTTATATTCGTAACTAGTCAATTGGGAGCCATTTTACCGGAAAAATTTTGCCGCCTATATAGTGGGCGGACCACGCCCATTTTTTCGTATGACATAGATGACCACCCCTTTAACTTGAATACCAAGTATTATTCTTTTCAATGAGTAATTAGACAAATTACAGCAATTTGAACGCAAAAAAACCGAGGTAGTGAGACTTACAGGCCCATTGTAGGCGTGTCCTTCGACCGATTTGACTAATTTTAACACTTTACCTAACCCGAGGTTCACTGTGACTGTGTACCAAATTTGGTCCATATCGGACAACTCCTTTCATTCTTTTTTTTGCGTACACGCAGACAGACGGACAGACAGACGGACAGACGGACAACCGGAAATCAGAGAAAGTGATTCTGATCATTTCTATATACTTATGTCTATACCTAGGACCGCTCCTTTAATGCGTTACAATTTTCGCACGAAGTTATTATACCCTATTACCATAGGTGTAGGGTATAATTAGAGTATTATAGATTTTAGAAAGGAGTGACGTGTGATGACCGCATTAAAATACTACTGGTACGATACTAGATATACATATGTACTTCAAATCCCACAATGCACATTTTTACAACTCTCTTGGCGCAATTTCAATCAATTCATCTGCATCTATACATCATTTTGCACCCTCTCGCTCCATAATATATTTTGACTGTCGTGTCGCTGATTCATGCGAACGCGCCACAGCGCAACATGTCGTGTGGACGTTTAGCTTTGGGTCTGCTTGTTTCCTAGCATCAGTGAGATGAAAACTGAAGCTCGGTGCGAAACTTATCACAGCTATCAACAGCATGAATTACAGCAGCAAGAACATTTTGACATTTGCGCGTTAGCAGCAGGTGCCCACCGCTGACATCGTTTGGGGAATTATTTTCCGGTTGTTTGTAATGGTATTTCCGTGTATATTTGCCGAGAAAAGTGAAATGAATTAAGTGCTGCGTTGCAATGCAACGCTCTCTACGACTCTCCAAATCAGTGTTGCCAGATTGTTCTTGGATTTTGCATCAATCAAACTTATTAATGATTTTTCCATGAGGAATAAAGATTTTAATAGAATTCCATGAACGCATTTTCTTTTTTGGGAATGTGCAGCTAAAATGATTTGAAGGATATTACCTAATTTCCTCTGGAGATCAAGGTTCTGCGGCAAAGGATTTGACAAACCATTTGGGTTAGAAAATTTCAACGATTCAAGATTGTTCGCTATGAGTGCTGTACAATTTAAGTAGGAAGGGCGAGAAGGAGATAGTAGAAAAAAGGAGAGATAGCGTGCGCGTACTTTATTCGGGGTAAACTGGCGAGCACGTTACTGATATATTGCAAATTTAAATTCGAGACCTATGTTTTATATTTCTTGTCTTAATTTACACATTAAAATTTTATGCGAGTTTGACGACCAATTTTTACGTATTCTCTAAACGCTTTAAGTATGATTTCGCCAGGGGCTTGACATATTATTTCCACTTGGGAGAGTCCCGATCCAAAAAAGATTAAGTTATCCTGTTCTAATAAAAGTGCTCAGTTAAAACTTTAGCGATTTGTGAGATGATTGTAAGAGAGGTGGGGGCACCAAGCTTTGTATCCGAGCGAATGGAAGGGTGTCAACCACCAATTTATACTTAGACGCTTATTATATAATATCGTTTCAAGTTTAGATACTGAGAGTCTCCATATAATTAATATGCTCCAACAGGACCATTTTCACGTGAAAACTCTTTGCTCTTAAGAGGATTATATGTTACATAAGCCTGAATTTAAAATATTAATACGTAGAGACTATATTAACCTTCTGCGACTGACGTGGTAGTCTGACAGACACCAATGTCTTTTTGGATCATAAATTTAATATAGTTAACAACAACTTCTATCCTTAATTTAAAAACAAAAATCATAACTGTAAGTGTACAAAACAAAATAATGTAAAATAAAAGCAATCGAATTGGTGTCTGGTGTACTACACGTCAGTAGAATTGTGAACACTAAATCACGTCAGTCGCAGAAGGTTAACGAATAAACTTGACAAAGGGCCGTTAAGCGAAATTGTATGCTTATAGAAACTACTAAATTCTTCTTTTTAAGTCATGGGGCTCTATCATAACTTATATTATTCGAGAACAATCCGATTTTCTTTAAACAATGGCGAATTCTTAAGATTTACATTTTTTAAAGTTTAATATCTCCAGATTTGGTAGAAGATTAATACCTTTTACAATAAAGTTAAGCTCGAATTCTAATGCCGCAAGAAAGAGTTTTTCTTAATGGCCGTCATTTCGATTATACATATGTATTAGTTTGAAAAATTTTGCGATTACACTCTAGATTATATCGTTACAACCCAAAATCGGTTGTAATTTTTTAACTCAAAACTTCCAATCAATTATTATCATTATTAACCCAAAATAGGTTGTACTTTTTGAACTCAGATGAACGACTTTGATGGGAACGGATATTCGAGACACTACAGAAGGTATTTTTATGTAAAAAATTACGATACGATACATATACAAATTATTCGAAAGTGCGTTCATTAAAACTGCGAGATGAAAGAATTCAAATAGTAAAATGACAAATTTATCAGGTTAGATCAATACCTTTAATACATACATACATACATCACAGACGCCTCTGAATAGCGGCTTTTCTCGCGTAAGCACCCCAAGGTGATGTAAACAAACCGATTTGCACTGTGTATAATTTTCGTAAGAGAGACCCAAAAGAGAAATCCGTAACAGAACAAAAGCATGGTAGTGCCTCACAGAGGAACGAAGCACTTAAGTTGAGTGAGAAGAATTGGAGGCGCACGCCAATAGAGTAGCAATCCAATCCAACCCAACCCAACCCGACCCGACCCATGTCTTTCCTACTGACAAACGGCTGAGTGGCAATAATAATGCAGGCGCACAGAAGCTATTAGAGAAAAATGTTCAGCTGCTGTGGAACAGTTCAGAGCGGGCGAGCTTGCAATCAACTTGTCTCTGCACATTGTAGCGGATGCTGCCCGAAAATATATAAAAGCACAAGTAGTAGAACGCACTGACAACATTAGTAAAATGATATTAATTAGAAATCCGTACTATCAGCAGCAGCTAAAGCAGGCCCGTGCGGTCCATCTCACGGATGGATGCTCTGGCAGTCTCTCGTTTAGTAACGCGCGCTCGTTCTAATACAGCTCGGTTCGTTTATATGTATGCAGATGGTGGAGCAAAAAGCAAGGCATAAAAGTTCTTTGCAAGTTTCCCGACTGTTTAGTTACTCGCGAGAATTTAACGTGTGAATAACGTACATATGCAGTATTTAAGAAAATAGTGGAAAATAGAATATCGCTTTTAACGCGAATTATATATAACGATATCACAAAGTCGCTAAGTAACGCCAATGCAATTTAGACTTGAATTGTTGGATAGTTTAATCCCGAAAACCGCACGATTTGTGAAATTGCAAACTATTTAATTGAAATTCAGAATTTTCCGCTGGAAATGGCAAAAATAAATGGTGATAATTTCGAATAAAAGCGCGGAAAGCGTTTATAACAACAACAAGAATAACAACAACTATACGTGTGTGCACCCCCGCATATTTCGCACACTATACCATTGGTAAATTCAACAAAGTATATCTAAGCCATATGAATTATAAAAAGTTTCATGGTGTTTGCGCTGATATTTCTGCTTGTTTTTTACAGAGTTTTCCAATTTTCTTTTCGTTTATTATTGCTGTTGTTATTTGTAACCGCTCAGCATGAAAAATTTCAGCTTAAGAATGTTCTTTATACATATATACTGCCCTGTTGTTGAGGTCGTCGTTGCTGAGTTTTTAATACAGGATAGATCTGATTTGCCGTTTTATTGCTTATTCCATTATATAGAAGTAGATTTCAACAACTTAGGCCTGCTGGGTAGGTCTTTACAAGAACATTCCAATGAGTACAATAAGTACAATGATAATTATTGTATGTTTAAATATTTAATAAATAGTGCGATCTGTCGAATACGATTTCAATCCACTGTAATTTTTAAGACTTCTTTTGGGAAGTGAATTAAAATATTTCATAATAAAAGACACCAAAGCATGCCAAATGTTGCATATTTACAGACAATATCCTGTGAACTTTGTAAAAAGGAATATCTGGCCAACATTGTCTAAGTCTTACAGTGCGTATACGTAACCTGCTATAATTTCGAATCAACTTATGAGATTTGTTTACACTATATAACTGGTGATAAAATATGCATCAGGCTTTTTTTAGAAAGGGACAGCCATTTTGAAAAATGTTTTTTTATGAAGATTGTATTTGAAAAACTACAAAATACTTTTACTTTGGCAATAACTAACAAAATATTTGATATATTTAAGCGCAAGTTTGATCTCTGTTTTATTTCAACTACTTTCACAAATCGCAGTTATTCGTCGTTTGTGATGCAAAATGCAATATGGGCATATTCGAAATATTAAGGTTATTTATACCGCTCAGCTGAAAATAAAATTTTATTTTATAAATTTTTTTTTATTATGTTAACATAATTGCTTAGCAATGCATTTGGTCGGCAGCCTCCATACAAGTAATTCACTCCATTGGTCATTAAAAGAGAAAGCGCAAAGAGTAAATAAATATTATTATATGAAGCAAACATCAATTGCAATAGGGATTTTGTAATTTATAAGGAACTCAAAATTTTGTAATGAACATCTTCTATCAATTGCGTGTATCTCCATCACGCATATTTCGCCATGGTATTATTAGTACAACGAATTCTCTTTTCTCTACAAATGACAATATAGACAGTCGAAGCACGTGGCTCTTGTTCGTGTCTTCATATTGTTGATTTGGGTATTTACCCATCCATTTGTCTATAATCTTTTGGAGCTGCTACGCTAAAAGGCGACTTTCATGTTTGCTTTCATTTCCCTGTAAGTATATTTTTTTTCATGTTTGCGGAAGCTATTAGAAATACCAAAGTTGTGAAGTTTAAAGAGCCCGAAGCGCAATCAATGCAATTCGTAGGATACCATTTATGAATTTTATGGTCGAGCTTTTAAAACGGCCGTAATAAATATGCAATTGTTTCCTTGTACGATCTTACCATTTTTAGAATCTTTTTGCTGAACTCCCTAACTGGAAATTGGTATTTCTCTTTATACCCTACATCTATGGTAATAGGGTATAATAACTTTGTGCGAAAAATGTAACGCATTAAAGGAGCCGTCCTAGGTATAGACATAAGTATATAGAAATGCTTAGAATCATTTTCTGTGTTGATTTCCGGTTGTCCGTCTGTCCGTTTGTCTGTCTGTCTGTCTGTCTGTCTGGCCGTCCGTTTACACAGGAGAAATAGAAGGAGTTGTCCGATTTATACCGAATTTGGTACACAGTTAGAGTGAACCTTAACTTAGTTTAAGTTCTAAGATTAACCAAATCAGTCGAAGGACACGCCCATAATGGGCCTGTAAGTCCCACTACCTCGAGTTTTTTGCTATCAAATTGCTGTAATTTGTCTAATTACTCATTGAAAAGAATAATAGGTACTTGGTATTCAAGTTAAAGAGTCTGGCATCTATGTCATATGGAAAAATGGGCGTAGTCCGCCCACTATATAGGCGGACAAATTTTTCCGGTAAAATGGCTCCCGAATATACATGAATGAAATTCGGTTCCCAAGTTGATATATAGGTCTTATAGGCGATAAACGAAAAATCCTCTTAACTTCCATGAGCGTGGTCCGCCCACTATATAGGCGATAAACGAAAAATACTCTTAACTTCCATGATATAGCGTCCAGATTTGGTTACTTCGTTTCTGGTATTAATATCTTTTAATTCTCCAGAAATGGGCGTGGTCCGCCCACCATGGGGGCAGTAATATATATATGCCGATAACATCTGATGTACACCAGTCAGAGCATCAATATTTGGCATGTATAGTCCTATTAGGTATATCTTGTAGTCTGCCAAAACTGCCCACTATATGGGTTGTAAATCAAATACACCCACAATTTCAGTGAATTATCACCCCACTTGGGAACATGGTGTAGGGTATTACTCTGTCGGTGAAACTCGACTGATATTTCCTTACCTGTTTAAATTATTATTTTAAAGTTAACCAAAAGAAACTTTAAAAAGTTGACCTACATTTTTGTCGTAACGAACACGTCAAATTGTTAGAGAAGTTTTCAAGGGAAATAACATATTAACATACTATGTACGAGTACCAAGTGCATAGGCAATGTTGCGAAGACAATTGTGGGAGGTCTTACTGCTGGAATAGTTGTTGCTGGTACTTCATTAGCATCAAATGCAAGATTATGACGTTGTTTGAGAATACCTGTTTAAAAATAAAGTTTAAAATATGTATAGAACTGATATCCACCGATGAGAAACCTCGTCGTCGTGTTTTAACTCTTTACTGTTAAAGAATGAATTATTTTGCATATACATAATACACGATTTTCCAATGAGGCAGTATCTCTAAGAATTTCCTTATTAAGTTAGTTTGCAAATATTTTGTGTTCTGACAAGGCAAGACAGTAACAATTCCTATTATTTTCATGTGAATTTATTTGAGGTATTTTTCCTGAACACATTCGTTTCCAACCGTTTCAAAGATAGCTTTCTCCACTCTATGTTAACTGAAAATGCAAAATCAATTGAGATGTATTGTACATGAAATATTTGCAGTGATTTATGTATATGCCAAAACTACTCGTTCGAACACAAAAATCGACATGCGCCCATCTGGTAATCGCGCATACTCCCGCATGCCCAGTTTTCGTTGTTGAAAGGCAATTTGGCACGTATTCTAAGTGTTAATTAGATCATTATAAATCTAGCTCCTGATATGTATGTTCGTGCGCATACCATGCGAAAGTGAGATAATTACCACATGTAAATTATTGGTGCAGCTACTGCTTTAAACGATCTGAAATTTATTGTCTTGTTTTCGTGGCTGTCTGTTAAAATTAAACGTGCGCTACAAGCATTGAAGAAAAAAATATACTGCTTTAAGCATTTCAGACTAATTGTTTTAGCATTAGGTTGTTAATAAAGTGTTAAATAAGCCCACAGTAATATTTCTATATAATTACAGAAATTTGACAGTAGTTGCGGAGCTGTGTTTATAATTTTATGAAAACAAATTTTTGTTTCCCTGTACTTTCTGAAAAGTTTTCCACCAACTGCATCATTCGAGAGGACTAAATGAAGCCAATTTGACAAAATATCGAAACTGTGCATATATAGCTTATTATGTAGATAAAGCTTTTTTAATATTTCGGGTTGTTTTTTCTACTTCATTCCGTTATCTTTCTTAAGTCCGAAGGTTTTGCTGTGTTACAATTATACTCATTTGTGGGATGGGCGGTAAATGCATCCAATTCCATCACCTAATTGTGAAAAAGTTGCAGAGTGGGATTGAAGTGAATGAATGCGATTATAGTAATATTCATTAGTTAAAACGCTATCTCACCTGTTTGTGCGTGTGCCCCTTGCGACATAGTATAAAGTAACAAGTGGGGCCACCTGTCGTATGTGCCTGTATACACGACAGCTAGTAAAACAATTGGCAACAATAAAAGGCAAAGCAAAGTAAAAAATAAAAAAAAAATAAAAAATTTTAAAACCTGTGGGATTCAAACCCATGACCTACCGAGTGCAAGCGCGCGCCTCTACCCACTGGGCTACACAGCGATCTAATTTTTTCCGTCTAAAGTCGTAGATGAAAGAAAGTGGACAGGCTGCGGACACTTTTTAGTCAGTCTGCGTTTTATATATAAGACAAATGGGGACACCTGTCGTGTGTGCCTGTATACACGACATCTAGTAAAACAATTAGCAACAATAAAAGGCAAAGCAAAGTAAAAAATAAAAAAAAAATAAAAAATTTTAAAACCTGTGGGATTCAAACCCATGACCTACCGAGTGCAAGCGCGCGCCTCTACCCACTGGGCTACACAGCGATCTAATTTTTTCCGTCTAAAGTCGTAGATGAAAGAAAGTGGACAGGCTGCGGACACTTTTTAGTCAGTCTGCGTTTTATATATAAGACAAATGGGGACACCTGTCGTGTGTGCCTGTATACACGACATCTAGTAAAACAATTAGCAACAATAAAAGGCAAAGCAAAGTAAAAAATAAATAAAATTTTTTTTTTAATTTGTGGGATTTGAACCCATAACCTGCCGGGTGCAAGCGCGCGGCTCTACCCACTGGGCTACACAGGGCACTGATTGCGTTCGTCTAAAGTCGTGGAAGAAAGAAAGTGGACAGTCTGCAGGCTGAAGGCTGCAGGCTTCAGCAGGCTGCAGACACTTTTTAGTCACTCTGCGTTTTATATATAAGACAAATGGGGCCACCTGTCGTGTGTGCCTGTATACACGACAGCTAGTAAAACAATTAGCAACAATAAAAGGCAAACCAAAGTAAAAAATAAAAAAAAAATTGAAACCTGTGGGATTCGAACCCATGACCTGCCAAGTGCAAGCGCGCGGCTCTACCCACTGGGCTACACAGGGCACTGCTTTCGTTCGTCTAAAGTCAGTGGACAGGCAGGCGCTTTTTAGTCACTCTGCGTTTTATATATAAGATAACACAAAAGAAAATAAAAAGCCGCATATACAAACATAAGATTATGAATGAGCATCACAAATCCAGTTGAGTGTTACAGTGTCAACTATCATCCTCATTAAAATTTGAGATAAAACAAAAGCTAACACGGCACTTGCATGACAAGTGACAGCTCACAGTGGCTCAAAATCAGTTTTCATCGGCCATAATTTCATAGTGAACATTTCTTATACTACTAATTATACTCTACGCCTATGGTATTAGGGTATAATAGCTTTGTGCGATAATTGTAACGCATGAAAGGAGCTTTCCTAGGTATAGACATAAGTATATAGAAATGATCAGAATCACTTCCTCTTTTGATTTCCGGTTGTCCGTCTGTCTGTCTGTCGCTCTGTCTGCGTGTTCGGAAAAAAGAGAAAGAAGGAGTTGTCTCATTTCAACCAAATTTGGCACGCAGTCACAGAGAACCTCGGGTTAGGTAAAGTGTTAAAATTAGTCAAATCGGTCGAAGGACACGCCCACAATGGGCCTGCAAGTCCCAGAACCTCGGGTTTTTTCGAATAAATTGCTATAATTTGTCTAATTACTCATTCAAAAGAATAATACTTGGTATTTAAGCTGAGGTGTGGACCCTCTGCAAAATACTAAGCAATGGTCGTGGTCCGCCCACTGTATAGGCGGCAACAATTTTGCCGTAAAATGGCTCTCAATTGACTACTTATGCATTTAAACGAATCAAATTTGGTTCCCAAGTTTAGATATAGGTCCTACATGCCATATAAGAAAATGGGTGTGGTCCGCCCTCTTTATAGGCGGTAAGCTGAAAATCCTCATAACTTCCGTAATATATACACCAGAGCATCCATATTTGGTCACTTCATGGCAGGTGAGAATACCTTTATATTCTCAAAAAATGGGCGTGGTCCGCCTACCATGAGGGCGGTAAATTTAATATACCGATAATTTCTGTTGTACACCTGTCAGGGTATCAATATTTTGCATATGTAGTCCTATTAGAAATATCTTGTGGTTTGTCAAAAATGGGCGTGGTCCGTACACTATATAGCAGCAAATTTAAAACACCCACAATTTCATTTCTTTCAGTGTATTATCACCACACTCCGTTACTTGGTGTAGGGTATTACTCTGTCGGTGAAACCCGACTGATGCTTCCTTACTTCTTTTCCTTATGTGATTTTCATTGCCTTGTGTGGGTAAGCATTCTTTCAGTTTTTTTTATGAAGATTCAATTGAAATGAATAGACTTCTTCAATTAAAAGACACATAGATATGTCAAAAGTTCAGCCCAGTGTCATTAACAGATCGATATACAAATTCTGAGTGTGTTGATGCGTAGCAAAGGCTTAGCGCTCTTAAAGACTCGACCGATGCGTTGCTAAATTGCTGTGCATAACAAGGCAATTCATTTTGAGAACTTAAACATTTTGGAAATTTCGAAGTGTTTTCTGTGAAATAATTTAATTCTGACTATCCGAGTCAGTGGCGATTATGTGAAAGATTCTGTTTGGTTTCACAGAATAGTTTGCCACCAACTCCTAAAGAGCGGACTGCGCATTATCGTAACACCAAAATAATGTCTGAAATTAATGGATTTCTTGCGATTATTTAATATGTTTGCGCTTTTTCCAGCATACAATTTAGAAAGAAAAAATTACAGATAATAATTTATTGGCACAACAGCCCGTGTCAGCTTAGAACTAGCTTCTCGCATTACTTGTATGTGCTCGTTATATTTTGCACAAATTAACGGGACCTACATCTAACCGAATTCGAACGTGCTGTGAAGCATTTAACCAAATTGAACTTCGCATGCAATTTGTGTCAATTTTGGTGTCACTATTGCCGCGCAACGAGCTGACTAACGAAGCTTATGTGAGCATGTGTTTCGGCGCACTCAGTGAGTTAACAATTTCGCCCGCAAGCTGAAATACCAAAATCGTTAACGTTTCAAGTCGTGTTATGCAAATGTGCAACAAAGCGAAATCGTGTTGCAATGCTGTGCTGTAACACGATAGATGTGCGTCTGTACATAGATTCATTTATGTGCTACCGAAAGTTACGAGAATCCTGCAGCCTACACCTGCGCTGGTGCTCTGATTCTGGCTGTGTTTTGACGAACGTAATTATTAACATTGAGATGTGACCCTCAGTGCTGACCGCGGCCACCAGGTGGCCCCCATTCCGATGACAGCGGCACGCTTACGAACATACCGCGTTGCACTTGCCAACACTTTCCCTGCAGCAGTCACTCTGTTGCAAGTTACTGACGTGTGTGCATGTAGTCGCAGTATATATGTACATACATCGATGAGTGTATGAACATACCATGTAGTATATCGAGTATACACGCACAATCGTATAAATAATCTAGGTATACCCAGTAGGAAACAGAAGGGGTAAATCCCTATGCCAGGAGCGCTTCTATGTAACCAAGTAACCCTTCCAAACTCGATGACTTCTATAATTATTTTTTATATGAAATGGCAACTTTTGCAAGGCCTTGCCCTCTCGTTTCCCAAAGAAAGGATTATAGGAGGATTCATTTCAAAGCCTTACAACCTTGCTTGACGGAATACCTGATAGAAGATGCGATATGTCTTTCGCAGCCCTTATTCCTTCGTTTACGATAGAATGCGGCACAGAAGGTGTTGGTTTTAATATTAAGTTTATTAAGCTTTTCATAGCGCATATATGTATGTACATATATAAAATAATTTCAAAAAGTAAATACAAGAAAGTGACTTAAATTTTTCCACTGAACTTTACTACTATTTTGCAAGACCTTCAGCAGCGTTCAAGACTGTTCTCTTTATTCAGCGTAACTCTCGTTCGTTAAGCATTTGTCGGCAACAATTGCTGTAATTGAAAACAAATGCAATTTTAAAAATAATTTCGTATCTATGGGTATTATTGCTTATTAATACATTATATTCTGTAGAAGTAAACAATTAAAATTTTATTGCTGCTTCGAGCTCTAAACAAAAACTATATTTACGCAGCGTTTTGCAGCAAACGACGCAAAAACTCGTATACAATTCAATATCAAGGATTGTAGCATGTCGAAGGAAGTGTGTATGTAAAAACATGAAGGTATTCAAAAACTCTCAAAGCATTTAAGATACTAAAAGAAAAATTAGAAGAAACCAATATGTAATGGATTAAAATTAGTTCATATTCATTACAGTTCCTGCTTCCAAGATGCACACAAAAAAACCGTCCTCAGAGTGTATTAACGAAGGATCGACAGAACATGCAACCATTGCTGAACAAAATAATGCCGCAGTAAGTGATAAATGCCCAAACCCTTCCAGCACAGCAACTGCAACGATAACAATAGCAACGGCGACTGATCCTGCCCAATCCTTAAGAAATACAAATATCAGCAAGCAGCAACGAAAAAGGTCAACGGATTCAGGTGGCGATGGTCGTGGAAATATGCCCAGACACAGCGTTAGCAGCAGCGGTAATGGGGAAGAAGATACAGATGTGATTGGCGACTTGGTAGGTCACTTCGGACGTTGGCAGTTTCTCATGACCGTATTGCTATCACTCTTCCAAGTGCCAAACACATTTCACATATCATCTTCTGTGTATCAGGTGTGTACTACTAGGTCCACACAATTGACGCATATCTGAAAATCCCAAATTATATGACCTTATATATTTGCTTAACAGGCGGCTCACAAAGTCTTCTGGTGCAGACGTCCATCACACTTGCATCAGTTGCCTGTGCCCATGTGGCGCAATCTGAGCAACTCCAATGACAATTGTTTCCAAGTGAATATAGACTGGAGCCAAGTGTCAAATGAAACAATAGCATCACTCTTGCAGCAGCATCAGGTAAGCTTAATAGCCCCATTGAATACGTGTGCAAAGCATTCGCGTCTTTTCTGACAGGCAGACGGCATGACTGCCTTTGTGTCTGCCGAGGGTGCAGTGGGATGGCAAATCTCATTTAGCAATTGCATTTGCATTCATTTGGAATGACCTTATTTTCTTATCTCTGGTTGCAGCTACAGCAATTCAGTTCAGTGCATCCACAGGCGTTCCCATATCCACTTGCCATTGAGAACAGCTCTCAAATTTCATGTTCCAACTGGGAATTTGAAAGTAACGATAATGTGGGGAATACTTGGACTTCGGAGTGGAATCTGGTTTGCGAAAAAGAGTATTTGAAAAATGTGGCCGAAATGTTCTTTTTGTTGGGCGTGGCAACGGGTGGCATAATTTCGGGTTATCTCTCAGATAAATTCGGGCGTAAAAAAATGCTTTTCATATCAGCCGTGCTGCAGACAATTTTTGGTAAGTTTGGTCATTTTTGAAAACAGAGAATGTACATATATTCATGCATGGGTGTACGTGCCTATCATGTGGCTATACATGCACATGCACATACATGCTATGTGTCTATAATTACTTTAGACTTACGTTTTCCACTAGTCATTAAGGATGGCATCGGCGGCAAGCCAATGTCACTTTGATATTTACGGCATCAATATGAACTGAAAATTGCTATGAACTTGGCAATCACTGAAGGTGTATCCTTGATTGAATCATTCTTGTACATTGCTCAATTGTTACTGTAGAAATCAAAAGGTGCATTAATTGCAACTTTTCTCACTGAGAAGAATGAAGCAGAGGTTTACGGCATGCTCACGGAACAGTTGTAATTATGTGGTATACGCAAGTAGAGAGCTTCTCCAACAAGAAATATTTTCTCATATATTTTCAATGGACATAAATTTGAACTTTTAAGTTAATTTGGAAGATGACCCCGAAAAGCGTTTAAATAAAGCGTGTGAATAAATAAAATGGCAAATCTCTGTAATAATATTGGTAAAGAAAACATATCAACTGAGCCACTATGCCACGTCTTGTACTGTGGCGATTTAAAAAAAATCAAAATTTTTATCACTCTTATGCAGGACTGGCTCTGTACTTCGTGAACTCGTTCGAAGTGTACTTAACATTGCGCGCTCTTCTGGGACTCGTCTCTGTGTCGGTTACCTATGCTGGTCTCATTCTCGCTATCGAATATGTAGACGGAAAGTGGCGCACCATTGCTGGGATGTACAATCTCTTCCCACTGCCAATATCGTACATGCTAATCTCGGGAATAGCGTATCTGACACAGGACTATAAGCGGCTACAGCTCTGCATAGGAATTCCGGGTATCTTCCTCTGCTTCTTATGGTGAGTATCAGTGAGGACTCGAATGTCGAAATCCCATTATCCCAAGATATTTACAGTTCCGAAAACCTCGAGTTCGATGAGGGAAAACCCCAGCCTTAGGGAACTATTTTTTAGGCAATCCATGTGGCTATTCCTTTGGCTATTTTGAATCATAGAAGAATCCGTTTTGCTTTTTCTGCTTGTGCATTAACATATCAATATAGAGGATTATTATTTCGAAAAATTAACACACTTGCGATATAATTTCTATAGCATAATAATTTTGCTGCATTACCAACGATCCAATAGAAGTTGTGAATTAACTGATGTTGATGGGATGGAAAGCCAAAAGTATTTTAAACTAATAGCTTTGAAGCTTTGAAACGAAGTTTCGCCCTTTTCGTGATACAAAGTTTGTCATTTTTAAAACTGGCTGCTTAACATATTTAAGCGACAGCGAGAAAGCTTGCATATAAAAATCCATGTCGCTAGTATTTACATATACACTTGATCCTCTTTTTACACGGGTTTTTTTAAAATCAATATTTTTTACACGGTGTTTTTTTACATCCCCCAGTTACTTTTTATGCACGGTTTTATTTTTTTTGCACGACTTTTTCGTACTTTTTTCTTCGTTTTTTTTAGATTTACTACATGTAACACAACCATGCATTAGAAAGAAACTCTGTTGTCAATATAAAAGAAACTAATAAAACGAAATATCAAAACAAGTGGTCGCAATGGCCCCAAAACGTGTTAAAATATTTTTGGGCAAAAAATTCGAATTTTGGACGAATTAAAATCTGGCAAAAAATTTGCGACAGTTGCAAAAAGAAAAAACTTAAACGAAGCAACTTTTCGCACAATAAAAAGAAATGAAAATGTAATTCGGAGCTGCTTCAGCCAGCAGTGCCGGGAGTTTTTCAAAAACGTTTAACGCTAGAGATGTGCTGGTGGTGCAAACGGAGCGCGCACTTCTATGGTGTAGCGTAAATTTTTAATGGAACGAGTTAGGACACATGCATACAAAAACGTGTTTTTATTGCACGATTATATTTATTTGCACGGTTTTCTTTCGAAATTGGAACGAATAGGCACTTTTATTGGAAAATCTATCTTTGTTTACACGGTTTTCTTTTGCACGAAATTTTCTTGGCCCGACCAACCGTGTAAAAAGAGGATCAAGTGTACTTAAGTATACATAAATGTTTTCTGGAAATATGTTCAAAGTGCTTTATAAACACCCAAATAATTTTTATTTATTAGGTACCTACAGAATTTTTGTTTACGTACATTGAGTACATTTCTATATGTAATCATAATTACATGTGTGAATGTGAGGTCAAGGGGGCATTAAATGTAAACATTAAACTATATCCAGTTTCTACTTGATTCGAGTTGATTGAGTTTTAGTTCACACATATTTTTGTATTCATTTTTAATTGTATTATATGCGGGTATTTTTGTATGTGTGTATGGCAGCCAAGCATTTTAAATTTTCGCAACTCTCCATTTACTTTTACCGTACGCAGGTTCGTTGTGCCAGAATCACCCCGTTGGCTGCTGGTCAAAGGCCGCGTCGCCGAAGTGAAGAGTATTGTACAGGCAGCGGCCGACTTTAATGGACGCCAGTTGCCACCGAATTTTGATGCCATGCTCAAGCCGCCTGCACAGGAGGCCAGCTCACAAAACATCATGAGTCTATTTCGCTCGCGTTACCTGCGACGAATTTCCATTTGCTTTCTCTGCATTTGGTTTACTATGAATTTGGTGTACTACGGACTCATACTGAACATGAGTTCCTTCGGCGGAAATGTCTATTTAAATTCGGTGAGTTTTAGTGAAGTGATTGTTTTTAGGTAGCAGGTGGGGCTCAACTTTTCATGCAACAGTCGTTCCACCAGACGGGAGAGGATAAGGGCATGAACGTGGAAGAAAAAGACGGTTGTTTTACTTAACGGACTTTTAAGGCTTAATCTGATTTAAATTAAAACCCTTTCAGCTCCTTTGCAATTTGAAATTGCGATTGCAGACACAAATTCAAATTGACTTCTTCATACTATACCAATTTGTTCTTGTATTATTTGCTCATAATTTTCTAAAATGTAATTAATATGCACATATGTTGGAGAAAATGTTGTTTCTTGCAATGGCAACAGCAGTGACACTGACTTCGTCAGAGATGAAAACGTCACACGTATAGTCACATAACTAAGGGGCATACATATATTGTTCTAGCTACCTCCTACGCGCATCTGCTCCACCTTCGAGCCATGCAGAACATTTTGGCGGAGTGCCAAGTATTTGCAAAATGTTGATAGTTTTTTTAATAAGCAGGAACATTGTACACTTTTGTTTGCATTTGTGGTGGCGGCTTTTTTCTGTTTAATCAGAGTGGCGTTAATTTATAGTTTGTTCTTGTTCTGTCAATGTTAGTTGACTTGATAGGTGGCGCGGTATATGGCATCCAGAATTTGTTTCGAGCCGCTTTTTATATGAAACTATTTATGCCAATTCATGCGGTTACAATTTAGTATGTATACATATCTTATAAAGAGTGCGTCTTACTTGAAATGTGCCATTTTGTTTGATTAGGCTTTAGCTGGTCTAGTCGAAATACCTGCCATCGCTATTGCAATGTACATCATCACAAAAGTGGGTAAAAAGTGGCTTTTCTGCGCAACCCTGATATGCGCCGGTATTGCCTGTTGCTGTGCAGCTATTACAGAGGGTCAGGATGAACTTCTGTGGTTGAAGATAACGTTTCTGATGATTGGTATGTATTGCGTTCTACGAAATCTTAACTGATATTACTTAAACAATTTGATTTGATAAAAGGAAAATTTACCATCAGCGCTGGCAACACCATAATGCCAGTTTATACTGCCGAACTATATCCAACAGCCATTCGCAATGTCGGCGTCGGCGCTTGCAACGTAGCCGCTGGTTTGGCATTGATCCTAACGCCGTATTTATCCCTACTGGTAAATCTTACTATTAGGAATACTCATTCAACGGCGTGAGCTTATACGTGCGCGAAAAAGTGTTTAACAAAACAAGAATAGCTGACTTGTCGCGTATTACATGCTTTCGCCTAGTAGCCTGTGTAACGTAAATTTACCAGAATGTTGATTTTCGCCTTACACTTAGTAACGCATTTACGTCGTTGAATGAATATCCTCATTGTTTTTGATGCGTCCTTTGCTTTTATTCAAATCTTCTTATCATAAAACAGAACAAAATTGAGAAGCACCTGTTAATGTCATTACTCACTGCTTGGAGTCTCTTTGGTGGCTTTGTGGTGCTTTTTTTGCCTGAAACCATGACGGACCATAAAAAAAAAACTGAAGAAAAGTGAGTGCAGACAAAATCAGCGCCCACCTTTATACCCACTTAATTTGTCGCTCTCTTATTTTTTGTTATCAAGATGTTAGAAGACCGCAATGTTAGTTTTGCGAGACTATTTAAACATTCAATTGTGGATTCCATGGTCATTGGCTATACCTATAGAAACTACAATACATGTGTAGAGTGAATTTGCAGAATCAAATACAATTCTATTCTAAGTAAGAAACTGTTACGTCGATTTTGGCTGGTCCAAAATTACACAATCATGTTAAGTCATTTTGTAACTGGCATATCAATGCCGTAATCCAGGGCAAACTGCTTTCAGTTGGAACAAAATTTATTGAAAGGAAAATTGCAAGTACATTAAATTGGATTTGGGTATAGAAACAGCCGTACTGTATGCATAAGTACAATAGATACATACATATGCTTAATAAATTCTTGGAAAGAGTATGGGGTTATTTTCCATTAAAATTCCTTTAAGTTTTATAAAATCATAAATCTTTTTTACAGAATACTATCTACATATATATCAACTATTCATTTTGTTCATTCATTAAAATTCATTATTTAAATTCATATATCCAAGCTTGAAGAATTACGATGGTAATTAGTAAAAACCCATAAAACAAAAATATATTGTTTTGTATCTGGGTAATACCAAAACATGTAACAATTTCAATTAGGAATGATGCCCGAGGTAATATCCTTTCGATTTGGAGAAAGAGCACAGCACATATCAGTGGATATGTATGTATGTATGTGCGTTGCGGCTGATGGGGATGTGTTCGAGTTTCAATCTCGTATAGCATCATATTTTGAGTGATATATGTAAATAGTATATCTGTTGCTTCTACTGAAGGTAATAATATTTTTGTTTATGTATTTGGTATATTGTTACGATATTGAAAAACTATACACTTTTGATACTTCGTTCATTACATATTTTCTTGTCATTATTGAGAGTCTAAGAGTGTTCCAATTGTCTAAAGTCGTCTATTTAAACAGTACGGTAGTTCCTGCAAAATTCATAAAAACATACTTACGCGCATACGTGCATACATACAATGATTTGCATATTTAGTTTTTCAACCTTATCGAATCGTCGGCTCCGATCAAGAGAATATTATGTAAAATTTTGTCCTATTTTAAGTTCCCAAGTTATGAAACAATTAGTGCATTACCCTCTTCTATACGTAATTATAAAGAAAAAATTTACTACACTTGCTGGCAATATTGTGTTGAAAACCCCTTCTAATGAGAAATTAAATATTCAAATGTATCTTACTCTTGAACGAAGCCGTCATTTCTCCTCGTTCACAAATGGATGTTATTAATATCCTGAATCGAAAAAAATTGATTAATATTAACTAAAAAAGAAAACCTTAAACTTATCGATGTGTCTATAATATGTGTAAAGTGTTTTCAATTATTAATATCTTAATATCTGATATACACTCTATAGGTAATAGTCAATTTAATACCAGTATCGTAATTTGTCAATTAAAACATATAAAGAAGTAAATATATATGTATGATGATGATTTAAAGATAAATATTGTTACGCAGAAGATATAAATCAAGCAGAGTTCAGTACAGATTAAAACACATAAATCAGAATGTTAAAGGCGGAAAACCTAGTACTAAAGTATTTTGCAGGAGCTATGACCCATACTAAGTATCTGCAAGAGAACTGCATTGGAATCTTAATGAAACCGAAACGTGTATGTAAAATCTGGTCAAGTGTCGAATTTCCAGTGGTTGTAAGAGATAAGTAAATCGTGGATGATTAAACCATTTTTATTCTGCCATATTTTTTCGGAATTACTGAATTCTCAGATGTTATATATAGCTTTCCAACACTAGTTTCATGCATTTTAAATGGCTTTTGCCAGAATATTTTTGTCAATTTTCTTGATATATTGCTATGCATTTCTTGAGACATTCTTTCAAAGTACTTATAAATTTTTATTATTATAAATTGTATTTTTTAATTTGAATCTTGTACTTACATTTAATAGTGCATACTGTATTTTATTACAGTGTATTTAAGCTCATCAGCATGTTATTGTATAAATTGTGTGAACGTTTTGTTAGACTAGCAATGTATGTCAAATTAGGTGCAATGAAACCAAAATAAAATTTGAAAAAATAAATTAACGCAGGTACCAATTGTCTGTTGAATAAAATTGTTCCACCAATATAAACATTAATAAAAAAAAACCAATTCAATGTAATAGCATGGTTTATGTTTTCGATTTGCTCAGGTAAAGTTTTTCGGTTCGGACATTGGCAATATAAGTATGTATGTTAACTCCTTTCCATAAATTTTATACATATTTTTAAGATGCAGGAAAACCATTCTATAACAATCATCGTTGTATCGGGACCGAAATACGGTCACGCCAAATTAATCGGACAGGTTTGAAAAACGTTGGAGAAATCGAGTTCATTGGAAGGCCGGCGTAAATGATGACCTGTATACCATTATTTCTCTGCCTGTGCCCGAGCCGATTCAAAAGTGAACAAAATGTTTTGTATGAATTCCAAGCTTGCATATTATACTATATGAGCAAGTGTAATTTGTCGGGTTTAACCAAATTCGACATTATTGGTTCTGTTGAACAATCGTAGCTATATATGTATAGTAATTTCAAACTGTTCAACGTAATGCTGCGATCATACTGCGCATTTTATACAGATTGATACAACATAAATGCTCATTTTGTTATAGCTAAATGCTCAACGCAGCATTACAAGCATCGACTAAAATCTAATCCAAAACAAGCAAATTACAGTAAAGGCCATGTGCGTAGCACAGCAGTATATATGTATGTATGTAGGTAATCATGCGACTTTAAGTGGGCCCCGTTCATAAGTTTGAATAAATAGTGCAAATACTTGTATGCATATGAGAGAAAACCAAAATTATTCGCGTGCTATATGTGCAAATAAACAAGACACAATAAAGCTTTTACTATTTTGTACGGCTTCCGTCTGTGAGCTTGCTGTAAAAGCTTTCACGATCGTTCGTTGCAAGTGGTTAACTTTTAACTGCCAACTTTGAAAAATTGCTTTTGGTGTGAGGGCCGGCATGTTAGTTGGGTTTATAACGAAACTGCAAACGCTCGCCATAATTAGATCGGTGCCAACCAAAAGTCAGTGAACAACAATTGAAATCATTTTATTATATGAACAAATTTTAAAAAGCAAAACTCAAGCGCACTTGAATGTAGGAAAGCAAAAAAGAGAACGAACGTTATAATGAGTGGTGTACTGAGACGTGGCTCCTTGAATTTCGATTGTAAATTGAACGGTAAAAGTGGACCCGGCAGTTATGATGAGAATTTGTACGGTAGCTATCGCGATGTAAAATCATACACACCTGAAATTAGCGTGATTGCGTTGAATTTTCGGCGCAACTCTGAGGACTTGAAAAAGGAGCTTACAAATTTCCAGTCAATTCCTGAGGAATTTGTGGATCTCAGCCAGGACGTTGATAGTGATGAAGTCTCTAGCTACATTGGCCACATTGGTAAATGGCAGTTGATTTGGACGCTGGCCTTGTGCTTATTTCAGATACCGCCCACGTTGCATATGTTTGCTTTTGTTTTCCAGGTGAGTGGGATTTGTAACAGAAGCATGGGAGAAAGAAATAGGTTTTAGAATTGAGACAAATGTGTTGCCTATCAATCATATGGAAATGCAAATGCAGCACATGTTGAAGATACATACTTCAAATTCATTCTGTTGAATTAAGTTTGAATAACTTAAAAACACTTGTCTAATTTACTTTACTTTAGAGTACTGGTTCCTCGAACGACATATGTGTATGTACATAGTAATATAGGTATATAGAAATATATAGTAATATATAGAAATATTTTTTGGTTAACAACGTTAGTTTACTCGTACTACGGGTAAATTTTAGATATTCGCAACAATTTAATTCACTCAGTCGGTGAACAGAGGAATCGACAGTTTGCAGTTCCTCGATTCAATTTCAATTTTCAATTTATTTATTATTGGCTGTTGTCATTCAAGACGTAGTATTATGCATGCCTCGTAAATACATTCATTCAATACTACTTAAATTCAGTCGTACTTAAATTAACTTAAATTAACATTAAAATTAAAAGATTTAGAGGAATAAAAAGAGATTATTTCAGTTAAGAGAAGGATAAGAAATATAAGAGAATATACATAGTTCAGAGAATAGAGTTAGAAGAAGTAGATAAAGAAGTTTCAGCCAACAATTTTGGTTTTTCTTCTTGTTTCGGTAAATTTTTGATAATTTTTGTGAATAACCGTTAGCTGAAGCATAATTTTTAATATACATATAATATACGTGTTTATCAAACTATACCAAGGTCGACGTCTTGCCCTCGCAAAAATAAAAACAATATCATCATATCTCATAAGCAGTTGAAGTGGAAGTGGAAGTATTAAGGTTGAAGTGTAAAAAACGCTCATCCACTTCTTCATTGGCTCCATGGACATTCTCATACACACATATTTTTCAACTGAACGAAGATGAGAAACTCTTTGCCACCAGATAAACGATGCGCTGGACCACTTACACTTTGACCAAAGCTTGGAATATGTATCTGTTTGATGATATTACAGTTTTTACAATACATAAAAGATGTTCTAAAAAGATTTGAAGAACTTTTCAATAAATCCTCTTTTGGGTTTTTTTCGATTTCAAAAGTGATCTGAAATTTTCAAACAGATATCAGCAAACAGGACGTTAGGAGAAATGATGGCAGCGCATTAGTTATGGATTTGTAATAAACTTGCGGGGAGATTCAGTTATATGAATATTAATTCAATTGAAATGTTATTTTCGTGATAATAGATCGCTGATCAGTGGTTAACGATGGCCGCGCCATGCCATTTACTTTTATTTTTACTATCAGTTAATGATATTTATAAAATACTTATGTAAACATAGATCTACACCTACCTATGGTGTTTTAAATGACGTTTGATTAAGTGTGGTCAGTCATCAGTTGCCGCAGTACTAGATATCACATTATAAGAAGGCACCTTGCATGTTGGTATCAATGGAATTCAGGCCAAAGATAAGATTACAGCGTTCATTCAGCCTAAAGAGGGAGAGAATATTCGCAGGCTTATCCAAGCTTGTTGTTCGCAAGCTTATTGTTATTATCATCCAGAGGGGAAAAAATAATGAAATAAAAAACAAAGCAGTTGGTATCAGTGACGATTGCTTGCTTACTTACAAAAATGTATAATTAATTGGCGCAACATTCCGTAGTAATAGGTAAATATCGTTTTACTGAAATTTTCCTGAGCACTTTACAAACCGGAGAATTTCAAGGTGTTACAGGAATATAGTTTGTCATTAGGATAAGGTCGAGAATTCTCGCATTTATTTATGTGTAAGTACGTGTTATATTTATATTACCGACAAATTTGCGGGATCTAAAAATGTATTATAAAGCCGTGTTCGATTTGCTAATTAATTGTATATTTAAAGCACTTCAGAAACAAATGCTTGGTATTTGCTTAACGAGAGCCATTCCATTTGCTTTCTTAAGGTATAATTTACCTAAAAGTTGTGCAATGCTACGCAGCAACTATACGTAGGGCATTTCACTTAACACTTTATTTTTCTAGACAAACAAGATTGCAGTTCTCAAATTCCCCCGAGTTTAGGATATATGTATATACATATGTGTGTGTGTGGTAAATGTAGAAATGGATAGAAAATGTTAAAAATTTATATACGTAAAAAATTTTGAAAATTCTGAAGGAGAGGTATATAACTAAAATTTTATATTTACTGACTTTCAAAGAGGATTGCCAAACTGACATAATGCTGTTTGGCCAAAAACCTTCAATTTTCAAATATCTGGCCTGAGTACTAAACTCCGTTTTAGCAAACTGTGTGCTTCTGTTTGTACCTTTGGATTTGATTAAAAGAGGCACCTCCCCACCTATGCAACTTGTTGCTGAAGTTAACGTCTGCTGTTACCTCCGGCAAGAGTCACCATATAAAACCGGATACAACGTATAACAGATATAATTGATGGGTTTACTTTAATTATTTTTTCCAAGATAATTTTTTTATTGTGGAATTAAACGTGGACATTTCTTAATAACTTTCTGTTAAAAGTTCATTATAAGTGTTTACAAATTTTAAAAAATTGTGGAAGAAACTTCAAAAATATAATACCTTAATGAAATATTCGGTAGAGCCACGTCGAAGGTTTTACTATTTCATACAAAGCCAAGCGGTTCGGTTCAATACGAGTTATTACTATTTTATTTTGCCACTGGATGGTCAAATAATTTATTTTGAAAATCAAGAAGAGGCAGTGATTCCTTTTTTCTATTTTGGCTATCGAATTGGTTTAAAATACATATATGCAATTTAAGTGAAATCGGCTGATATAAGAAATTGCAGCTTAATTAAAAAAAACATTTATTAGTTCATATATTTGCTTATTTATTGGTTAAGTCTATGAACATGATAATCCTACAGACTAATAAAAAAGGTAGCAGGAAAAACTTAAAGCAAGTATTGAAATAAAAATTAAATCAATAATAGGGACATTTATTGAGTTGTTTTATCGAGTTAATGTAGCTAGAAAAATTGGCAGTATGATAGGAGGGCTGGGAAATAGTACTATATCCACTCCAGAAAAAGAAAATGAAACCCCAAAATTAGACTTCAAAGCATAGAGCTTTTCGCTTAGAACCGACACCAAGGGACCCGGCGAAATGGTTTGTTATCATCATAGTTATACAATACATCAGAAATAAATTCGAATATTTCAATTGGTTTATCGTAACCCAAAAATCGTTATAAGCGGAGAGTATATTGCTGGATTTAATTGCTATTGACAGTTTCGCGCTTCAATTTCCTAGATGATATTAATAAGCCTCATAACAATTGACGAAATTCCAAGCCGTAATTTATGCAACCGTACATTAGCATTTGCAGCGATGGAGAATAAGCATCTAAAGCGTACGACAGCCAGTGCAAGTACTGCAATGGAATAGACTGTTTACTGCTCACTGGCAAATATGTATGTACATAAATCAAGTGTATTGTGTTGCAAGAGGAGTCACATGTGCTTAGCAAGGTTCTAAGCATTTCTCAACAAGCGGGTAAAATCAGTTAAAGCGGCACAAATCTCGCGACTGGACCGACTCTGGCTAGTTGTGAGTCAAGCGGACAGAAAAGTCGAACAATATGACAACTAGTAGTGAAGGTAATAACATAGCTATTGAAGCCAATGAAGCGCTCCTGGAAGTGCAGCCAAGCGCCGCAGACGTGGAGGAGCTGGACCAGCAGCAGATAAAGGCCTTGACACGTACGCTAGCTTCGTGCGGGCGCTGGCAAACAACGTGGTGCGGTGTGCTGGCGCTTTTCCAAAGCGTGTGCACTTTGCACTTGTTTTCCTTTGTTTTCCAAGTAAGTCACAGTTCCAGCTGCTTGGAGGTGGAATTTCAATATAACGAAACACAAGAGTTACATTTTACGGGGCTCTATTGCAGCGATCACATTGCATGTATTTACTTATATAAGTTCGTGTAAAAGTGCTCGTTGCCGTATGTTGCATTAAATGTACGACATGGTTGCTGCTTCATTGAGTTCGATGGCAACGAACCCAGCGCCGTTTTTTCTGCAAAATAATCCAACTGCTGCCAACAGCAGTAGCTGCAGCGACCCACTGAAGGCTAATGGTGTACGCTGCCAACAGCTACAAGTTTAACGAGTTGAAATTCTCAAAATTGCTTTTCTGCCACAAAACACACGCGAAGTTTCTGTTGACTACTTAGTAGCTGGTGGCAGCCGTAACTCTCTGTGTGCCACGCTGCTTCTGTCTTGCTGTCTTGCCTAACGGGTGCTAGTTGTACTGCTGTCTTTTGTGTTTGAGTTTATCTCTGCATCTTCTTGTCGATTAAGTCGATTAGTCAAAAGCAAGGTGCCACTAAAAACCACCAAATTCCTCACATCGCATGCCGGTAATTTAAATTTTTCAAAGATTTGTAGCACGAAAGGAAGATGTCGAGTTATTATATGGTGATAATTATATCGGATTGCTGACGAGGTGAAAAATACGCTTCCTTGTGTCTGACATCTAGAGGAAATGAATGTATACAATTTTAAAATTAATAACTGCTAAGGTGAGGGAGGCCCTGAACCCGCCCTTAATCGGATTGCGGAAGTTCTGGTTTACGAATTTAACGGGAAGAAGCTTAAAGATTTCTTATTCCTCGCTACACTCACTTGATATCAGCCTTTTACATAGCTTGCCGTTGACTTAACGTGACACGTAACTTGTCGTGCGTGTATCAATAATTGTTGTAGCAAATAATGAAAATGAAAAAAGTTATTGAACTGGGAAAATAAAAAGGCATGGCTTAGATACGTCAATAATGGCGAGCAGCCCGGATGTAGGGTGGCGAACACAAACGGGGCTATTACACAGGAGCAATATTTTCCCAGAGCAGTATAAGCAAAGGAAAGATTGGTAGTCAGGTAATATTTATTTCAGTGAGTAAAGAAGACATAAGAAGTTGAGAAAACAGAGAAAATTTCGGCACTGCTAGCTTCTGTGAAGTGCTATGCTAAAATGATCTACGAAAACGGACAAAACTAGTTAATACATTCCACAGTGACGTATTCGTAGAAAAAGTAAATGTGGTTTATTAGATATCATGGAAAATTTTTCTTTTTTCTATTGCTACTTTAACGGTAAATGCTCTGCTTAGGTAAGAGATCTAATCCCAGCTGTTTTCTCGCAACACGTGCTTAGCGAGTGTGGTTCATTGATTTCACGTTTCGACACAGCTCCAACGGACCACGCATTACAGAGAGAGAGAGAGAGAGAGAGAGAGAGAGGTCCTACGACTCAGTTGTTATTTTGCTAATATGTAAAAGTCTGCCCTCGTTTGAAGCTATTGTAAACGCACATTATTGGTAAATTCTTTATTAGAACTAACTATAAATTTGAGCTGAAATAATCACAAGTCATTATAAAATTATATTCTTACAAATAAAGTTCAAGCTGAGATTGTGGCAAATAACAAAGTTTCTAAATAAATATTTACGAGTACATATATATATAAACAAATTAAATATTACGCCGTTTTTGTGAATGTGTATGTATGTTAGACAGGAAATAGTTTCAAGTTCGATTTGTTGTTCAAATGTTCCAATGCAATGCAACAGCTAAACACTTGCAGTTCAAATGTAAAAGCAAGTGTACTTTTCGCACAATAATAGCAGCGATTTCTGTTTTTTCTGTTTTGTTTCGAATTACCCCGTAGTTGCGAGTGTTAAATATTATCATTAATCCAAGTTCAATATGTGCAAACTATTTTTTGGCATACTTTTTATATGAGGCCCTATTTAAACTTGCGAGCGTTAGCCCCAGTCATGCCGTACATTCGTTCGGCCATTAGCCGAAATGCTTGATTTTATTTGCTTCGATTGAGTTTTTGGTCACGTTTACAGAAATTTTGCTCTGTGATGTGGTGATAATTATGGTATCGCGCTGATCACCTACAAATTCCATTAAATAGATAATTTTTACACGATTTCATTGTATTTCAGCAATCGTACTTGCATTTTCCTGGCTTTAGTATGCTAATCATATGCACTCCAACATGCTACTAGTAGCATAATAAAGACTCATGTTCATGGCACTCATGTTTTCCGTGATCCAAATATCAGCTCAAGCTTGAAGAGAGCGGTTATCATACTTCATAAGAAGTCGATTGATTTATTTAAGGGCGCGTGGTATTCGATATTAAAGGCTGTTAACATTGAGGGTTACTATTAAATTATTTTGCTTTCTAGCTTTCTTATATGCCAAATCAAAGCTAAGTAATTCGGTATCATACAAACTGAGAAAATTACTGACAGAAGCACTTTTATAAGTACAAAAATGTTCAAAAACCAAACACAACACGGTTTCCCTTTCTCTTCCCAGTTGAATCGAGCTAGTCAGTAGGGTATTTAAAAGAGTATAGAATAATAATTGGCGTAATAGTCCGTGTAATCGAGGAAAAGGTTAGCTTCTTAACTTGTGTGTGCTCATAATATGTTATCACAAAGTAACGGAACCTACTCATTTATTCTATATGTATGTATGTATGTTTCTTACGTTTTATTTCTTAAATTTTTTTGCAGACAACCGATAAGGACTTCTGGTGCACGCAAGGGCTTTCGGATGCGAATTCGAGTGCCTGGAAGAATGAGACACAATCACGCCGCGATGCTTGCTCCTTGTTGTGCACCCAGTTTGAATTCTCACATGAAGATGGATCCGCAATGACTTTGGTTGAAGAGTTCAATCTTATTTGTAATCGACGTCATTTGTTGAGTGTGGTTGAGATGTGTTTTTTGGCTGGTGCTGCAGCAGGCAGTGTATCGAGTGGATGGATTTCGGATCGCTTCGGACGCAAACACACTCTGATGAGTTTTGCCTTAGTCCAGGCACTTTTCGGTAATTCACTTTGACCGTAGAGAATGATATACTGAGTATAACGCTTAATTGGTATCACACGTCTCAGTGACAAGCGCTTAGATTCTCCAATTAGAGCTGCTGAACTATTATTATTGTCTTACATCTCATTAAAATCGGTTTTCATGTATAATATACCTCCGTATAATGTTCCTAATTGAACTTCCTACACCACGCATTTTTTAAGGATATTGCAGACCACAACTTCAAGTAGCACAGGAATATAATTTTTAAATAATATTGGGAAATAAAAAATAGTAATTTTTAATGTTAATCCACAATTATGAAAAATCTTAATTTATCTCAGCATGTATTTTAATGGATATTTCTTCCTCTCATATCACATTTATCCACATATCTGTAGGCATCATACTGGCTTTCTCCCCATCTTTGACGATGTACATGACACTGCGAGTTATAATTGGATTCGCTTCGATGACCGTAACCGTGGTAAGCTTCGTCCTTGTGGTAGAATTGGTGTCCGGCAAGTGGCGCACCATAATCGGCATTTTGAACATACTTCCGGTTGCACTTACATACGTACTCACCGCTGGCATTGCGTATTTCATACGGGATTGGCGTCAGTTGCAATTGATTATCACACTGCCAGGATTGCTGCTGTTGTGGATTTGGTGGGTTTCATTTGTATTACATCACTATGATACACATTGAAGTTTTCTGGTATGTTAGCTGCTTCCTGGTATCCTTTGTAGGGAAACATTTTTTGTCCCTCTGCGAACCTGTGCAATTTGGTGATTGGAACTTTGAGAGTTATAAGCGCTACTATGCTTTCGCTTTACAAGCAGCATCCTTTTTCTATACAGAAATCTGAGCATTCCAATCCAATCAATTTAATTCCACCTTAGTTGCTATAAACTCGTGCAACAAGAAGACAGGCATTTTCGGCTTTGATATTCTTCCACATCATCTCCAGCCTGTCGTTTGCTACATATCGTCTGCCGCCCACGGCCCACATTGCATTGTTGTCGATGTCGAACCTCACAGTATGTGGTTTATTTTTTCCTTTTCTTTCCTATTCCCATCCCTACAACTTTCCGTATGTATGGTTGAACATCCATACCCACAACTACATTCAATCAAATCAAAATTCCAAATCAATTGGATTGATTTACTTTGCTCTGTTTTATTCTTGTTACTTCGGTTTTGTTGTTATTCATGTGTGTCTTCTGTTTGTTGTTGTTGTACACATGTTAAAGCAACAGCGTTATGGTCAGGTATATTTATGTATGCCATTGGCCTTTTAACGTTTTCGTACCTTTTATTGAATTAAAAGCTTATATTCTCATATTAAACCAGCATAAATTGGGAATGTGTAAATCTTTAAGATGTGGGCATAAAGCTCGTTCTTTAAATCACGATTATTAGCAATGCACAAATATCGATTAGTTCTTCTTTGACATTAAATAAATATTGACATTTCTACGACTTTAATCGAACTCTCCCCAATTACAGGTATTGTGTCCCAGAATCGCCACGGTGGTTGCTAGCACGTGGCCGTCTGCCAGAGTTATACGCTGTAATAGAACGAGCTGCACGCATGAACGGCCGTCGGTTACCCGAAAACTATCAGAAATCACTGGAAGCTGTATCGCCCACCAGAACACCAACCGCAGCTAAAGGAGCGACTGTCACCGAAAAGCAGACAGTAATGTCGGTTAACAGCAATGCGGCTGATATAAATGCCAATGCCAATCCGCTGTTGGTGGTCTTCAATAAGGCATATTGGCGTACGACTTGTCTGAACCTAATCGTTTGGCTAACGCTTATCATCATTTACTTTGGACTGACACTGCATCTGAGCAATTTGGGTGGCAATATTTACATAAATACGGTGAGTTGCTGGGTCTGGGCTTCCCATCCCAGCACACACTTTTAACACAAAGGATATTACCCACACACGCCTTCTATTTTTCTATTTAAATTTTAAATTAGATTCAAATTTAATATCATTTTTCTATTGTGCGGTTTGGCCACTTGTCGACGGTAGGCTATCGCTGGCAGTGTGGAGGCACTTTCAATTTGCTTGAGTCTGTTCGTGGTGCTGAAACTAGGCATACGTCGTAACCTTATAGCCTACATGCTTATATCGGGTGTTTGCTGCTTGGCCACAAATCTTGTACCCGCCGGTGAGGGCAACCTGGTGGGAGTGATAACCTTGGCTATGATTGGTAAGTTGCAGCGGCACAAACTCCTATTCCTTTTCCAATTTCTAACTTCAACAGCTAAATGCATAATTGGTGCAAATAACGCGATTATTCCGACATATACTGCCATGCAGTATCCAACGGTAGTGCGTAATTTCGGTGTGGGCATGGGTAACTTGGCTGCGGGCGTAGCTTTAATACTCGTACCGTATATGTGGCTTCTGGTAAGTTTTCTTCAACCCACATCGAGCATTGTGAAATTTCTCATGTTGAACAAATTTCCTTAGGAGCACGTTGATCCACTGCTGCCTATGAGCATTATGGGTGTTTGTGGGCTTGTTGGCGCAGTAGCACTGATTCTTATGAAGGATGTGCAACAGTGACTGCGACGGGGGAAGCATATCTACTGTGATATTCTGAGCTATAGTTACTGAAAACAGTGTGCAGATAGCTAAGAGGGATCTACTTTTTTATTCAACAACTGCTATTGTTACAACTGTATTCAATTAAATGTAGGTATCTACTCGTAATTCTAAGTAAAAAGATAAAATTATAAAACTAGTAACGAAGAAATTCAATAAATTTAAATTATAAAATGTGTATAATCTCAAACCAAAATAATGCAAATACTTTTTTTACTTACATAAATGTACAAGTTATACCTTAACTTCTAAGAAACTTACTATAGAGTTCTCGTTGTGAAATAAAGATTGTTTTTTACGCTACCGCGTAACTTATGTTTTGGTTACGTAAATCAAAGCCCAAAACCCTATAGACGACAATTGCGAAATTCAAAACAGGATATCAATTAAATCTCTCTTCTGTTTATATCTCCACATACTTCACGTTTTACTCCAAGTTTTGTTCTTTTTCATATAAAAATACCTGCGGATTAGCGTTCCCAGTTAATGGTTTGGTAATGCTGAGGTAATTTGTGACAATATTTTTTAAATTTTAAAGTAAATGTTAAAATGTTAAACATTTCAGGCCACACAGGTGAGTTAACCCTAACCCCACAAGAGGAAATTTTAATTCATCGCAAGATATTATGACAGTAGGCTGACACGGCTAACACCACATGTCGTCAGAGAGTTAAATCACTGTGGAACGTAATATTGCCTTAAAAGTTTGGACAACAACCTCTACATTGTGCTTTGAACGAAGCACTAGTAACTGGTTAAGCTCAGCAAAAGCTCATTATTTGTAGCTGTATATATAATGATTAATCTTAATCGATTGAAGCAATCGTGGTGTATTTAACAAGTTAATATGATATTAAGTCAGTATGAATAAGCATCGAGCGTATTAAACCAACTTTTTACCGTAACATTTGTACTGTAGTATCGTAATAAGAAAAAATATAAAAATTTTTTTTGGTTAAAATACTTTCACACAAACGAGTATTATTGTAAAAAAGTTTTTTTTGTTCGTTAGTCACTATAATACATAAATATTTTGATCATATTTTTTCCTAATTGAAAAAATTGCAACAATTTTGAAAGTTGTGTCCCAAAAATTTGTAGGGTTCTAAGAGCGCACAGGGTCATATACATGTAGTATAAACATTGTATGTATCATTTTTACGCATCTCAGAAAAATTTTATAAAATGTGTGTGTGTTCCTCCTCATACACTGTTATACGTAAACAGTTCCATTAAATGCGGAATGGTCACATTACATTTCAATCACGTTTCTTAACTTTTCACTATTTTTGGCTAAAAATAGAAATAAAAATCATTCGTTTCGTAAAACTGAAGATTTCACCAGTGAGATTTTGAGATTTCTTCACATGTGCCTGAAATAAACAAGTCCCTCAAAATTTGTATGCATTAATGCCGAGCTCTACTACACAGATAAGCTTTGCTACTGAACTTTCGCATTTTGAAAGTTGAAAATATTTTGTGTTGGTACACGTCTTAAACACTGAAAAAGATAGCTTCATATATGTATGTACATTCGTACATATTTCATGATTATGATTTATAAAACTCAACTTTTCAGAAAGCTATGATATGACACGACTCTGAGTTGAAAGCTCTTAATTTAAGGTTGAATTGTACTTCCGCCGGAAGTGTACATGCGAAAGCAATGAAAACAGTAAAGCTTCAATAGCAATTAATTGGAGCTTAAACTTTTTCTGCATTGGTGTAATTGTGGTGATCTTTTATGGCGGCTGCCTCACTAGTATAAAATGGATCTGGAAGCTCACCAAGCGAAGCATTTGGTAAGCAGAAGTGGTTGAATAAGGTTCAATATAGTGACTTTGCATGTGGTAATGTGTAGATCTAGCTCAAATAGCTGAATGATAATCACTCAAAGTGCTTAGAGCTGTTTGTTTGTATTGGTAGCAACCGGAAGTGCTTGAATTTAAATTACAAACGAATACAGTGAAACAAGAAACATTAACCTGCATTCAGAAACATGCAGCTCGAACATTTTGTGGTAAGATTAGGATAAAACAGCAAACTTTCTCATTGTTTAAATGCTCTGCCGTGCGGTCTTCAATTTACAGTTTTAATAAGAAAATAAGAAACATATTAAGCACCAGCCTCGATACACGGTTTGTTGGCGGGTGTCGGCTGAAAATTATCGCTCGATAGCCTGTTTGTGCAATAGTGTGGAATGCGGCTGAACTGGATTAATTACGATTTTACAGTCTTTGTGTTGCGGCGATTTTTTATTTTGACTACGGTGAAGTAAGCGTACGTGCGCCTTATGAAATTCAAGCATTCGTCATATACATACATACATAGCAGGATAGATGATTCAAGCTACAGTTGAAAAAGTAGTTCAACGATATAAAATAAAAGATCATGGTCATTCAGTAATTTGGTGCGACATTTAGATGGGTTGACAGCCGTGAACAATATGAAGGAAGGCTGCCTTATTAAGCCCCCCAGCAAAGGATATTCCACGGAAACATATTGTTAAAGTTTAAATGGTTGTTTAATAACTAAAAATGTAAATATGTACTATGTGCAAGGGATGGGCGTGTCTTTGGAACATGAACGTTGGGGAACATATGACGCGCACAGAGCAAAAACGCTTCGAGTGTTAATTTTCGCCTCATTGCGCACATGCGCTGTTCAGGTATAAAAGTCGTTTTTGCTCTGGGCGCGTCATATGTAGATTCCCTTATATGGCCTTGTGCAGGAAAATACCCAAAAATATACAGGAACTGATACTTGCAAATTTATATTTTAATTACTTCCCGACAGTCGAGTCCGTAGGCAAAAAGGAAACACGAAAGAGACGAGTACAGATTTTCTCGTACTGGAAACTCATTTGTTGTCCATTTCACTCTCACACATTTTTGATACTTGCAAAAACAACATGAATGTTAATGAGGCAGAAATTGAAAAAAACTCAAAGTGAAAGACCGAAAAGGGAAACAAAAAGAAAAATTTTTATTAGAATGAGATCGGTCTGCTAGGGGCTGAGTCCTGAGGCCCCTTGTACAAAAATGTATGCATACGCCAAACTATATAGCAACCTTGGTGAAGTACTTTCAAATTGCTTAAAAGGATTTACAAGAGCAAACTTGTTTTAATTTCGCTGTATCTTGATACATCAATTAAGATACCCCGCACGACGCTCGCGTAATCGGTGGTATTTGTTTACGACTCCAAAAGTGATTTTAAGAAATCATATTGTTTTTGTCATTTGAAGGAACTAATTGGAAAAGAATAGAGATTAGTACCGGGTTGGGCAACAAATGGTGTTCGAAAGGTCAGCATCGTCCAATACCGGGTAGCGCGATGCCGACGCCACAAGGTCGCATCAGCCTGGCTCAAATGAAAGTAAGAGTAAAACACTTGCACTAACAAGTGATTAACCCGAGAACATAGATACAAATTTTGCTTCGACTGAACAATCGTAGACGTTGGAACAACTAAGCAAAAGACTGGCAAATGAATTTCAAATTGCTTATCTCGAGTCTATTTAACTACTGTTAAATTAGAACACTCGTTCCCGCACAGTATACAGCCGCCGCCACGCCATTGCATTACTTGCAATTTGAAGGCATTGAATAAAAGCTGCAAAAATTCAACCTTTGTGATAATTTTGCAACCACCTACAAATAAGATGTTAGCCATCATAATAACCCAATTTAAAGAAGGCAATATATAAAGCCGTTATTCCAAGTTGCGTAGTAGAGTGATTAGGTGATTTTCAATAGAAATTCAATGCTTGACATTTCAGTGAAGTACCTATAGCTTTGAATTACAATAGTAGATTGGAACGGAACTACTTCATCTTGTGTGACACATGAGAGCTGGGCGACCACTTAAAGCTTTTATTTATAAAAAGTTAATATCCATTGGCAATGTTGTTTGCTGAATGCTATATTCGTAATGTAAAAAGAGTTGAGAGCAACGTTGCAAGCTGGTATTCATTCCTAGCACGCCTGACCGTCCGCCTTCGTTCTCTGCTTCACTCTCAGCAAATTCACTGAGCATATATATATGTACATATGTAGGAGCTTGTGGTTGATTAATGCACTACACCTGTCATCATAGGAACAGCGAAATTTTTGCGTCTTATGGCATTATTAGGCAGGAATGAAGAACTAATCAAATGAGCGAGTTTGGAACTAAATTGTACAAACGAGGTTTGATCAAAACATACGCAGGATTTCATCTATTCTTGATCCGTTCTTCGATATTAACTCTTTTCAGTGACTACGAAGGCCAAGACATCATATTGCCATTTATTTATATTTAATTTCAAATATCATATGGAAAGTGCAATTGATTTTTTTCCGAAATTATGGACAGACGGGCATAGCATAGCCGATTCCGTTTTCACTTGCTTATCGTTTTTCCCACTGCATTAATGCTTGTATATAGTATATATTTACCGTGTCTGCTTTTAGGTTTTACAGATATCAAAAGTCGACAGTCAAAATCAAATATGCACTTACGTGGTGTAGTATATATAATCTTATTTTAATAATTTTAAAAGTGTATACATAAAATGGACAAGCATGTTATGTAATGGCGTAAAATCGCACGCAGAAATTGCAAATGCCTTTAAAAGAGACAGAGCATGCCAATGGGCGTACTGCGTGCGAGTGATTCCAACCATTCCAACCAACTTGTTACATATTAATGGAGCGCAAGCACATAAAACCTGAAAGGTATACAAATCAGTTTACAACCCAACAAACTCAACGTGCCGCACGCATACAACAGCGCCAACATTAATAACCACAACAACAAAAACAAGAATGGATTCAGTTAACATCTGTGCAATTCACTTTCAAATCTGCAGTTCATTTGAGACAAATGAAGGGGAGGGCCGGGCCGGCTGGGCCAGTGATGGCGATTTCTAAATCATAATTTCTTCAATATACTTACTTTCATTCTCCAAATAATATCGGTACAATAGCAACTTTATCAAAAAATATAATTTTGGTGCTATGTAGTATAAGAGATTGCAAATACGATTTTAGAGATTTCTCGAGGAAGCGAAGGAGTATCTTGTAACTAATTCGATATTGCGATAAAATGATTGTTTAAACAAAGAAGCTTAACCATAACCTTTTAAATCTAATATATGTATACAGGTGCATACAAACTTCGTTTTACCTATACTGGCTTGCATATACACAATTTCGCGCATTTCTAAATGAACGCGTCTCTGATGTTATTGTTATGCAATTTTTTCTCCGCCGACACATAAAAGAGGTTGTACGACGAAGAAAAAAGTGACAAAGATCACATTGTACACAACTTACTTACATATGTATATACATAAATGGTATACCTTGTGCATTAGCAGCAAGGTGTGTCCGGAATGTATGAATCAAGGTTTGTACCAAAATAAATGAGGAGAACCGATATCAGAGCAAAAATTCTTGAAAATTCTAGAAGTATAATTAACACCGAAATCTATATGTTGAACAAAAACTATAAAAATATAATTTGTTTATTCGTCTGTCAAAACTAATACGAGCTGCAATCCTTTACAAAAACAAATAAACAAGAAAGGGAGAATCAGTCGGGTTAGCCGGTTAGCCCGACAGAATAGTGCCCTACTACTAGGTGTAGGCGTGGGACGGCTGGTTCACGGAAAGAAACGAAATTGTGGCTGTATTAAATTTACCGCCTACAATGTAGGTGGACCACGCCCATTTTTGACAAACTACAAGATATTCTTAATAGAACTACATATACATATGCCAAATATTGATACCATGGTGGATTTACGACAGAAATTATCGGTATACATATGTATATAATTTACCACCTTCATTGTGGGCGGACCACGCCAATTTTTGGAAAATTTTAGGTATTCTTGCCAGATAGTAAGTTACTAAATACAGACTCGTTCTTCTGAGTTTTCCCGCTCTCCCAATGCTAGAACGTTTTATTAATTTCCTTTAGACGAGTGATGTACTATTTACATTTTCGACAATTATAAGCAATTGCTGAGTGTATACTAGACGCTGAATACATACTTCAATTTATATAACAAGCAAATGAGCCGTACTTCATGGAGCAAATCCAGCAACTGTGTTGAGGCTAAGAAATGAGCTCAATGCGGATGCGAAGAGAATTTATTAGAATAAAAACTTTAAAGGGAAGTTTCAAATTAATTGGTAACAAACTGTTTTTTTTTCTTTTGCAGCTCTCTTTTTTAGTGGTTGCCGTTGTCGTGCTTTTAGTTAATGCTCAGACGGGACCTTTCCCCCCACGTCTCAGCATATCTGGCGCTGTTGTGTCTCCCTCTACACGTTCTCAGTTACGAAATGAAAAGCAGGTGAGGGTGCGTCGCCCCATCGGATTGCGTGCCCAACAGAACACATTCTTGCCCGGAGCCAGTTCGCATATTATTGAGGACCCTAAGCCAGTGACAGAACCGCCAGAAGAAGAGGACAGTCTACCTGATGCCTTCCTGCCACAGTTACTACGCGAGCAGCAAATCGCTCAAGCACAGCAGGCTCAATTTCAGCAAGCAGCTGCAGCATTCCTTGGCGGGGAGCCCAACTCCATACAAGACGTGCCATCACCACCACTGTCGCAAGAAGAGCCAGTGGCACGCTTCCCTGAACGTGAGCGTCAGCCACAGATATCGTCTGCACCCAGCTCTCGTCCAGTCTTTAATGACTACATCAGACCTAATACCGTTGCTAATTCTCAGCGCTTCGGTTTGGAACGCCCACTGTCAAATCCAGCACCAGTACAGCAACGCGTAAACGTTATACGTACGCGCCCTTCGTCGCCTTCAGTACGCGAACCACGTCCACATTTTGAAGACCAAACAGCGGCACCCACGCCTCCATCAGCACCTCTGCCGGTACGTTCCCGCCCCAAGCCAGTCAGGCCGCGTCCCATAACTGATGAAAATCAACTACAGCAAGACGAGCGTGAGGTTCAGTTTTCCCAACGCCGCCAGCGCCCGGTGGCGCAAACATTACGTAAATGGCGTGAAGAAAATGAGGACGGCAGCATCACATGGGGATACGAGAACGACGATGGGTCATTCAAAGAAGAAATTATTGGCATAGACTGTATCACAAAGTAAGTAGCTTTGTATTTCGCATCCGTATTCAAATTGAAAAAATAAAATATTCTCATTGAAGGGGCACCTATGGTTATGTTGACCCCGACGGGAACAAGCGAGAATATGGTTACGAAACGGGCATCAAGTGCGATCCCAACACCCGTGAAACCGAGGCGGAAGTCCAAGAAAATGGATCCATCAACTACGAGGAGAACAAGGCAGTATTGCCCAACGGCATTGAGATCGACATGTCTCAGCTAGGAAAAAGAAAATCAAATAGACCGGGAGCTAACTATAGAAACTAAACTAAGAGAGTTGTTTCGATGAGATTATTTCTTCCAAGAAAAATTTTAATTTAGCCTGTTGTTTTATACCCTGGTTCTAGAAACCCTATTACATGTAAATTAATGTAAAAAATTTTGTTTCAGCAATAGAAAATAGTTTATATAAATGTCAAAATATGAAAATAACGCAATATTGACTAAATTCTTAAATTTAAAACGTATCTTAGTATGGCCGCTGGCGTCGCATTGGCGGTAAACGGTTTGGTGGCGTTATTGAAATATCCAGAAAGTCGCCGATGCAGAACTTAGCTTGTGCTAATGTTTTAGTATCGTCGGCACCTTTTTGTCCAGTACAGGTGACACCAATTTCGCGCATCTGAAAGTGATTGTTCCGGTAGTTGGGGTACACGATGGCAAAGTCGAAGTACGTGCCTTTCTTACGGGTGTCCGGGTTCACATCACGAACTAAAGATGTCAGCTCATGCAGCGTGGCATCCTGCCACGTATAAATCTGTAGTTCGTTGCTGGGAACGTTGCCGTACATGTACTCAGAAACTGAGTGGTGACGGCCCGTGGAGCAGAAAACTCGTAGAAGCAGTGGGCAAGTCTGAAGAGAACATTATTTTTCAGAGTATTTGTAGTTTTTCAGCGTGTCTATACAAACCTTTTCTCGATCGACTTGCTTGATTTGCGGCTTCTCCTCAACGATCATGGACTCCACATTGGCCATTTTAGTTTTTATAAGATTATTTTGTTTAATTAAAAAGTAGCGGAGCCCTGCGAAATAGGTTGTTGAAATGCAATCGACAATTAAACAATTAAAGATGAAAACACGATTGCGCGGTGCGTATCGTGACGAGTGAAAAAAAGAGAGAACAGACGTCAAATTATTTCACTGATTATTTGTGTTTGTTTGAGCAAATTCTTACATTGCAATATTTTATTACGTTGTTATATCTGTGAAAAAAATAATAGAACGCTAAGAATTTAATTCAACTAACAGATCTTTCCTGACCAACTCTCCTATCCAAAATTTTCCCAAAACCGAGCGGAGAGGCTGAATATTGTATTTTGTTTCACTGCTAAATGCGTAATCATCATTCTCGCTTGACAACTTTTGTAAACGCTGAAAACCACCATATGGCAATATGGCAAAAATCAAAATGCGCACGCGAAAATTTTTGTTGTCAGCAATGGAAATTAACAGATGGTAGGCCAATGATTATTGCCAGTGGAGACGTGGGCGTCTGTATTTTCCAATTGATGGTTGGAATTTGTGAAAAATTTTGCGAATAGGCGTGATTTTAAGCGGATTGCGTTAAAAACAATTTAATAATATCTTCAGAGGATAGCAAAGTGAAATATGGAATCATTGCAAAAGCATTTGTCCAAAATACGCGTTCCATGCGAAAGTAATAACGCCATATACAAAGATGAATGCATCTAAACCGGAAACTCGGAAACTCCGACGGGGCTGTACCTGAGTCTCACCAGCTTCCTAGGAGTCGGAGAAGCTGCCGCTAAAAGCGGCAACGGCACGGTATATTTTTGAAAAAACAGCTGCCAAACTCACAAAATGACAGTCGATGTTAAGCGAGCGCTGCCCGAGCATTTCTTTTGGCACATTTCTCTTAACACCGGGACAGTCAGCTGTGTCGCAAATCCACGTTCGAAAATATATTCTGGAACTAGTGCTGTCATTTTACAAGTGTGTATGTACATACATATTCATATGTATAATATTATTGCTACATTTTTCGCTTTTCATGGTTTTTAAAAAGATGTTACATTAGTATTAACCGAAATGTATGGCTTAAATTGGTAAAATATCTGAAGATTAAAAATTTATTATATATTCATAAAATAAACAAGTTTTGGAAATATGTATTGCGCTTATGTTAAAACTATACAAATTACAATTTTTGTGATATTTTTAAAAATTTTGGTATGCTTTTTCACTCTTGAGGATGGTTCAAGCTAGATCAATAATAATTGGGGAAAGAATAATTAAAAAGTGCTTATTATTGATAGAAAAGAAAATGATTGAGAAAAACGTCTACTTCGTATATAAATAATAAACTGACTTTCGACCGATTTGACGATTTGACAATATCCAAATGGTAGATGGTAAGATGGCAACACTGCTCGGACTGCCGAAAACCCTGTAACAGCGGTTTAATATCCATTGTTTCCGAGATATGTTTGTGAATAAAAGTTGAAGAAAGTGAAAAGTAATTGTAAAATTGATCAAAAGTTCTTAAAATCACAGTGTTCATTTGAAAGCAAATAACTGCAAGCACGCCCTAAGCAGCGCGAATGTATACATCGCATTTGGAATAAAAATACAAGTATTGACCTTGAAAATTGCATTTTTTTTTATTATTTTGAGCAGTTTTTTTCTTGTCCGTGAAGTCCTGAAGTCAACTCAGTGTTTACTAACGCCGCTCTGTGAATTGTACCCTCCCGAAAGAACAATTGAATTTCACATTTACTAGGTAAAGAAATTTAACCCTCTCCCCGAAATGAAAGTATGTCCGACTTGATGAATGTGTATTTACCCAGGAGAATATGTACTTGGAAGCACTCTGTCCACTCTGTCTATTGTTGGATTATGGCTTATGTAAGTTTGCCATAAAATCATGGAATAGAAGCAGCATCTATGACTTGGGTCTGTACTTTCTACCTCCTTCTCTTCTACCTGTTCTTATAATATCATCAAAGGACACATTTCGTTTTTTCTCCCTCTCCATTCCGTGCTTTTCATGTGCGCTTGTTTGTCTTGTAAACTAAAAAACAATAAATTGACAAACGCTATGAATATTCTAAATATATGACTCCAAATGGACTTATTGTCGGAACGGATTAATTGCATGCATCAACAAAGAGAATGCAAGAATTAAAAGCATATAGTACTTCTATAGTAGCTACTACAACAGTCCTTGCAGAAGAGCTAGTCTCATGTCGACTATTGTAGATGTATTGGAACTTTCTGTAATGTGAGAAATATTTTTCTCCTGCCTATTGCTTAGATTAATATGTAACGCTAGTACAAAGTACTCAACATTCCCATTATATATTGTTTCCAATATTTTCCAGATACGTGAAACCGTGTGCTCTTATATTTGAAATATTCTTCCATATCTAAAAGAAGCGGAGGTTGGTCAAGAATGTCACAATCCCGGGCAAATACGCCTCCATCCGAGCCAACTCGTAAAACATCTGCAGCTAATAGTAATGGTGATGGTGCAACCGCCCACGGATCCACTAACAACAACAGTAGCGGAGCCAAACTAAAATCTACAAACAGCAGCGACGCAGGCAGCATTGATAAACTCTCACCCGATCAAGATATTTATATAAATCCCGCCGATGGCTTACCAAGCCACCATCCGACTTTGCCTGATGGTGAGGTTGACAGTGAGACAGAGCCTGAAGTTGATCCCGATTCATTCGATGACTTACCGACGTCCATTATTGTGACGAATATACATTCGGAAGTGTTCATTAATCCGCAGTTAAAACAGGATATGGAAGATCTATTCCGCAATTTCAGCGAATCAGCTACGTTCCAGTGGCTACGTAGTTTCCGGCGATTGCGCGTTAACTACGACAATGCCATTGCAGCTGCCAATGCACGCATCAAGTTGCATCAGTACGAGTTCAACAAGAGGACGGTGATCACTTGTTATTTTGCTCAGCCTGTAACTCCGGTATCTAACAAGAACTTACAACCGCCGGCTCCCGTAAAACAGTTTCTTATCTCGCCTCCTGCATCTCCACCAGCTGGCTGGGAACCTCGCGATGAGAATGAACCGTTAGTGAACCATGATTTACTTGCAGCTTTGGCTAGTCTTACACCTGGTGAATCACACGAACTGCATCCACAAAGTGAAGACCAGCCGGCGATTATTGTACACACTGCGATGCTGCCAGATGGGACCAGTGGCATAGCGGGTGCCCAGTCAGCCATTGTTCAGACCAAATGCCCTGAGCGGGCGTAAGCTTATAAAGAAAAGAAAAGTTCTCTTAGTAGAATATGGTATTTGAAGCAAGTCTATGCGATTACGAATTCAAGTATGCAGTTTATATTAAAGGAAGCGAATTAAAGGTGCAACAAATCCGCATCCCGAAATGCCTATAAACACTTTTAACTTTATCTAACACAATCCTTATCTAATTTGTCCTTATTTTTTAGTTCTAATTTGGACCGAAAACGAACTACATATTTATATTATATTAAGTTGAAGATTTATCAAGCATGAAATATGGAATCAATCAAAACATTGTAAATATAAAGTGGAAAAATGTGATTATTTTCAGATAAATTAAGATACATACTGATGTAGCAATTTCTTGTATATAACTTATTAGAAATCCCCCAAAAACAACTGTATGCTAAAATGTTACTGCGAAAGTACTTCTTGTTATGTCGCGAAATAAAAGAGACAACAGATATATGATATATGTATTTATTAAAGGCTTTCCGATTTGTGGTGATAAGTCTTCTCAGAATAGTCGGATTCCGCTTTAGAAAAACCATAGGTTCCTTCAGTTAGTGGTAGAAACTCAGATATGCTCTTTTCCGTTCCGCTTCTAATTTTTTGTATCGTTGATGTTATATCGATACCGATAGTCACACTTTATCAAGGTGTATTTACCTGCTAATGCTTTGTTATTTTCTAAATTAAATTGGGGTCTGAAATACTTCAATATCATATTAAAAACGAAAGAGAAATGTACGTTAAAGCTATGGTTAATATCAATTATCTTACTGTTGTGAAAACTTTTGAAATTATTGAACTACTACTAAAATTAAAATATGTAACAACTGTTTAAAAGAAACCAAATATGTATATCACAAGCGAATCAATATAAAAATGTATATTCTTAACTCCAAAATGGGGTTTTGAAATTAAGAAAAATGTACCTTATTAAGAAGAAAAACTACCAAAGCGAACCATTTTTCAAAACTTACTAAAAACAAACCTAACTATGTGTGCGCATGTATTTATAAGGATTGTTCCCATCATTGAAAGGTCATTATTTGCGAATACAGATGCAAATATTTTATTATTCTTAAAAATGACTAAAGGCAAAAAACACAAAAAACATGTCTGCGCAAAATTTACTTTTGAAAGTTTTGTGCTTCTCTAGTTTAAATTTTGTGGTATGATGTGACGAAAAGGTCTCATTTTAATAATATTTGCATTCATCCTCCGGAACGGTAAATCAAATATTCCTTTTTTCAGATACTGACTTTTTAATATTTGGAACATTACTACGTTTCTTACAAAGCTGTATTGGAATATTCTGTGTATAATAAATGTTGTTACTTTTAAGCTGAACTTGATTCACTAAATTGTTTAATTTCTGTTATTTAAAAATATATTTAATATAAACGTAGCTAACCTGGAGAACAAGGAATGTTTAAACCAAAACACGAAATTTCATATTTCGGTCCTTAATTTACAAGTAAATGTTTATTATTTATTGCGTTTATTTATTAATAAAAACACTGCTTTATCTATATTCTTGTGGAAATATAATGTGCTTACTTCTTGAAAAAAAGAAGTAAGATTTGTAGATCGAGTATACGTCAGTAAATCTTGAATTAATTTAGAGGGATAATTACATTTTTGGAAGCTGCTTTAGTGGCAACATTTGGTCAGGATCTTCTGGGAAAATACTGTTTCGTCTATGTTTTCTTCCAGCACATTGACTGAACCAAGTATCTCCCTTGCCGAAATTCTCTCCATCTTCAAGCGATTCGGGCATGGGCTGATTCATTGTTTCGGGCAAGAACATGACCCAAACTCCTGACACCAGCGAAATGAGACCGAACACTACAGCAGGTATTTTCGGATCAAATGAGTCGAGCAATGTAATCAGCGGCGTTAGCGCGCCTGAAAGACGAGCACACATGGAACCCAGGCCCATTGCCGAATTGCGCACCACCGTAGGGAACAACTCAGCCGAATAGTTGTAAATGACAGCGAAAGAACCAGCTATAAACAGTTTGCCCATCATGACAATCGCTGTAGATGTGGTGGAGCCCTGAGCAACATATGCTGCTACAATGCAGCAAAAACCGCCGGTAATCATCAATGTGCTTGTAATAGGACGACGGCCCAATAGATCCAGCACGAACACAATGGCTATGTAGCTAGGAAATTCGACAAGACCCATGATGAAGAGTATTAGGAAGGGATTGCCGTACAGCTTGCCAGCGCTGAGCGACAGTCCATAGTAGACAATAGAATTGGCGAACCAACAAAGGCACACATTCAGCGTCTTCATGCGTAGGTTAGGCGTCTTGAAGAGATCGCTTAAGCCAGCGCTGGAGTTTTCCTTTAAAGTGGTCTGGTTCTGGTTCTTGGCCTGCTGTATGAAGTACTCTTTGTCAACCGGCACAGGAGAGTTATTGGTACGAAGACCCTTCGCCACTATATCAATAGCTTCTTCGGTGCGTCCCTGCATCCACAGCCAACGCGGCGATTCATCCAGCAGCCACCAATGACCTAAGAATATGGCAGCATGCAAACCGTAAACAATTTGTAGCAATTGTCGGTCCTTAATTAGCGCGCCCCAACCAGCGACAAGCATTATACCGGCAGCGAAAACAGCCTAGATCCAGCCAAATGCAGAGATAGTCAGTCGTCAGTCATGAAATTGCAAAGGTATGCTGCAACTTTACCTGAAATGTAATGCCGCATACTGTGCGTTTGGTCGGACCCACCAGCTCCATGGTTAACACGAAGCCGCAAATATAAGCACCTGCCGATCCGAAAATACCCAAGAAATACCTTGCTACCATGAAGGAGAAGTACTCAGGAATGAAGGCGACACCGACGCCAATGATAAGCTGTAGTAGTGCCGACCAACAGAAGACTGCCTTGCGACCCACCTTATCCGCTAGACCGCCCAACGTGACAGCACCCGTGAAGACACCCAACATGAAGACGGTTTGCACAATGGAACCCATCCAGCGGCGATCGCAAACGAAATCCCAATCGATCGTGCGGGACGTCTCATAGTAAGTACGGTCGTAGACGTACGCCTGACAGGGCACGATATTGCGCTCTTCGTCATACTAGAAGTAGAACAAATCAAACAATTATTGAAGCATTCTTGCACATTTCATTAGGGGCAGTCCAAATTGAACGAGCTCCTTACCATATGACATGACTCCAGCTCACCGGTCTCCATCAGTGGTATAACGTCTAAAACTGTTGAAGTGTTCCAAGGAACGTACGAAACACTGCTATTGTCCACGCCCTCAATGAAGCAGCGATGCTCAGGTACAGCTGCCACTGTAACCAGTGAGAGCATGTGAATTCCCGCGGTGAGTGCTGATATTACCTGGAGAAAGAACTGCAGCGCCTGATACCGACCGAATTCGCCTGTAAAGGAATTCAATTGAAAGGTTTTAATATATCCAAAACCTATGGTAATTGAGTCAATGAATTTTATGAGAAAATTACAACGCATTAAAGGAGCCGACCTAGTAATGGAAGTAGGTAAATAATAATATATAAAAATGATCAGACTCACTTTCTGTCTTGATTTTCGTATGTCCGTCTGTGAACGCAGGAGAGAAAGAAAAAGTTTTCCGATTCGAACCAAATTTGGTACACAGTGACACTAAATCTGAACTTAGTATAAGTTCCGAGGTTAGACAAATCGGAAGCACACGCCTACAATGGTCCTATTAGTTCACCTACCTCGGCATTTTTGCGGCAAAATGGCTCTCAATTGACTAATTATAAATTTCAACGAAATAAATTTGGTCCTCAAGTTTAGATATCGGCCCTACATTTAATAGATTAATTGATTGGCGCAACAGCCCGTGTGGGCTTAGGCCTAGCTTTCTCGCATTAACTTGTGTGTGCTTGTCATATTTTTCTCAAATTAACCGGACTTTACCGAATCCGAAAGGGTTTGAGAAGTTTTTCATGGCAAAGATTATTCTCGGAGAATTGCCAATTCACCACGAGAAGTGGCGCCGCGCAAAGAAACAATTTGAAAACAAATTTTCGTTTTATTAGATGTTACCGGACCGGGAGATGAACCCAGATCCTCCGCGTCAGCGACCAAGCACTTAGCCCACTGAGCCACCGCAGCGCCACATGCCCCATGAAAAAGTAGGAATGATCCACCCACTGGTCTGTCCATAATAGAACTAAGTCCAAATTATGCATTGTAACATAAATGGGCGTACATGTTGCGTAAAGGGGGATCTCTTATTTGCTTTAAAAACCTAAATTTATAATCAGCCTTATTCTGAGTTTCACGTGAACAGAATTTTACCTCACGTCTTTTTATTCGCCCGGAAAATAAGTTGCCATTCCGAGTTTCTCCAGAATGAGAACATGGTGCAAATTTTTGGGGAAACTCATGATAAGGGAAAAGTGAAAAGCGAATGGATCGAATCCCAGCCGATTCATACCATCTAAAAGGGGACTTTGTTTTTTGCACGCGGCGGCGTCTCTCGCGACCTAGTTGCCAACTCTCCGGGAGTATTCTTTGCCATGATAATAAAGGTTCTCAAGGCCGTTCGGCCAAGGCTAAAGAACCAATGTGTAAGTCCCTTTAATTTGTGCTTAAACATGCACACACAGGTTAATGTGAGAAGCCTAAACCTTAGCCTCGTTCGTAGGTTGCTGGGCCAATTATTTTTTATTGTATATTTTGTAAATGAAATGAAAATAATGAGGAGACTACATACAGGTTATACATATTACAACATGCCAATATTAAAGCTTCAACTGATAAGAATTTAAAGTCGAATATGCTGAAGTGTTCAATTATATGGTATTGTATAAGCGACTGATGCGAACATGGAACTCGTGGGCAATTAATTCAACTTATGCTCGCTGTTGTGGAGGGTCAAAGTAAAAATGCGATTGCCCTGGAAAATTTGAGCTATTAGCTCATAGTTGCGATGGACCGCAGTAAGGGACTGGCATCCCAACGAATTGTATTCTCACAAGATATGAATTGATCATTGCTTTTACTTAAGTTCTTTATGAAATATTTTAATGGATCAATTTGTTTGATTCTTTAACCTTAGTTTTGTTTCATGTTTTTTACATTTCATAGAACTAAGGTTTCCCTTCAAAAACGCCCGCCAGTCGCTCCTGCACGCTGCACGCTGCTCTACGATTCGAAACAAAGTCCCTACGCACTGTTGTATGTACATATGTATATCAGTAGCCTATAGCATATTTTTCCTCAGCAATTGCTTGTAATCGCATACAAGTTCTTGTATAGCGACTAGATCTTCACACTACGCCAAATCTTGCAATAGGGCCACGAATACCAAATTCACACCCATCATCTCTTCGTCGATTTTAAAGCTGCTTTCGATAGTCCGATGCGGGGTTAACTATACTTATATCACAATGTCTGAGCTCGGTACTCTTGCTAATCTGGTGATGCGAACAGCGTTGCATTTCCGTTCATGTACAGCACATCCCACTACATAAGACAGAAACAGAGGAACTGTTTCTAATTGATTTAAAATAATTGTAACGGGAAGTGCGTTATAAGTAAAAAGTACTGTAAGTTTCTTGAAGGGGAAGTCATTCTTGACAAAAGAGTTTACTTTAGCAAAATACACTAGCTATTTCCACTCGGGCACTGCGGTTACAATACAGAGCACAGCCTTTTATGAGTAATGGATTTGCATTCTGGGCTATAGATGCAGTGCCGGCAGTTGACAAATCAATAGCTGTAATTTACAAACCAATTGGCTGTCATTGACAGAAGATGGTCGACCGTTACTGTTTCCTCTCATTGCTGTGTGTGTTGTTATATGAAATACGTATTGAAGTTTTTGGGTCAAATAACTTTACAGATTGCTGTAACTACTCTGCGGCAAATTTCGGGATTTTTTATCACTGTAACTGGTTTTGCATATGGTTCTCAAGAAACTCTACGGAAATGCAGGCCGTCATCGCTTTAAGTAATCACACTTCTATCGGGCTCGACACAAAGGTATGCCCTATTATCTATTATGGCATACATTTTTCAAGAAAACTTGCATTTTGTCCCGTTATTCGTGCGGTTGCTAATGAAGGTGTTTTTCAGTTTATTTACTTTCTTTTAAACAAGGCAACATACTCTTTAGAATGCAGTTTAAGTGGAAGATACTTCGTATTCTAAACACCTGCACTGTGATGTGTTTTTTTAAAATATCTGCTCTTAGACAAATGTTGTCGGATGTTTGAAGATTTAAACAAGAATATTGCTTTAACCGATGGTAACCTTTCCTGATATCGCAAATAAATAAATATTTATATATCTACTAATTCTTTACTTGTTTCCAAAACTAGCTCTGCATTTAGAGCTCCCCCCACCCACTAACCTATGATCCTTTCTAAATCAACAAGTGCTTTGCATGTATAGGGGCATCCCCTGAGTGTTGGTTTAAGCGGAAAAAAAAATTTTTTTTCAGGAAGCTTTGAGCGGATTCTTACAGCTATGTTACACATTTCACATCCCATCGAAATTTAAATTGATAGCAATTTTTATTACATACGTACTGAAAACAATTGCAATCGTTCGTGAAAAGGAATTAATTCTTGTCGAAGTTTTGGTAAATTTTCTTATTCAAACAAAACATTTACGTTAGGAGATTCATGCTAGCAAGCTAGAATCTTTTGCTTTGTTTTTGAAAAATAATACAGCTTTGAAATGTAATCATATTTTTTTTTATACTCCTATGTTTGTATCTCTTGTTTCTATAGTAGTAGAAGCATTTATATGATAGAACAAATTTGCTTAATACTTTTTTGGTTTGTACTAAGACCGAAAGGAGGAATGAAATCTGCGATTAACGAAAACTCACTTCAAGCCTGATTAGTATCTACATTTAATAAAATATTATTTTGTACATATTCACATACAAATAAATATATTACTTACATATGTGTAAGCAAACTTATGAACTTAAGAGCGTTTACAAGGCAAGCGAATAGAATTGACTTCGTAAATCTAAGTTGAAGTAAAAGTGCGCACGAATTGTTAGTTTGGATAAAACCTATTGCAACAGCGCCTTGCAAATCATGGTCATATGGATTTCACTAACTGTAGCTACAAGTTATAAAACAACGTTTACACTTAACGTTTTCTTCAAACTGGTTGAAAATTTAATCGATTATTTGGTTTGTTCACGATGTGGTGAAATATTCGTGTTAGCAGCAGCTATAAAAAATCTGATGTGGCTAGTTAGTTACGGTTTAAATTTTTACCTTAAAAAAGTGGAGACATTTAAAGAAAATTAGAACAGACAATTTGGATCCATAAAAGTTTCTATTCCATGTTCTATTTAGACTGCTATTTTTCCCTCCAGTGATTGTCACAGTTCCTTTTTAGTTTCTAAAGAAAATAGAAGCTCGAAAAATTTGTGCTCTTAGATATTGTTACTTTTTGTTATATTTTTAATAAAAGCGTTTTCAAAACTGTCGAAAATACACATATGTATGTATTAATACTTTAAATGTGCCCAAATGAATGTAATTTTATTGCACTGAAATATGTATATTGATTTTCTTTTTCAGAATACTTTCTTACAGATTACGAATTACTCTACTTCGAGACTTCCCCTACAATTTTGTAAAAGTATGTCAAACAATATAATTGAAACGATACATGCCACTATCCACATAGTATACGCAATAGCGCATTTAAATTGTGTCAATTATTGCAGCAGCTGCTATTGTAATTTCTGTTGGCGCCATAAACATCGAGAATCGAAATGAAAATCAATTGAAAACTATCAAAATAAACGTCCCTTTCGTTGACGATGTCGCAACAGATTCTATTGAAAAGGGAAATAAAGTGACATGTTTGTTAGAGCACCGACTTTATGGAAACCACGAGTCGGAGTCAAATTATTCGCACCGCACCAAATGGATCCCGCGATTCGGGCATTTCTCAATAAGTGACCCTCTACTCAATTACACCAATTAAAACCCTTTGCGACGAAAGTCAAAACGTGGAAAAAGCTGCAATTATACAAAACTAATTAACGGCGCCGCGGTGGCTCAGTGGGCTAAGTGCTTGGTCACTGACGCGGAGCACCTGGGTTCATATCCCGGTCCGGTAACATCTAATAAAACGAAAATTTTTTTTCAAATTGTTTCTTTGCGCGGCGCTACTTCTCGCGGTGAATTGGCGATTCTCCGAGAATAATCTTTGCCATGAAAAGCTTCTCAAACCCTTTCGGATTCGGTAAAGTAGGTTCCGTTAATTTGTGAAAAATATGACAAGCACACACAAGTTAATGCGAGAAAGCTAGGCTAAGCCCACACGTGCTGTTGCACCAATTAATTAAATTAATTAATTAATTAACGGACTCATTGCTTAGGTCGATATCGTGTGCAACAGGAACGATTGCTTGGTTTGCTGGAGCTGAGGCAAGCATCACCGAGCACGAAGTGGGCTGAAGAGCACATAATTTCGTAACCTATATAAATTTATATTTAGATGACATATTAGGAAAATACCAAGTCAAAAAGTTTAAATTACCTGTCGACGTCGATAACCTAATCGGCATCGATATTAATATAATCTTTATGGAATATAATTAATTGAATGAACACGGAATTTTTTTGAAGGGCATTGGAGGTTTTAGTGAAAAAAGCGGATGATTTCAATTAGACAGATGTGATATGGTCACCTACATACTACTCAAATACTGATTCCCGTAGGAGTTTTACGGCTTTAAACTCGTCTGGGGTTCGATGTTTCATGCCGTATAATTTTAGTGCTAATATTGTTTACAAATGAAATGCACACCGATTTTAATGTTTAATGCATTAGTTTCAAAAGTGTATTTCAAAAAATTGCTTTGTTGCCTCTTACCAAACTTTACGTCTGAATAGAATTCACTTTCGCATTGTTTTCAGAGGCGCACTTAATTACTTGTGCTAATTTTCCACGTAAATTAATAAAATGTTAAATGCATAAGTAAATACTTAAATATCACCTGGGGAAATAAAAGCACATATGTATGTATATGTACATATGCACATATATAGCAAGTAGTACAACTGTATGTGTCTACCCGAGTCACAGCTAAATCCGCGGTAGAACTTAAAACCTGTGTTCGATGAATACTAGAATACTCTTCCTACATTTAAAAGAGCTGGTGTTTTCATGGGAATTGCTTGAACTAATTTATAGCAGATCATTTAACCGAAACCGAGGTCAAACACGCGCACATATTTACAGAGCGATTGGTGTTTGCATTGTACAAAATGTTAACACATGTGGCGGCTTAAGTGGAGCAGACAAAACCTAGTGACGTGGTTATGAAAGAGAGTGTAAATTGAACATTTTCTCATTTTTAAAGGTTATGAATATATACTTTCAAAAGTTGGCTAGAATAATATAGATGCTCACGGAAGTAGTTCAATAGTACGTAGTGTTAATTTATAGTAGCCACAATGTTACAATGTTGGTACATTCTTTAAAGTCAAAGACAGTTCAAATTTTAACTACGAGTAGTAGCTACAGTTAAATGATATGGTCAAGACTTGTAATATATATGAAAACTTTTCTTTACACTGTTGTAATACATTTTATCCTATTAAAAGATAAGCGGATACTCAAATATTTAATCACTAAACAACCAACTATTATCGGGATAAGCTAATAGTTACTGATAAGAACATGTGGCACACTGATATGACTATATGAGTACAATTCCACTTTGGAAATGCATGCATAAATAACGTGATCCGATTTTTTCTTAGCGAGAGAATGGTTTTAATGACAAAAGCGAAACATTTTTTTTTTGGGAAAGGATGTGTTTTTTTAGTAAAATTACATTTAGTATACATGGACGAAAATCTGATCTGCTTGTCTGATCTGAATCTGAATGTCCTTGAAGTTAGATTGAAATTTTTTCTTATCAAAATAAGCGATATGGTGATCACCTTAGACATGAGTGGGAGTGGGAGGTTTCGAACATATTTACGCGCACTACTTGAAGAAAATATCGGTGAGTGCTGCGAGCGAGCGGCGAGAAAGTATCTTACCCAGTTTGCCCATTAAATCCTCGAGTACATAATCCACGGCCATTGTATAAAGGTTTTTATTTGTCGAAGAGAGTTAAAACGCCAGGTATCAAAATTCGCAAGAGTCTGCTGATTTAGAAGAAGTAGAAAACGACAAAGAAGCACTTCACAAATCGTGCATACTCAAAAGTTTTGATATTGCCGTCGTTGATGATGTGTGTGAGTGCTAAAAAATTGCCAAATTGCTAAAACCAGTTTCGTTTTGCACTCGCAAACGGTTGCTCATCGGTGTGCGTATGTGCATATACCAGAAGTTCAATATCCGCAGCAAGCGTTAAACAGGAGTAATACTTTCACAAATTCTTTGTTATTAAAAAACCACATGTTAGCGTTGGAATCGAATCCAAAGAAAACGCACGTAGCGCGAGGACATGCTCTGCAGCTGAACGTACTAGCTGTTATCACAATCACAACCGGGATGAACGTGCGAAGCCGGCGAACGATCCAAACACTATAACGACCACATCTGCACTGAAGCGACCCGACCGATCGTGCTGAGACTGGCCAAAAAACTCGTACTCAACTTTGGAGCCGACGGTACTCCTACAGATACATACATACGTGCTTTTCAAGTCCGGAGTAAACGAATGTTGACTGCTTCGTTCGCTCCCTCGCTCTGGTGATCCCCACTATTCCTCCTTCCCTATCGATCACGTCTGCTACCACATTTGGCCGCTTATGAGCTTTTCTTATCATTTATGTTGGCATTGGATGGCCCTTCCATATGCCTACGTTCACATCTGTGTCGCTACATACAAATGTACAAATGTAAGTACATGCCCTATAAGCAATTCAGTAGTCGACTACGAAAATAACGCACTTATAGCTAACTTTTATGACCTAACTATAAGCTAACTACAATGTAGTGCAGAACTGCCCCAAAATCAAAGCGAGCTGTTTGCTTTCTTCTTTTTTGCAATTTGCTTTTTTTGAATTTTTTGAATTTATTTATGTGCATTGTGAAATTGAAATTGAAAAATCAAAGCAGGCCGTTTGTTTTCTTTCTTTTTTGTTTTATATAATTGTCAAAAATCGGCTCAGAAAGAAATGAAAAGATTTATCGTGAAATATATATGGAAATATGATGATATAATGTTAAACAGGCAACGATTTTACACCATCATATACATAAAAGGCAAGCGTCACCCTCCGTGCCCCATATCTACTGTAATTGCTCGAAATATTTTTATTTCAAACTTTTCAAACTTTCAAAAATAAAGTGACAAATTCAAGAAAACGAAAAATGAGTTTTGGAAAAATGGCTCCAAAAAGAAAGAGCAGGGCAGGGCAGAGAAAATACCAGCGAAGCCGAGCTGGAACGTTTTGTTTTTTTCGCAACCGCTTTGCTCTATTGGAAATTTTACAAAACTGTTTAAAAATCCATTTCATTTCCACATTTTCCTTGCCCGTCTGGTCGTTGCTACGTAATGCAGATGAAATGACGTAACGAAAAATGCGAAAATCCCAAAATTATAACGGCAAAATTTTTGCATACAAAAATGGGCAAAAAACGCGTGCAAAAAACTACGTAAGGCGGGGGATTACGTCTTCGCCGAAATGCGTCGCAAATTGCCGGGATGCGTTGCGCTGCATTCCTTAACCCTTAATCTACTACGTAGAGCAGAAAAATCCTGAAATTTTCCGGATTGCGGCCGAAAATTGCGATTTTTCCTTTTTCGTTACGTTGAAAAACCGCGCGATTTTAATTGAATTTTCTTGCTGTACTGTATTTGAATTTCATTTGTTGCGCACGAAAATATGCTAGGGAAATAATAAAATTCGTAAAATATATGCTCTTTATTCTCTCTAATAACGGCACAGAGAGATACTTGATGCTAGTAAAATGCAGTAAATTCGTGCAGTGGACAGTAGCAGTGCAGGAATTTTTGGTTAACGCATTCAGAACAAATTACGTTTGTAACTGTTATATCAATAGTGTGGGCAAAAGTATATAGAGTTATACTATTTCAATACTCCAAAATGGGAGTATGCCCAAAATGCCCAAAAAATTCTGTGCCCAATTTCTCAAAATGTTATTTGGTGACACAATGGTACATATGTACCCTTAGCACGGATTCTATCGAAGACAGTGATGATAACGATAAACAAAATTACCCTGTTGAATTTTTAAATAACTGTCCTCAGGAATGCCGTTGCATAAATTGAATCTCAAAATTGGAAGTGCTTCTTCGAAATTTAAATACCAAAAGAGGTCTCTGCAATGGGACACGTCTAGCTGTTAAATTTTTTGTCGTATATTTATTCTCTATGATTTGAACCCGTCGTAGGACGGGCTTTTTTACCCTAGTATTTTAATAAAGCGTATTATTAGCTTATCAACTAATAGTTTAGTTGAATAGCTTCATATGAAATTAGTTAGCTATAGCTAAAAAATAAGCTAACTTTTAGCTAACTTCAAAGTAACCGACTTTAAGTTAGTTGAAAAGTCATCGAAGGGTAATCGGGACTGACTACTGCCTAGGACATCGCAATGTTAAAAAAGTCAGTCATTTCCACTGAAAGTAGTCGAAGAATAGTCAGCTATGGTTGCGAAGTAGTTAGCTTATAGTGCACTAAAAGTTAGTTGAGTTGCCGGTAGGGTGTGATCATTCTTGTTTAGTAGTGAGCACTCGTTGCATTTTTAAACTGCTCGATTGTTTTCGTATAAGACGCCAGAAAGCATACAACTTATTTTGAATCTGTACCATGGGGAAACCTTGGTGGATAAACGGAAAAGCTGTTTAAGTCTGATTTATTCATTTTGCACAAGACAACATTTCATTCTTACTGCTAAACACAAGCCCTCTCTTTATTTCTATGTTAAACAAAGTATACAATATCAACAATGTACAATAATGAATGAAATTCGAACCGCATGCAGTTTTATAAACTGAATAAATATAAAATAAAAGGAAAATTGGAAGAAAATTTTATTTAAAATTCTAACATGAACAATGACAGCACTGCATTCTTGATAGACAGCTTTTCACAAGCGGTGAATTATGTATGTTACAGATTTTGCAGTAGATTACAAAAGGTAGCTGCCAACATCCAAATCCATTGATCTGTAATCGTGCGATAAATATTCTAATTTCTCAATCATGAAAACTTGGGGGTGGGAGCGTATGCAGTACCTTTATCATTTCTCGAGCCTCGCGAACATTGGTAGGCTTGATATATTCTTGGATCTTTAAATGATCGACTAATTTGCATTTTCCAACGTCTCTGTTTTGAAAACCGATTAACCGCTATTGTATAGTGCACAGTGGCTGGTTGGAAAATACTTTGCAAAATGTGGAGACTGGACAAGTGCGCATGTCTTGCTGCCAGGCACGTAGCTGGGGCTCTCCAGACATCCAGCGTTACTACTTTTTAACTTATGAAACAATATATTTTATTATAACAGCATTTTACAGATCGGTAAAAAGCATACTAATTTATTAAAAACCAATTTAAGCATTTTTTCCGAAACGGCATCCTGTCCAATTTACGCTGCGTGTCTGCTTGCTCTGACTATCACCAAAAATGAGTTACACATCTCACAAATCTCATATACACGTCTGGATAAGGGAAACATTTTGACTTTAGTTGCATTGGTGTGTTTGTAACGTTTGGGCTACGGGGCGGTATATCGTCATTTCTTTTCTTTGAGTTATAAAGTTACATTCGTTCTTGGATGGCCGAGAGGCGAGTTTCTTGTGTACGAATGTTTTGAGTGATTTCATTGTGACAGAGCAGCGAATTCAGCTACCACAACGATAAATGAATGTCTATAACACTCTTTTGTTGTTCGTTACCATTATTAATATGGGAAAGCTGCTGATTTGTATGGCCTGAATTGGTTCTTAGTGATTATTGTTTGTTAGTACTTTACGCTGACCGAGATTAAGGCAAAACACATTTTGTGTTAAAAAACCGACTGCCTCTATTTGGATTCAGTGTTCTTAAATAAACTGTGCGTGCCTTTTGTGATTTATATGCTTATTGCAACTGTATTGCTATTGTTATCTTATTTCCAGAATGGGTTTTCAGGTATGCCAGTTGTAAGAACAAAATTCTGAAGTTCCTAAACTGATTGACGGATTTTGTTAATTTTTTACTGTCCGATATTGATACGCGTACATAGTACATACGTACATATAGATGACCTCTCTTATAACCGTTAGTTAGCTTAGTCTTTTCAGCTTTTCTTTTTTCGGTGGATGAAAAGGTTTTCTGCAATTTCTGTTCGGAAGATATGTTAGTATTGTACTCAAACAAAACAAAAAATTCTATGCTAGTATTGCACCTTAAACTGCTATAAACTGAATCAAGAGCATACAAAATATATAGCTGTTAGGGATTAAACTGGCATCCCCGAAATTCCAATTAATTTACAAAGCGGATGGACTGGATTCGTCACATATACATATGTACATGATTTATATCAATGCTGTATAACACATTATAATGGGTACTCTTACCAAGAGTAACTAGCATATACACACATATGTATCTATACAAACGAGCGATAAACAAAAAAAAATTATTGTCATGCGGTAGTATTAAGTAGTATTAAGAGAAATTTGCCTTCCTAAGAGGCCGTCTTAGGTATATACATATATTCTTAGGTTTATATATCAATTAGTAATGTCAGATGATCGTTTGAGGACCAATAGTGGGTACCGCCATTACAGTTCCATCGAGCACTTCCAACTTCCATAGAACTGAGATAGGGATAAGATGAAGAGTATGCTCATATATGTATGTATATCAAAAAGAAATGAATTTTTATAAAACAATTTCTGAAAATCCCAAAACATATCCTGCCCGAAGATCTAATTAATTTTTTGTTTACATATCTATCAATTTATACATATTTGAGAAATTCAAAGATTTTAATGAATTCCATGAATTGTTTGTTTATGCTTCGTAATAGTATTGAGTAAATAATCGTTCGGCGGGTAGTCTGCTTCTCTATTTACACGATCGAGCAGATGCACAGATGGAATTCTTAGCCACACTGATTCATATTTATGAAGTCTTTTCAGCCCATCCCACACCCTCATTTGCGCAAGCATACAAAATATTTCCATCCACTTCCTATATGTGTCATTAATTCGAAATTATTATGTTTAGAATGATAAAATTTTTAAACAATTGTGATACTAACTCTACCATAGAAGATCCAACAGACAACAATCGGCTTTTTAAAAAATGTTCTACCAATGCTGCTTTTATCTTTTCCAAGACAGTACGTATGAAGAAGATAGCTTATTAACACTAGATTGCCCAAAGAAGTAATTTTGACCTCTTTTCATTTCATTTAAAAATGTCGCTTTTGTCGGAAAATAAAGAATGAAATACATATATGCACATTGTACAACATTCGGTTTCCGCAGGCGAAGAAGTTACTGCGCATGCTTACAAAAATTGTATTCGAATTACAAACAAAATGTAAACAGAGAAAAGCAAGTGTCACCAACCCTAGCCCATCCCAACCAGGAAAAGAGGAATACTCGATACTGAGTATGGCTTTCGATACGGGTATTATCGAACCAGTATACCGCGATCCCGGTGGTCCAAAAGTCAAAACCTGTAAGACCTTTAGTAAAAATACTCTTGAAAGAAATTGTCATGAAAAGTCTATAGATATCATCCCTGCCATGTGGTCCGATTTTCGCTCTCTTTGTGTAGACTTCTGAACAGGAGCGGCAGTTGGCGCATGTACATTGTTAATAAAATTTGAAATGCCACTGCTACTAAAGAAATGAGCCACACAAATCCCATTTAGTTCACGTGAGTGTGCTGGCCCCCACGGAATACGGAAAAGAGAACTTTTCGGGCATTTGCAAATCATTAGGCACGTTCGGTAAAATGCCAGTGTAATGGCCGTTGGAGGAAGGGCATTGCGTGTGTAGTGAATGAAATGAAATTGCATGTTATAGCATAACTTCTTTCGTGCGATTGGGTTGAGTTTGCATTACTATTGCGTATGATATTTTTTTGTACCTAAGCCGACGAATTTTTGTTTACATATGTACATACATATGTGAATTCTACTCGAGCGTGTGCGTCCGTGCTTTCCTAATTACGAGTGAGCGAGCATGACGGCTTCATACGCCCTGTTGTACTTGATATGTGCCGTGGAAAGGAATTCCAGCGTTCCCCACTATGGTGTTCGTCAAGCGATTAAGAAATATACTCTTAGAGTTAACTGCTTTGCCATATTTTTCCTCATACACACTTTCACTCGATTTTGGATGGAGTATACTGCGTACAATGGATTATGTTTCCTTCCGCAAGCCGCAGTCCAGAAATCATTTTCTTTCGTGTTCGACTGTAAGCGCTTTAATTAGCCGATTATTTGGTGAAAGCATCTTCTTGCGACGGCTAAAGTCGACCTGCATTGCTGGCATTTTTTTTACTAAAGTACTGGATTAATCCCATGAAAGTCGTGGTATTATTTAAAATATTTTATGGAAAATATTTGTAATACAGGAATAACAATTGAAATGACATTGAATTGTGACCAAAATAAGGAATTACTGATATATGAATTTGGTCGTATAATTCATTTTAATAAAATTTTGTTGTATATGACAAATTGTTTTGGGCTTATTGTTTGCCACATTTGTATATAGAGCGGGATTATGATCATTAGCATTTATACAGCTCATTTATGCGTCGTTGGTCGGCTTAAGTAAAATGAAAGTGGACGTTGAAAAGTTTTTGAATATGCAATTTGCAATTATATCTCCTCGGTTTAATTCGCAATTCGCCAGCTCATTGTCGCCAGCAATTGTTTAAAAAAATCCGAACACTAATACAGATTATCTAATTCTTGTTTTAAAATTCGCATAAATTTAGAGGTGGTATTTGGTAACCTTAAAGTTGAAGCTCACCACCGCAAGCTTCTATGTTCCATATTATAAAATTTAAATGAGATTCATGAATAACTAAGATGGCGTACTGTAGCTCTTTTATGTCGCACCGATTACTATAAGCTAACTCCATCCTGTTCTCGTATGAAAGAAGTGAAAGGATACCGCAAAATGCCAGAAAATACAAGCGTTGCTGTGACTAGGGTTGTAATGGGAATTCATACACCGGAAGCGAACGCTTGGAAATGTGGAAACGGAAGTAAAAAAGCGAATACTCCTTGTGACTTACAGCAGCACAAATTAACTATTTTTTATAATGCATCGGTCAGAGGATGCTTCTATACATGCAAAGCATTTCTGGTTTGAAAAGGATTATAGGTTAGTGGCATAGGACAAAGTAGAGTAGTGATGGGGAACGTTTACTTTAAGTAACAATGGGTTAATTGGTGCTAGGGAGTTGGCAGTAGGAATAGCAGAATACACTGAGGAAAGTGTTATGCCTTTCACGCAGTGTATTCACATTTTCAACTTCCCCTACACGAGACGAAACATAGGAAAAAAACAAAAAAGCAACCCAAAAACTATCAGCAAAGCGCTCCACTAGAAGAGCTCATTGAAAAGCCCTGGTGGAGCAGCAAGTAGTTAGACGGCGGCGGCAGCGACATACTCTGTGGAGCCGTGCGGTGACGAAACGATATAACATCGAGGCATTGTAACGGACGCGACAAATGCAACCCAATTTCGCAGAGGTGTGATCCTCATAACGGAGAACGCTCTACTCCTGCGTCTATACATATGAAAACATATAAGCATTTTCATAGACATTTGTTTACAAATACATTTTGCATTTTGTGAGGGGAAATATTCGTGTTATTCTCTTGGGAAAATCTTGAGCTAATTGGAATGGAGGCAGCTTAACGCTGCACATTTAAGTGTAAACTCTTCTGAAATGGCGAAAATTAACGCAAATGTGATTATACATACATATGTACGTTATAAGTACGTATATTTGTAGTATACGTGAGTGAACGCGCGTGTGTAAGCTTATGTTTGCTGTAATTAGGTAAAGTGCGCATGCCCTCATTTTCTTAACAACATATAATAGAGCTAAATGATATTTTTAAGCTTTAGTATAGCTAACCCTTCATGTTGCCATTTAAAGAAATTAGGATCTATGGACAAAATGCGTCAAAAAAATATTTCAATACAATATTTCCGAAACTTCTTGCGTACCGAGAAAAATAATTCTAATTCAGGGCAATTGATTTACACATGAGGCTGTATTTGAATTTTCTTTAATCTTTCTTTGCGAAAAGAAATGAGCGCCTGTATCGACATATGGTAGCTTTGCATCTCCGCTGAGACCTGGCGGTTTGGAAAGCTTGCCCTGTGAGCCGCTCTATTGCAAACCAACGTCGCGACGCGTCGTAGCGAGTTGATTGTGGTCAGCCCCGGCAGTGGGCAAATATTGCATTAGACAAAGGCATTTGTTTGTGTGTATGTGGCGATAGCATCACTGCGACCATTTGGCGGATTGCAGCTGTGACCCGCATCGGAATCATGTTCGTTTTATAAAATGCCGGCGGTTTGCTTTATTTCGTTGACATGCAATTTTGATAGTCAGTGTCAATAAATGAAACGAATATTTAGTTCACCGAAAAAAACATCACAAATTCACTGCACTGCAGATCACTTTAGTTTCAACTCTGACATTGATTAATGGATGTGGGTGCTTATTTGAAAGTGCATTAGGATGTCGAATTGGATTGGGCGCTAGCTGTCTGAAAAAATTTGGTTTTTCGAGCTCTTGTTCTTCTTTACACTCTACATATTACGATATTCTTGTTATTCTTTGGTTTAAAAAACATACTGCGTAATATTGCCTGAATTTACGTTGCCCGTTGAGAAAAACCATTTAAAGGCTGCTTTCAACGAATGTTGTTTACATTTTTTGTTTTTTTGGTTTATGTTCTCTAAACTTTTTCCATCTATGTACATATGTAGATAATAATGTAGGTAATATTAAAAATGGTCTATAGAATGAGCTGGACTACGGTATAATAAAGAAGCTCGAACTGTACTGTCTCTGTGCTTGTGACACAAAGATGTGCCGATGTGCACTTGCTATCCAAGTTGAGCCTGAACTCCAAAGTTTATCTCAGAACTCATAGAAGCAAACCGAAAAAAGCGAAGAGTCGCTGATGGCCTTACCCAGCTGCAAAATGCGTTTAAAAATCATAAGTTCTCTCGCCGTTTTCCTGGTATTCTGGTTGCCAAGCGGTAAGTCCTCTTGGCCTTGTGTATTACAAGACAGCGATGCTAATGGTTCAATCTTTTTCGCGCTTGAAGGCAACAGCATCGACTGCTTTAAGTGTGTTTCCTACAACGGCGCCAATAAGGCTTGCGATGATCCCTTCCACAACAACTACTCCACCGCTATTCTGGAGTCGCCATGCATGGGGGGACGAAAAGGTCGGGACGGGCTCTTTCCCGCCACGGCGTGTATTAAGATAGCCGGTTACTATGGTAAGTGCAGATACACAGCCACGAGCTACTAATGATACAGAATTTGGTAATGGTTTGTTGGCAGATGACACCGGTGAAACAATAACTGTGCGCGGTTGCGCTCTCGACAGCGGCACGTTGACCACTGACACGGAAATTATACGTATGTCGCATTGTGGCAAGTTCTACTATGATGACAGGTAAGCTATGGGCGGTTGAAGGTGAGCAAGATTATGCAATATAACCGATGTTGTGCCGCTCTTTGGTAGGTACGTCCACGGCTGCCTGCAGAGCTGCAGCGACGCTGATGCTTGCAACAGCGCCAGGAGCTTTCACAAATCACCCGATACAACTTCAGCATTGGCAACATTGCTCTCGCTGCTGTTGTTTTTACCCGTCTGTTTGCGAGGCTTGGATTGGCAGCGGAGGTAACAAATGATGTTCTTAAATACGCCAAAATGTGAGATGTGGACAGGAAAGTGAATTTATACAGATCTAGCTGTAGGACTACGTTTTTATGATATTCGATACTTCAGCATAGCCTTAAAATTTTTCGAAAATTTTAAGATGCATCAAAAACACACACACACACATTACTCTAACCGACTCGATTACATTTTTATAGCAAAGCATGCATAAAATATTCTCATTTCGCACGTGCAGACGAAATACGGGTATACGAGTACATACTACTTTATCTTTATTCAACCGATCTTTATGAGATGACTGCTTGGACATGCCAAAAATTTATGCATGCCGATTAATAGTAGTTTTATACTGAACTCATACGGCCCTTTCCTTTGCGGATTACGACAAATTTATAAATTATGTGATTTGGATACACTTAACTAATTATTAACTGAATTTAAAGTTTTTAAACCTAACCTAATTACCAGTTTTTAAAGATAGACGACTTGTTAAAGTTTTAAATTAATACGAACGTATTTCCGATTTCTGTTCTACAGTATTATACTTGTCCCAAAATTTATTTTGTTTATATGAAATACTGCTGAGAAACAGGGCCAGGAATTTGATTTCAAGGAGATTGTTGTACTCAGTTGGAAAAGGTAAGCATAAGTATGCGCGGCGATTAGGACATATAGCAAAAAAATAAAAGAAGCGAAGGAATGAAGGAACGACTCAATTGTATGCGGACGATGCCTGCTTTCAAGCGAAAGTAGCTAGGGTTCAAGTTTTAGCCGAAGACGCCGAAGAATTCTTACGATACAACCAAAGAGTATGTTAATACATTATTATAATATATTATATATATATAATATTATATTAACATACTCTTTGGTGAATATTTACTCGGTGAACAAAGTTTGTCTCCCCTTCATGAAACCCGTGCGCCCATGCATGAGCGACTTTCCAACTGGGTAGTTGCATTGAGCTTTAGTGTCTTCATCTACCGAATTATGTATGTTCCTGTCTATTTGTAGAAGTTTGTCTTTTATATGCATCGTACACGCATTTGTAGTTAGGAAAGTGTTATACTTTTTAGGTACGACCTTGGTGCAATAACTTCTGTTCATAATAAACTTTTAAAGCTTTACCATTGAAGTAAAATACTGAAAGTTTTGCGGAGGAAGCAAAATTAATCTTGTATGGAACAAAATTAAGAGCGTATAGGCGAAAATAAGTTAACAGATATCGTATACAAAAAAAACAATGATAAAGTTTTAGTTACACTTTTCCATAAAAATTCGCTTCATGTTATTAAGATATCTGAACACAAGAATTGCTGTCGGTAATCGAAAGTATAAAAGTATCTTTAGAATCGACAGACACAACGTCTTTTTATATGACAATTAAAATTTTTGTCGATTACCAATTTTTTATTTGCGTCGACTTAATATTTCTTCATTCTTATATCATATTTATAATATATATCTTAAAAACATATAACTAAGGGCCGACAGCTTTAAGGTATACAAAAAATCACGCTTAGTGTGCGTTGCTGGAACAAGGATTTGATATTCAAAACATGTACATATGTATGTATAGAGAATTTTATTTTTTGAACCTATCTCTAAAATTGTGTTACTTTACGCCAGTGTGCGCCATGAGATAAATCATTTCACTATACCAGACGCCAGTTCGTAAGAAATAGTCGGAAAATTTGACCAAATACAATAACAACTAAAAGTGTACCAATAGCTGAAGTTGAAAGCGCATGTATCGACATAAAAGCCAATTAGAAAATAGTACGGCTTAAAAAGGTTTCCATCATACACAACATAAGCTGCAAATCCTGGTGGTGGTCTACGTTTTGATAAAATGTATAAAAAACTTCCTTCGAATAAATGACGAGAAACTGTTGATAATACTAAGTAAAAAATCATTGAATCTGGCCGCAGAACCTTACGAAAAATCTAAGATATGTATGTATTTCTAACTTTTCGGTTTGAAAAATTTTTGTTTTTGATTATTCGTAAAATCGGTTTCTCATTTTGGCGGATTAATTAATACCACAACGCCGCACTAAATGAGAATTCCTTGCTTAAGATTGCATTTGCAGCATAAATTTTCAGCAATATACATATATAGTTATATGTACATTATACACAATATACATGAAATAGTATGTATAAAATACAGTCAAGTTTAACGCTGAATTTTACTCTTATCCACACGCTGTGGAAAAACAAATCAAAGTAATACGGAATCAAAACGACCAATATCAGCTATATAGCTAGAAAAATAAAATTAAGTTATAACCCTTGTTTTTCTTTAAAATACTACTCACCACTAGAAATAAGCAGACTTTGTTAAATAGATATCATTCTTCTAGGAACTACTAAGTTATTCAATGATTACATTTGAAGATTGTATTAAGTGGAAATAGAAATAAAAGCTATTGCACACGAGACACACTTAAAAAAACAGTGTTTTACAATAAGGCTAAATTGTATTTTGTATAACAAAAGCCACTTCACGTTTCCCTTCTTTGACTGGTTTAATTCGATTTACTATCATTCGTATGCTAGTGCCAGCAACAATGACGATATCAATAATTAATAACTTTTCTGGCATACGAATGCTATTTTATACACATCGAAGTACAGCGCCTTAATAACTAAACTGAAGAAGTCTAAAAAGATAACATTGAGTTTACTGTAAGATTCAAGGAAAGACTCCGTGTTATTAAAATATATATAGTCTATTTTCAAACTAAATCCTTAAGGTACTCTGCATCTTCCTTCACAAATTTCTCTGTTATATCGTGGGGAACATCGAGCTCTTTGTAATTATCCAACGCAATTTCATGTTCTCTTCTAGCAATACAAAAATACATTGGTTAGTATAAAAGTTGACTATCCAGAATTTGAAAGGGGCTCACTTGATTAAAATGTCCACGACATTTTCACAGGCTAGTAAACATTCGTTATCTCGACCAAATTTTGCTTCCCACTTATGGTATTCGCGCAAAATTTCATAGACGCCTTTAGCACGTAAAAGTTCACGAAACCGTTTTGTGGCACACAACTGTAGTAGCGACTCCAGCAACATTTTCCGCAGGTCGGGATCTTCTTCTCGGGCTTTCGATTCCGGTAAATACTAAAAAAAATTAATAAAATATCTTTGTTCGATCAATGAAATTATTGTAATTACATTTAAATGAGCTTACTTGCAATTCGATTGGAAATTTTTCATTTTCCTCATCACTGAACTCCTCTGGGCCGCAAAGCGGGTAGAGCAGTGCGTTTAGTATATCGTCTTTTTCGTGTAATAAGGCCTCATGATAGGCAGGGTCAAAGCAGATGTTCTTCAGAATTCCAACAGTTCCACCACGTCGCACCAACGACTTGTCATATGATACAAACGGTAAAACGTCGTTTAAAAGATTGTACTTCGATTCGAAGAATAGTTCGCGACCTCTGTTGGTTTGAGTTAAATTGCAAAACACCGACCCTAAAAGATTGAGGGGATTCACACGTAATATACAGTCGAGCTAACTTTGCACATAGCCTATTCGTTTACTTACCTATGTGATTTAGTTTTGCGTTATTTTGGTTATACTCTAAATTAGTGAATGCTTTTCCCAGGTTCTGTAGTGTTTTGCAATCTTTTTCTAACTCATTGAGTATGGGGTGTACAAGTGACTCAACTCGTGTCAGATTACTAAGAACCATTGACCACGGATCGGCCAATTTAGAATTCTTGTCTATTATGTGTCGCACGGCTTCTTCCACCAATAGAAACTTGTGTGGAAAATATGACATAGAGACCAACGGCATTAATTACGAGAAAATCAATCCCACCTGTAAGTGCGCTGTAGCCCCGAACACCTTTACCGCGCCTGCTTCTTCAGCAGACAAATTGATGAGGCTCAGCACAGCATCTTTGGCGATTGTATGATTTTGATCTTGCGTGAGTAAGCAAATTGCCGCTACCATCTCTTTCAGTTCCAAAATAGTAGACTTCCCAGTAGTGTCGCCTGTTAAGCCTTTGGAAAATAAAATAAGAAATGTAATTGAACAGCAATTGCTGGATTTACAATTACCGAGGACATGCGTTAAAGCCACCGCTTTAAGGTCCAGTCGCTGTGTGGGCTCCATAAATTGTAATAATTCTTTCGCCACTTCCATTCTTATTCAGCAACCTCTTGCAATTATAAACAAATCTAAAATCGCAAAAAAGAGCTCTGTGAACACGTGCGCCAGTGTTGTATTTTCTGGTAACTTAAATTTATGAATTTTGCAAGTTTCTTATTTTAGCAGATTATTTTTTCAAGGATCTCTTTAGATTATATTAATAATATATAAAAACATAGTTAAAAAGAATATACTTTTGAATTTTCGGAAAATTCTTTTGATTACTGTGGGTACATATAAATATGCGCGTTGCTGCAACGCTGTTTTGAATGACGTAATGACGTAAGCTGTGAGATATCGCAAGAACGACAAAGCAAGAGCGGCAGTGCTGCCATACGGAAGGTTTCGTAACAAATTCTTATTGGATTTCAAATTGTATCTGTGACCACAAGTTATATTCGCCAAGTGCGTCTTAAATTTTTTCAGGGGTACAGTTTAAACTTTAAAGTATCAAATTCTCACTGTAGGAAATGTAAAAGCTATTGGTTTTGGCGTGTTTTTCTCCTTTAGATGGCGTGTATGTGTTTCTCCTTTACATTTTTCCGTTCGGGACGTCAGGAAATCAAAATTTATGGTAATCGCCTACAAATCGAAAGGGAAGATTGAATTTCTTGAGATATTGCAAGACAAATTATAAATGTCAACTCACTTTGTTGAGCAGAGCGTTTCCAGTAGTTCTGCGAGGAAAAGTAGTTCTTGATATTAGCACTTGATATTATCAATTATCAATATTATATTATATTAATTGAAAATCAGTTTAAACAGGTTTCTCGAACTGAGAACTGTCAATTGAGAACTGTCAATTGAAAATGAGTTGAAACATGTTTAAACTGATTTTCAGTTCGTAGCTTTCGTGCGTGAAAATTAATTAATTGTATAAATTATTTTTGTGCTTTAAAACTGTGCTGCTACACTGAGATTGGAACAATTCCAGAGATATAATTATATTATTAAACCAAACGAGTGTGCGCTAAATTGCTATTTTGAAATTGATTTGCGAAATTTCTGCTGTGCATTTCGTGGCAAAGTGCAAAGTGGCCGATTTTTTCAATATTCGAGCGCTGAAGAAGGGGAAACAAGTTTTGCACGCACCAAACCAGAGACCTCTCGCATCAAAGACCGAGTACTTACCCACTGCGGCGCAGCCTTCAATTAGTTCATGCTTTTCACTGACTCAGCCAAGAAACAGAGCGTTGAGAAATTTTTTCCAGGGGTCTCCACGACATTATTGATTTTGTGGACGAAAAGTTGACTTAGAGGTAAACTAGCATGTATGTACATGTATACATTAAATACATATTAATAAATTATGTAGAGTAAATTAGCGAATTTTTAATGTTCTTCCGGGGATTCTTCAAATATAATATTTCTAGGCACGCTTGTTGCCATTACTAGGAACTAACGTTTAATGAGTATACCCCTACAACACTATGTTACAGTTATGGTTGCAACGGACAGAATGCGATCAGGGATCACCATAAACATTACACCGAATCGCGTATATAAGTCTAGTTTAAATGGATTAAAACAGCCTTTGCTTTGAATAAGAACAGACTCAGAACGAGTGACAACAGGCCACATTGAAATTCCCTGCATGCTCATTGCCGCAGTATGAAATTATTTTTAGTAAATGTGCGCGCTATTTGCATTTACACGTACGCTAACTGAATTTGAAATCTTTAGCGTGCGCGCTATATTTTTGATTTGAAAAAAGTGGCGACGGTATTCGGTTATGCCCCACTGATCTGCATATCAAACTGTTTGTATTAGGGGTGTTAATCCCGATTCATGGATTTTAAAACAAAAACCCTGGGATCTCCAGTACATTTCGAGACAACTCAAATCATGCTTTTATAAAAGAAAACATACATATGTATGTACAATGCAAAATTGCAGTGTTCGTGTAATTATTAAGTCCAGGGTTATCCCCCAGCTTTACTGAGAGAAAGAAAGGTCCACCGGCATACATATATGGATGTATGTATGTTCAATTATTTCTTAATTGATTTCTTTAGTAAATCGTTTGGAATAAATCCCGAAAACGCGACGATTTAAGCACATGAATTTCGATTTGCTAGTTTCACATCCTTAGTAATACAACTGTGACTGCATCACTTTTTGAAATTGGGTGTGATTTGCCGGGAAAAAACACGCATAAATCGAATTTAATGCGGTTGCGGTTTCTGTTAGAATAAATACCGATCCGTTTCCTAGAAAACTCCAAGGTGTTTGGTGTAAACACATAGTAAATTTTTAACATCTTAATTGGAAAAATTGTTGCAATTTTTATTAATTTAGGAGGACGTAAAAACTTTTTTTTCTTGCAGGAGCTTTTTCGCAAAATAAAAGCGAGTTAATTACATTCTGTATCAATCTTTGTGTAAGTTTGAACGGCTGTTCATCAACATTTTATCCTGCTTAAAAGATGATTACTTACATATTAAAATGGTGCAGAAACTTTTCATTAGACGCATTAGCATCAAGCCCAATTCAAAGTTTTGATTAAAGGTCCTCTTTCTTTTTGCGTCGGTGTCACTTCATAATTGAGTTGTTGTCATATTAGAACAAAGGACCTTATGGACATACATATGCATGCACATTTAATCAAGCCCGGCTGCTAGGAAACTGATGCACTTTTTTTTATTAAATATCCTGATATCGCATCTCACCATGAAATTCGAACTCTTCTTCGAGTATCTGCCATCTGTTGGTATATCTCTTACAGCATAATTGCTATGCTTCCGCCTGGGTCTCTCTTTCATTTTGGTACATTTCTGTTTAGCACTTCCTCTTTGTCGGTGGTAACGGCGAGTGCTCAGTGATCAGTAAAATTGCGCCTCGATCTCTTAAGTTTCTCACACTTGCGGCCACCGTGGGTGTACTGCTCGGAAGGATCTTCTGCGTACAATTTTCTTCTATATAATTTTACGTTTAATGCATAATGCATCAATGCATAGGAGAAGAGTCAAATATTATTTGCACTTTAGTAATCTTGAACTCAGATAGATTTTTCTGAAAAAATTAGATGAAAAAATGCAATACATTTTTACTTCAATTTAACATACATGTATCCATAAAGTCTGGAACTTATTAAATTCACTGCAGACACACAAGTGCGAAAGCATTAATAGGAAGGTTAATAACTTGTGTAATTTGATAGTGATGAGGTGGATGACCGACCGTTCCTTCTGGGCAGAGAGTACAGAATCACTAAACATGACAAATTGTACACAAAATATGTTCCTCTCTTGTTCACTTTCCGTTTCTTTTTTCACGTTTTGGTTAAAAATAATTTAATCCACTTTCAGATATCGGGTTTCATTTATCATTAAAGTTTTAAGCAAACGACGGAGAACAAGCTTTTATATAAAAATTTAAACACGCATGATATATTTAAAAAAAAATTATAGTAGTAATAATTTTTAAAATAACTATATCGTGTCAGCTTAGAAGAAATACTGATTATGTCGCCGTTAATGTGTTGATGATGTTGAAAGTTTACCTTTCCATAGAGAAATTTGAAAAAAGTAATTAATAAAATAAAATTTAAACACATTTAGATTTGTAGATGCTGTGGTTAATTATTTTCACTGAAAATTAAGAGTGCGTCAATACTTCTACTGTTTCCCAATGAGGCATTAGTTTGAGCAGTTACGTAATAACAATGTTGAAAGGAAAAGCAGGTGCAATGGTAATGCGGTAATGCAATGAAAATGCCGGCTAAACACTGGCCGTATGTGTGTTCGTGTCTGCGTGTTGGTGTGGATTTTTGTATTTATTGCTGGTGTAACTCATACAGCATGAAGTTCGAAGCTCGATAAAAGCGCCCATCACCATATCCCGTATCACCACGTGACATCAGCTTTTGTTTTCATTAGTCCGCGAAATACCAATGACTCTCCACTAAAAGCAGTGGGCTTGGAGTAAGGAAAAGCGAAGAATAATTCGATTTTGGGCCTATCGCTTTTCCTATTACACGAGTACTTTATTGACATCGTGTGAAGGGAAGGGAAGAAAGTCATGCTCGAAATGGCCGTTTATTTCTTTGCAGAAAATTACACCCTATATATTTTTGTACAAGGTCCAGTTTCCGCTTAAGCCGAACTTTCTTTCCTTTCTAAAACAGCGAACCGATTGGGAGCAGCCAATTTTAGACTGACATTTATTATGTTCCACTCATTACGAACTTAGATTACCATTTTTCAGTCAGTTTCCCTTAAACCAAAAATATCACCCGATAATCAGATGGTCTGTATATCCTTTGAAGATTTATCGACCATGTACAAGAAATAATAAAAATTTTATAAATCAAAGAGACGTCTTTGACAGAGTGAGTTATGTGAAGTTTGAAGTTGAAAGTACTATAGTATGATTGTAGTGAGCAGTATCGCAGAGGAGTACTGGAAAAATGTTCCGCTTTGAACTAAAGGCTTTTTTAATATCTCGACATCACTTACATATATTAATCATAATTAATAAATCCGTCGCCCCTGGGGATCTATCCCCCTGACTAAACCACTGGTATTGAGTGCCGGAGAGTACGCCGGATGATGCTTTTGCCTTCTGTCCTTGTCCTCTTTCTGTTCCTTGCGCATCGAACATGTTCGCATTCCTTGTGGGACTTGCAGGAACTTAGATACACTCAAGGCGCAACAAAACACAACATTTAACATTTATGCGTTGGTATGGCAAGTAGCTTCGGGCCAGAGTGAACACGACAACTTTAGCTCCAGCAGTTGTTGCGGCAGCGCGTTTCCGTTGAAACGCATTCCGGCCGAATCGCTTTTTGTCGGTTCTCGGATCTGTTTCCTTCGGCGCCGGGAGGGCAGAGGGATACATATGCCAGCTCGTGGTGTAGTGAGTCGTTTTGGCCAATCTGGATGTTAGTCGTTGCCGACTTGTTGTGCGCTGTGAAAGCACTTTCGAAAACTCTGAAGCATTGCATTTCGGTTGAAATTGCGGCGCAAGTAACATATAATAGTAAAGCGTATCTTCACACTTCAATATAAACTTTGAAATTTTATTGAAAAGTAATTACGGTTATGCTAAGTGCGCGTTTCGCAGTTATTAAGTTATCGCTGATGTGTTAAATTTTAATTTCCGGTTGTTTGTGAAAAAGTCAGCAGTACATCTGATCGGAAACTATAGGATATGCACTTTTGGATTATCTTCGAAAAGCTTTTTATATTGCTTTTGTGGTAAGTAACAGTAAATATGCTCACTAAACAAAGCTGATAATTCAAGCCAGAAATTAAAGTTCATATTTCATAATTTCAAGTGATTTTTAGCTGAAGTGATTAAATCTAACTGCTTAATTTTTCTTTAATATCATAACTTTTTGATGCAAGCGATTGATGCAGTGGATGTGGGTTAAAGTCCATGTTTCACAACTGCAGGTGGTACGATTTTAGTCACGTCGATCGATTCTGAAATTCCATATTCGTATATTTTACGAATGTTTTAAAAATCAGTCTTATTGACTGAACATATTAAACTTTGACATTTCGTAAAATAATATTTAGAAAGATTTCGTAACTTCATTTCCTATTTAATATCATCCCTCAAACTGCATTCTTTGCGTTCCTAAGCAAGCTTAGCTAAGCTCCTAAGCACAGGACAAAACAAAATGTTGTTACTGCGTACTCAACAGTTTGTAAGTGTATTGAATTGACCGCATAAATGAAACAATTAACATTGTGTAATGAAGCTATTGTTTTTATTAATTCAACGAACGTCGTTATGGGGCCTATGCTTTTTTGCAATAATACGAGTAATAATGTAATAAAGACGTGTGCGTACGCACCAGGGAACTTAGAAGTTCCTTAGAGTGAACTCCAAAAACGATGCGCTAGGGCATGAAATAATGAAATACACCAGGAAAAACCTGTTCGACAATATTTTATCAGTGCTCCGTTTGGACTGTTTTAAAGGAATCGTGTAAAATATTTCGCTTTCAGGGCCATGAGCCGCTTTGCGCTGGGTGTGTTTTAATTAGTGGCAGCCGTCCATGTTTGGTGGCTTTCGTTGTTTATCCAAGGATGTAAGCACACTTTTACGACTGCTTGATTAATGCTTGGCAGTAGTCACAGCTTGTAGATATACATATGTATCTATCTGTACGTATGTCTGTTTATGTGCGTAAAACTGTTGCGGCTCTGTAATTACTTTCTTCCATTCGAGTAAATGCCTTCTTTTGTGGATCACTGTCTGTTTCGCATGAAATTTTTATATCTTACAATATATGCAGACGGATAAAGGCTCTATACATCCTAATAAAACATGTATGCTGCAATATTTGATCCAAAGGCAAGTACATAAAATTACAAACCTTTTTTTGCATGCCATACATGTTCAGCTTCTTGGTGAAGCGAAATAAAGTAATCAATGCTATTTGCCATATCCCTGAAAATCCTTATTAAAAAGAAAAATTTTGTTATTTCTTTACGGCAGAATAATTTCGCATCTCAAATCGCTGTTATAAATATAAAGCACGTATTCACTTGCATCGCTGCTTGTCCGTGTTTAAAAGTCTTATCATCAAATATTGACAACTTGAACGCACTCACACATTTATGAAAGTGTAAATATTTGATGGAATATGACACACACACTTCGCACCTGTGGGCGTTTGGAATTTACGTTTTGCGCTTATCCCAGGCTCAAGCTGAGCACCGTTCCATAGAGTCAGAGATGCGTTTTTATACGGCAGCAGCTCATCCACTTCCTGCTTCTCGGCATTTCAATATCCACACTATTTACGCAGGTTTGAGTCTGTCCCAGCATTTACTACCATCGCTTTTATATTTTTAATTCTTACATTAGCTTTTGTTATTACGCGCGACATAAGCACTCACACACGAGCACAAGCCAAAGATCTAGATTTATCAAATTACCTTACATAAACGGGAGAATAAGAGGACTTTCCTGTTGATAGTATAGGATCGAAACCTAGATTGGAGGATTAGAGAGATATCGCAGATGTGTTGGTGGGTAATGCTGGATTTTTTTTTACGCCGTCGTGGCTCAGTGGATAGTTCAATCCCAGCCGACGGATAGCACCTAATAAAAAAAGAAACTATTTTTTGCACGCGGCGCCATCTCTCGCGAGCTACAGTTGGCAACTCTCCGAGAATATACTTTGCCATGCAAATGAAAACTTATCAGCCCCGTTCGGATATGGCTATAGAAAAAATTTGTTGGTCCTGTTAACTAGTGCTACAATAGAACGAGTACACACAAGTTAATGCCAGAAAGTTAGGCCTTAGCCTAAACTTATTTTTCAATTCGTTTCATTCAAAGCCACTTGCCATTTAAATTTTCAAGTTCGGAACGCAAATTTGAATTGAATATAGTGGAAAAATAAGACGGTAAGTAAATACTTCCTTCGTCTGTTGGACTTTTAGTTCAAAAATGCATGTGATTGAATTATATTAACGAATAATGAGTTTATAACATTCGAAACACCCCTTCACACTAATACATATACCTATTGTTACTTGGAACTTGTTACTGGAATTTTTAACAGCAAGGTCATTGAAGCTAGCATTAATAAGAGAAGTATAGCAGAATAGCGGCAAAAATCGATTACAGTAAATTTCCAATAAGCAGCATTGTATAAAGGAGAAAGCTAGTGTTGTCAACAGAAGGGTGATGTCGACGTAGAGCGCCTGAGGGAGGCAAACGCCAACAAAATAGGAAAAGAAAACCATATTGGATATTGCTTGGCCAGCGACTAATGTAATGACTGCCACGGCGATATAGAGAAAGGTTATGGGACATTAATTTCAAAAGTAATTGTGGCGGAGCGCTTAAAGAGCGCAAGACATGCGATATTTAATTTTCTCATCTGCCAAGGACATGACCGAATGGTAGGCTAATAATGATGTATGTATAGTGGCCGAGGAATGGCAAACAATTTTTAATGTGGTCGTAATTGCAGCACTTCCGCAGGGAACATGTAGATACATAAATTTATCTAACTTAAGTAGTTGTCTACTAAGATGTCGATTGAGATATGCCGTCTTTATGTTGAAGACAGTTGTAATCTAAAGATATTTTCTTAACATGCTGAAAGTACGCTGGTTCTCTGTGGGCGAACTCTACCTAAGCTCAGGTACGTGCTTTGAAACTAGTATTCTAAATATAATCCCAGCGGATTTCTAAGTTCATGGAAACTGAGTACAAAGATCAAGTTGCACGTGATAGTTGTACAATACCAATGCTGAGCAATGCAGTTCATATTTTAATTTCGCTTACTGAAAGTGTTCACGCTAAATGCGAGAGATTCTTCTCATGTCTCATGCGGGACGAACCCCGAGCTTTGGGCATTTGCAGTTCGTGTTTCAATGCGAATATTTGCAACAATAGCTGCCTCTCTCAAAGCGAACGCCGAGGTTCAATAACATCGAAAATATTTTCTATTTCAGATAAATGCAAGTTAGTAACGCGCTAACCAATTGATTATACAGCAGGAAGTGGCGGCGGAAATGTGTTTTAGTTACTTTTCACGCATAACTTCTTTAAAATAAATTGTTTTTGCTTATAAACTTAAAAAATATTATATTATTTTCCAGACGGGAATTTTGAAAGTCGACAGCACCAGAGTGCCGTGAGATACATTATCTGATTGGTGTAGATAGTTATACCACTTGTATATTTTGAGGGCAAAAAAATATTGAGATGGCAAGGATACAAAGTATGATAAATAAATAAGTGCGCCTGTTGCTGTTGTTGTGCTATTTCTCATTCAGATTACGTATTTTGTTTTGTTTTGTTTGCATATAATTTATATTCTGTTTCTGTAATAAAATTTAAATTTTAAAGTGAAAGGGGTCCTTTGAAAACGGACCAACATGTCGCCTTGTTGCTGGAATTTGTAGTATACCACAAAAAATTTAGCGCCTTAAATTGCTATGGACATACAAATGAATGCCTCCAGGGCAAGAATAAGCTGCAAAAGTGTGAAAGAAAATTCTATATTTCCGCTACGGAACGTTTCGCTGTTGCACTCCACACAAGTGGTGGTGGAGAGATGCTTCGGCTGGGCAGCTACATTTGTATGTACATCCGCTTTCGAACATTTGTGCATGCCTTAAACGAATCAGCTTTTGCGTTATCATGCTCGTTTCAGCACGGGAACGGCAATAAAATTAAAAGCGTCGAATCCTTTAATGATCCCAGCAGTAATGGCTGTTCCAACGCTGAAGGAAATAAACTATGATTGCAAGTGCGGCAGTCATTGATTTTTTCGTACTGCGTAACTGTGATAATCCTCTCACTCTCGAACTGAAGGCGGGGTATACACGCACACACACACACGGCGAAATCTTGACCCGCTTTTAATCTGCTTGTTGTGCACGAGGGATATGTGTCGCAAGCAAATTGCATATGCATTTCCAATAAAATGACATCCTCTGGGAGCGATTTCTTTCCTGGAGTGCGCGCTGGCGTATGTGCGGGCATTGTTCGATGTCCGGCGATCAGAAGCACATATGTACATACATGGTATTTGCTATGGTCTCATATATACGGTTAGCATGCGTTATATAACGAAAAGCAGCCACATTGCAATTTCAATTGCCCCCTCCAAGAGTGTCACTGTCAAATGTGGGTGGTGCGAGCGAGTTAGCCTCTGATATCACGATTTCTGCAGATTCACAAAACTCAAATGATTGGTTATCTAAAAAAATGAAAGAGGCAGAATTCACAATCAGACACATTTTAATTGGAGATTGTGTTTGCTCAGATATTTAAAACCACTCAATTTTTTCACAAAAGATACTAAAATCGTTGCGATATTACTGACTCTTTTACGATTGTAGGAACATGACATCAGAATTGCAATTCGAAAAGTTATTTCTCTGTAAAAGGCTGGTTGTAATAACTTAACCAAAAAGTTCATAACGTTAATTGCTTAATCCGCTACGTGACATCTGCACGATGAGACCAAAGTTATATATAAAAGTGGGTACTTAAAAATTATTGCAAAAATGTCCAGTCGATTCTCTGTGTTCTTTTATCAAAGATAATACCTATTTAGTAAAAGCACACATCCATTTCGACAGTCCGAATTTTTGAACTAAGAAATCAGAGCACTAAACCATGTCCCAAAATTGAGAATCATACCCTCAGCTTAACTGAAAAAATTGTATAATAAAGGATTTTTTGGTGAGTTTAGTTATATAACTATTTACATACATATATGTATATGTATATTAATTTCATAGACATCGCCTACTTTGCATAAAAGTGGGCTACAAAATAAATATCATACGCATTTGCTGTGGAACTGCTGTGACAACATTAGGATTGAAATGGCGCATGCATGTGTGAAGCACCACCGATCGAATTTCCATATTTTGGATTAACGAAATATTTTATCAAAATGTTGAGGGCAAATACGAGAGTACACACAGATGTAAGTTTCATGCATATATACTCAACAAATCTGAGCGATATAAATGCACGCACATGCCTCAATTTCGCAGGCAACGGCTGATTTCCTCATTTGCTTTGTTTGCAGCGCTTGGTTTACTTTCTGATTGATTACATCCGATAAAGCTGATGTTGTTGGTGCCTGTGATAAACGTCACAAAGCTGTGGCGCCGCTGTTAGCTTTGCATAAATGCCGCAGAGATTGATTGGAATTTGTAGTGCTTGTGGCAATGTTTCGGAAACGTGAAACATAAACAATAATAATAAATAACATAAATATGTACATGTATGGCAAACGAAAAATTTTGCATTTGGTAACACTGTGCACTGCAGTCTGTAAAACTAGTATGGATTATGCCACACTGGCCCAGATTCCAAAAAAAACCCTCAAACTGATAAGAAAGGTCGAAGTACTGCAGGACATTAACCTACTTCAAGCTACAACAGCATCTCTCGGTTTCTTAACTGATTTGAAGCATGAAAGGAAAAAACTCGAGTGCAGTGTAGGAGGAGAAATTTGCAAGCAGGCCTTTACTGTGCCAGTCCTAGTCGTATTGAATTTCAGTGTGGAAGATGCCACCAGTCTTAGCGCCCATCTTTGCTAGAGAGCGCGAGCGGACCAAAGACAAAAACATTGTAACAGATACTTTTGAAGTCTTTGGATGCTGCTTTAATGAAGGATCGAAATGCTTGCACTTACTGAGCAAGAAAATCACTTGCCACATCAAGAACAATCTGTTTGGCAGAGGCAGGCGTACGTGTCAGGCTGGTTTAGGGTTGGGAGAAGTCAAATTGTCGGTTTTTGCCACTGAAAGCGTGATACGCAATTTGGGGCAATAGTTCTACCGACTACCGACCATGAGTGCAGCGCAGCAGATTGTAGAAGACATGTTGGGTTTCCTTGTTGTTTTGCAGCTCTCTCAAGTTATACGACTCCCAGGCCGATACCACAAAATGTGTTGGGTATTTGGCACGCGCCTCACATTTGGGTTGCCATTTTTGTTTGTTCAATCACTTTGAACTTGATATCAACTTTTCACACTTCGATCAGCTTGTGAAAGAGCTTATTTAATTTGACGGATCACGATTCGCGCCCCTTAAAATATTAGCACCTTTCACAGTCGTATGTGCTGATAACGTTTTGTTGACAGCTTGCGATCCATGAATGCGGTTTTGGCCAATTCGAGAATTTGTTCCGCTGCGCGCGGGATTTGATATTTAGCTCACTATAATAAGGGGTGAGTTGGAAAAATGGGATGATATTTTAATACATTTAACACAACTAAAGCATAAACTACGAAATTCAATTCAATTCTAAGAGCAAATTTTCTAAAAGAAGTAAGTAAAAGAAGAAGATTCCTTCGAATCTGTAAGAAAGTTAAAGAAAAAAACCCACTCCATATTTAGACTGAGGGTTTGATTCCTTAAGCTGCTCGCAAATATACGCGCTTTAAAACCAAACGGACAAGCACAACATGCATGCATGAGATATGCGGATTGCAGGTTTCAAAAGAAGGGGAAACTCATATTTTGAATTTACTTAGGAAGCGGCATTAAAAAAACAAACAATTTAGCGGAGAACTGCTGTTAAAAGAGCCGCCAGAGCAACACGAAATGTGTGTTAAATTTCTGCATATTCATTGCTTTTTACTGTCAAATTGAGGGCTCTTCTTTTAAATTATTGTGTATGGTCGAAAAATCTCAAATGAAACACGTCTCGCATGTACATTTGTACAAACAACGTATGTATACCGAAATTTGAGAATAAATATCGTACCTGTGCGTTACTTATGCACAATCTTACTTTTGCCTTTCATACTTAAATTTCGGCATACTGCAGTGTTACACTGTTCCATATGATATGCTAGCAATTGCCATAAGCAAAGTGTCATATGACGCTCATGTAGACTCTTGCTAACATCTAGTCTTTTAGTTTAGTTTCTGCACACAAGCTTTTTCCTTGAATGTATATTTTTTAACTTTGCAAAGAAGGTTTGCGTCAGTTCATTCTTTCATTTGATCAGATAAGCCAAGGAGAATCAATTTTGTCCTGGAGATTTTTCGAACAATGGTTTTTGTGTTCTTTAAGACGAATATTTGGTTGATTTTAAAATTTCGCATTCCCTTCAAGTGTTGGCTTCTAGTATCCCACTGTGTGTTATTTTCATATTAAAGAAGTGAAAAGTTTTGACTTTAAACTTTTGGAATAAAACTGAACGATTATAACATCGCCTTTTTTCCTCAATACTATCACAAAACAATTATTAAGTTTAATAGCCATCTACACAGATTTCCTATATCACGTTTACCGTAGTTTCCCTCAAAAAATTTTCCCTTTATGTCACCGTTTCTCGCAATATTTTCTTTTACCTTGTCTCGGAGCGAAACATTGCTTACTATGACCAGAGCTCGCAGGCTATCTCTTCTCCGTGAATCAAATAAGAGTGACATAATTATAAAAATATGATTTAATGGCACAGATAAACTGCAGGCTGGATGTCATACTCAACTTAAGAACATAAGGGGACAATGTTTCCTTTCGACTTTTATACAGGCATACACACATACAAACTTTGTGTTATTTCAATTAAACCAAAAAAAAAACATAAATATTTAAGTGCAAATCCTTCTCAACCAAAAACTAGGGGAGACAAAAGAAACGACAAAGGGTGTAGTGCTTGATTTTAAAACTTACCAAACTTACTTACTTTTCTTACTTTTGATAAGCTAGCTGATAATTAATCTAGTGCAACCGATGCTTTTTTGGCAATCCATTCGGAAATTGGCAAAATAAATGTCATCGCGTAGTAGTGACCACACCTCCAAAAAACTCTACGCTTTCCAGTACACGAAGGTAACGATTTTGTTGACAAGCTTCAATATACTTGGTCGCACGAATTCCTATACATGGATATATTTTATTTATTTCTTGCTTTATCCTTTGCATCGCATACTTTTTTTGTCTTGTCCGTAAATTTCGAAAGTGTTACGCGGATTCGAACATAAATCCCATTACCCACTAACAAAAGACCGCGTCTGTGACGCATACCTATATACATTTGAATATTCAAATATAGAGACGTTTCGACGAATTCAGGAAGAAGCATTACAATTATCTGCATATTGTCAGCAGAAAAATTATAAACAATTTGGCACTGGCAGAGCCAGCGCTGCCAATAACACCTTCACCCAGAGGGACCCGCTGCGATAATAAACAATGTCAAATTGTCACTCGCCCACAGCAAAATAATCGTACAATATAAGCTTTTAACCCTAGGTGTCTTTCTATATGGAAAAGAGAGGGGTCGGCTTCACGAAATGTCTTCCTGCATCGTATTGCTCATATACTGAGTGAGTCTGAGTGCGTGTGCTTTATGGGTATTTTTGGTTTTTTATATTACTCTGCTGTTAAATGAAATTATTTGTATTTATATTTTAGCCTGATTGTTAGAATTATTTATTTTTATTAATTAAAGCGACGTCCATACTTAATTTCTAGATGTTGTAGTTTGCTTCGGCTCGTTTCTATCGGCGAAGTTCTAAGCCATGCAAGCAGCTATAATCGCCTAACCATAGCTATGTAGGTGCTCCAATATGAACAACACAAACATTCACATACATCATATTGATAAAATAATAAATTTTCGCTATTCTGTGGAGTGGCAGACTGTGACATAACCAAATACAACATTCGTTGCCATTGTTAAAGCAATAATAAAATAATTCCAGCAGGCTTAAACCAAATGCAAATTAAAGCCATTAAGAATAGTTACTACATAGTATAGCTCGAGTATTCATATGACAACGGTTTCCCTCGCAGGAAGAGTTTGGCGATTTCACGTATTTTAGGAATTTTTTACATATGTGTGTAGAAAACATGGGTGAAAATGTAGAATATGTCGGAAACCGCGTAGACAGTGTAGAATATGTTGGAAGCTCTGAAGAAAAAGTATATACATAACTAAAGTTTGACTTTACTGACTGCCAAAGAACATTACCAAACTGCGATGTCATATATTGTATTAAAAAAGCTTCGTCTATCAAACATTTTCTATATTGTAGTCTACATATTCTACATGTTTTAACAGATGTCTACATATGCATTCACGAATTTGTGTATTCTATATTTAAACAACCTTTAAAATAGATACGCAAAGTTCTGTCTCTGGTAGGAAAACTGAACTCAGCACCAGAAAGCAGCTTTAATCTTTGAATCCTCCGTCATAGCACAAGCTCGATTTTTCAGCTTCACCAAAAATTTAGACTGAATCTCTTCAAATATTATTATGTTAATTTTTGAAAAAAACCGACTCTTTGAGTGAATGAGTATGCGCGACTAGCAATGCAGACTGGCTTGGCTAGCCAAGATCAAGCAGCGCATTCGAGCGATCTAGTCAAGCGTCCGCTGCTTGCGAGTCCGATGGACATAAACGATTTGTACTTCCAGATGACCTTCAGAATATTTTATATCTCGTGTGCGCATATTATTTATAACTCATCCATGCAAACTGCCCGCATGCATTGCACCGATCATACAATATGGTTTTGTGGTTGTCGCCGCTGTTGTCTTTGCCATAGTTCATAGCTCAAAGCTGCGGCAGCTGTGTGTGTGATACACCAAGCAGCTGTACTTCACGCCTTCACGCTACAGACCCACACACACTCATCATATAACGAGTATGTAGATCCATAGCAACTCGCATCTGTCATATAGTGGAAAGACTGCCAATTCTCCATTGTCTTGTATACGAGTATGTGTAATTAAAAAGCCTCTTTCTCAGCTGTAGCATTCATGCACAAATCAATGGAGTAAAAGAACAAAAGCGGCGGACACAAAAGTGCGGCTGCTGATTTGCGAAATGAAATTTGGGTTAATGAGCCATAATTTATTGTGAATGTTGGTCGACAGCGCGTACTTTTCTTCTCTGAAAAGTGTATGCCGAACTTTTCGTAAATACATACATATGTACATATTTCATCGAGCTTCAATATACATACATATAAGTATATTTCTTTAGGAGGAGGTAATCTGCTGTAGTGAATAGGAGCTTTTCACAACACAAGAGTAAAATACATGTGTAAGTATATTGGCATTCACTAATTTATTTTATATTTTTATAGAGGCCCTATCAACATCTTCTTAAAGTAGATAAAAGTCTAGTTGTGTGCAAGTTAGCTGAGGGCGAGACTGTGCAATGAAGTGTTAGTATATTGGCAAATGGCATCTTATCTCTCTGTCGCACATTAATAACAACATAAACAATGTCTTTGATGAAGACTGCCCAAAAGTCAGAAGAAGATTCGACACTCACTCGACACGCGAATCAGCCATTAAGTTTGGCAAATATTTAAATTGCCATTAGTGCAATCTGAAACTCATACGTAACAGCCATTATTCCTGAATATCTGCTGCTATATGCACATATGCAACTCCAAATTAGTGCCGGAGTCGTGCTTAATTCTCTAGCGTTAAAGGCGTATTGCCGAGAAGTTGCGCGCAGTTCCGCTCAGCGCAGCCATTTTCGTGCAGCATTAATTGCACAAGTTAAATGTCAACTTCTATGGATTTCTGGCTGATACACGTATGAATATTCATTACTTTCTTAGGCTTGCTAATATTTATGAGGAATGCATTGCACACGTGCAACCAATTGAACTATCCTATTTTGCAACGTGTTTCGGAGCAGCAAGGTTCCACGTAATGGGATGCAATCAGAGCCGTTACCCAACTAATGGGGCCAATTAGCGACACTAAGCAACCGGCATGGGCGACAGTACCATTCCGGCAGTTGCCTTCTCTGCTATTGGCCCGGCTAATATTGACTTTGGGCAAGGACATGTTGCTTCAATATCGAGCGAACACCACTCTGACACGTACGAAAAAAATTTGGGGAGGAGCAGCAGGCTTGTACAGCTTTACGTGCATCGCAGGGAACTGAAGGTGCGTCATTTGGTTTGAGCGACCGTTCGCTATAACAGTTTATTTTGCGGAAGGTGCATTGAACCGCAATTTGTAATCGGATATACTATTTTGTTTTAGAGAAGGAGTACTGAACTCATATAGCGTAATTTTAGCTGTAGCGCTGCGCTTTGAATGCCCAGGTCTGTGTGGCCAGGGCGAAGTGGTCAGCACGGCATGCTATAAATGCCTCATTAACATAACTACAATAATTCTAAGGAATGCAGGTTTGCAGTTTTCTACTTCAATAATTGTTACATGCACATACAGATATCTGTAATCGAAAATGCAGAGTCATCAAGATTTACACTTACTTAAGGGCAAGTATGTACATACATATATGTATGTATATACTTCATTAATAAAAATATCTGGGTTCTTGCTTGAATTACTTGAGCGCACTGCATTGAATCGTTCCAGCATTTTGTGGCCACAGTTCGAACAATGTCCAGATATCCGAACCAGAAACGGTTCGAAAGCTCTTACACGAACTCAAGCACAATGAAAACCGTATTTGCGGCACTTTTATACAATCCAGCAAGTCTGAATATCAGAAGTATCAGTCTTAATGACTGACTGCTATTACGCGATTGTTTTGTTTGCATTTGCATACTTAATTCGTTTGCTATTTTTTGCCGCGCCGTGCTGGAGTAATTTGTGAATTGTCAGAGCGTTTACACTTGCCGCAATTGGACTAGACACAGCTAGCAACGACTTAATGAGTTAATGGAAAAGTTTTGCCGCATTTTCCATGTTGGACATGCAGTTCAAGTTTTGTTGAGGCAGGGGGGGGGTAACGCTCAACCAAGGTAGAGCTCTAATATTGATCCGATGAAAAAAGTTATATATTGACAAAGTTATGTGAACTCATTTTCGATTAGGAACAGCACGGCAGCTACGGTCCGAGCAACTTGCTTGCAGGTGAATATTATCCCTTCGCAGAGAATATGTTATATTATACATATTTAAAAAAATCAGCAAAATATTAACACTGGCATTACCAGTTACGTAAAAAGATGACTTCAATATATATATGTATGTACATATATACGGCACATCAGCCCGTGTAGCCGAGCTTAATGCATAGCTTGTGTGTATTCTTCTTATTTTATTACAAGTTAACGGGACCTACAAATTTATTCTATATCCATATGAGTTAAGAAGCGTTGTTTTCATGACAAATAATACTCTCTCAGAGAGTTTTCAGCTCTTCGCGAAAGTTGGCGCGGCACAAAGAAACAGTTTGAAAATTTTTTTGAACTTTTTGGGAGTAAATCTGCGGCCTCTCACATAAGAGACCAAGAACTTATAAAGTAAGTCACTACAGCGTCATGATTACTGCAAAAAATAAAATTAGCTTGGCCGACAAGAAAATGGGTTAAATGAGCAAAACGTACGGTACTTTATTTACTCCCAACGAAAGCACGATTAATTTTCCGACTCTGTCATGTAAATGCCAAATATTTCAAAACAGTTTTAACTACAGCGATCTGTTCCTCTCCGCTGGCCTGTGCGCTCCAAGTATTCTTCGAATGACGTCATATGGCGCGCTCAGGTTTCCAAATACAAAATACCACGTACTACGTCTGCGGATCACTAAAAAAAATATAAAAACAAAAACGAACAAAAAAAACAGTTCGAAGAAGGTAAGCAGTTGCCGCGGGACCAGGGGACGGTTGGCTTGTGTTGATGACGAGCAAATATGGTACTCCATCTGCGTTGAGGGATTGACGCGAGCAGCGGCAGCAGAGACACTCCACTGGGGGATCACCTCAGGGAGTGCCAAGCGCGGCTACTCCGACTCTGTGAGCAACACTCAACAGCACTTTGAACTTTGATACGGCCTAGAGAGGCTATCTGCGTTGTTTAGACGCCCCCAATTACTTGCCTTTTTTATTTATGTGTGTATTGTAAAATATCTTATTGGTTGTTTTGGGAAATTCCCATTGTCTATTGACGAATCAGTTCAAAACAATGGAATATTTTGTAGCTCTGTATTTGTATTTCGATTTCCATTCAACCGGTCACTGAATGCTACGCTTTACTTCTTGCTGGCGTTTATACGTTTATGCGTGTAATAAGTTTTTCTGTTTTCGTCGTACTTGTTTTTGAAAATGTCATGCGATTTTATATTTTTTGCAAGATCACTGCTGATCTCGTGTTTGCTCTGTTCGGCGGAATGAATTTATTTCTTGCTCGCGTATGTAGCGCAAATGAGAGATAATAAATCCGCTGTTTTTTATACCCTACACCTATGGTAATAGAGCATAATAACTTTGTGCGAAAATTGTATCGCTTTAAAGGAGCGGTCCTGGGTATAGTCATAAGTACATATATAGAAATGGCCAGTATCACTTTATGTCTTGATTTCCGGTTTTCCGTCTGTCCGCCTGTCTGTCTGTCTGTCTGTCTGTCTGTCTGTCTGTCTGTCTGTCTGTCTGTCTGTCTGTCTGTCTGGCCGACAGTCCGTGGTCGCAGGAGAGAAAGAAGCAGTTGCCCGATTTGAACCAAGTTTTGTACACAGTTACAGCGAACTAGTAGACAGTAACTTAGTTTAAGTTCCGATATTATCACTGGGCGTTGTCCGCCCATTACATAGGCGGCAAAATGGCTCTGAATTGAGAAATTATGAACTTAAACGAATAAAAGTTTCTACTCAAGCTACCTGAGCTAGCCTTACATGCCCTACGAAAAACTGAGCGTGGTCCGTCTACTATACATACATATATACCAGAGTGTTCAGTCCATATTCGGCCACTTCAATGCTGTAAAATTAAATTAGATATCTCAAAAAATGGGTGTGGTCCGCGCACCATGGGGGTGGTAAATTATATGCACACACAATTTAATTTTTTCAGTGAATTATCATCCCACTCGATTACGTGGTGTAGGGTACTGTTATGTCGGACAAAGCCCTTACTTGTTTAAATTTAGCTTTGTTGGGCTTGGCTGCGAGAGGATACGAGCAGAGTGTATGAATAATAATGCACGAAAGTAGATTTTGGTAAAATCACTCGGTAATAATTATTAAAAAATTCGTTGAGCAATACGTTCAGTTTATTTAAGCTTGTTAGCATATTTTAACACAAATTAAAAGTTACGTAGAAGATATTCTTAATAGATAGTTAAAATAGATAATACCTATAGACTCTAGACTCCGAGGAAAGTACAGTAAAAAGACGGTCCCAACATATTATTTGGAATGCTCACAAACACTCTAGACTCAGCTGCGCATATAAGAAACGAACAACTAATAACTTGTAGATTTGTATGTATTTACAATATGTATGTGTGTGCATAGTTCATTTACATATGTATATTCATTAGAAGTCTGAACGCATTCTAATGACTAGAGCGCACTTATTCAATATATTAAATAATTAAATGCAATATTCTCTTTGTTTGGGTCATGCTAAATCCAATTGCTTGATAAGCGCGAATCATTTGTAAACGACAGACTGGATGACATAGCGCCTTATTGCTGTTACAACGCCAGGGAAGGCGCATCGTCTAGTCTGCAGTGTTAAAATGCACAAAGGTAGTTATTATGAGCCATACATACACACTGACATACACATACATTCCTTCTTTGAAATCATTTCAAATATACTGCGTTTTTACTGTTTACATGTGACAGCTTTTGTAAATTAAAAGATAGTACCAGGCTTTGAAATTGATAAGAAATCACCAAATAGGGCAAATAGATTATGAAGTACATATATATGTATACATACATATATGCCATTCTCACGCATTAATACCTCCTTTTCCGATAGTTGTGAAAAGAGAAGAATATTTGCATTATGCTTTCGCTACTTCTCTCAGCCTTAGAGGCACTGTAGATATACATACATATGTATGCATATGTAAGTATAATACATATATTATGTATGTAAATGCTTGCATCTGTGCATACTCCGGGTTTTTGATATAAATATTATTGTTCGATCTATGGGTGGGAAAACTATTTTATTTTGAAATAAACACAGTTTAATACAAATATTTGTTGTATGTTGTATTCTTGCAGACAACGGATCATCTAGCTGGTAGACCCTCGACGACCAGACCCATTCGAAATCACAGCAAATTAATTATTTGTTTACGAGACTACGAAGCGCGCATTCTTTTCTGAAGTCAATTGGGTGCCACAGAAAAGACTGGAAGAGTGGACTATCGCCAAAAGTACTTGTTGTTAGTAAAAGATACATTCGTAGGGTGCACGGACTCATACAGTCGCAGCTGGAGCTAGTACTCGATAAAATTCAAGTGGCGATCTCAAATTGACACGCATGTCATAACTGTAATTTCGTGGCATGCGTCAATGGTAAACAAAATTAATACAAAGGATAACAAGCGGAAATCGTAATCATTGCCGGCTTAAATTAGTTGAAAGCACCGTTATTAACGCTTGCAGAACAGCATCGGAATCATCCACAAATAAGCTACACCAACGTGAAATTTATAAATTCACAAGTACAACACGCGACGTCGTCACTCAACGTGGAGCGAAATCACGGACAAAAAGAAGCAGAACGCGAAGGTGAAGCGGTTTATTCACAGTACAACGCAGGCATAATTTTTTTGTTAGCTGCAATCCAGATACAGATACAAAGCAGCGCAGTTCATCGAATGAGGCAACACTTAACAAAAACAAAATAAAACTCAACATAACGAAAATAAATCCGAAATTCAACGGCAGCTAAAAATCGACAGATAAGTTAATCCGCGCACACTTAAGAGCCGCAGCTTAGCATACAAATCAGCAAATCGCAAATCACTGTCGTCGCGGCAATCCATGCCGCTGCGCGGTACACAACAAGTTTATGACGACACACTGATCGTGGGAATTACTGCAGCTACAGCTAATTGTTTTGACTAGAGGCAGTGCTGAGAGCAGCAGAAAGCGATTCGGGGTACATACGGAAAGATACAAGTCCACGACACGAGACGCTCAGCGCGCTCCCTCCACTCAAGGCACTCGCGAGCATCGTCGAGCAGGCTCCAATCGCTCAACCGAAAAGCTGACTAACTGGCTGCCCATTTGGCCCGTTGGCTTGTTGGGGCTTCGGAGAGCCATAGTCATACTCGCTCGCGAACATAGCGCAGATTGTCGCTGAGGGGAGCGTGAGGTGAGAAGGCGCGCATTTAGTGCGCGCTCATTTATATTTCTCGGACGGCATTCGACGAGTGCTCCGCAGTAGTGCTTGTAATGCTCGAGAGTGAAGATCGATCGTTGGAATTGGAATCGGAATCTGAATTGGCATTTGTGTGAAGTTTTCGCTTGCTTGAATGCGACTACGGCAAGTGAAGCAGTTCCGTGTACAAAAGAAAAGAAAACTGAACGATGAGCAAGACGGTCCAAAAAGCTTGGTAGAAAACAGTCACTGCTTTTAATTGCGCAGACCCTGCTCTCCGAATTATAGAAAACGTACGGTTGCGAATTGAAAGTGAACGAAATGAAACTACTTACAGCAAGATCAAGATCTTAAACTCTCCACATACTAAGAGCAAACTAACTTAAAATCGAACGTGTTTTTTGTGTTCAATACGGATCGCGGTGTGGTGCAAGAGCATAGTCAAACTAGAGATATCTGCACCAATATACGCTGCAATCTGAAGTGTTCGTCCGAAAACAGAACTCACAGCATGCATGCAGAGAAGAGGCGCCGCAGACGGACGCAGTTATAAAAAGTGTTAAGAAATCTGATGTGCTCGCAACAGTTGTGAACAAACGGATAGCTTGTCGCTCCGGTGGTGCATTGCGATTTGAGTGCAGTGAGGAGAGAGGCAACTGCTGCCCGCCAGCTGTAAGTGTAGACCGCGCGTCCCAATGAATGTTTGAGCGTGTGTGCGCGGCCCATACGTGAAACACCTGACGACCGTGGTTGCAAGTAACCAGTGAGCAGCTTGTCGAGCACCAAAAAGACCAAGTTGTATTATGTGCAGCAATGGCAATAGACTTTTTAATTTTTGCTCTGCTCTTGCTATCGTTTGTTATAAATCTGCTGGCGCTGTGTGCGTTCTGGGTGACGCCCGGCCTGCGCACAACAGCTAACCGCTTCACCATCAACCTGCTCGTCGTCAATCTCGTCGGGTGCTTGATTTTGGGACCAACGCTCGTTCTGCGTGGCTCATTCACCGCCAGAAGCTCGGCCAACCAGGCCAGCGACGACAGCATTGAATTCTATTCGAAGGCCGGCAATCATCAAATGACCATCCGCCACAACGGCAAATTGGTGGAACAGGATGGCGTCATTTTGCAGCATAACACCAGCGGCGTCAGTTCCGGCGGTGCGCTGGGAGGAGATCCTTCGTCTCACACTATCGAAACCATCTACAAACGAAACTCCACCTTCTACCAGGAGCTGACCATCGAAGAGAGCAGCAACGCCATTGTTATTACCGAAATTGAGGAGGAGAATGCTGTCGCTGCCGGGCCTGCTGCCGGGCAGGACGCACCGGAAGGGCATCACATTCCAGTTGCTAGCATGCGCTGCTGGTCTATTGACATGGCTGCCGCACTCGGTGCGCTGGCCGTCCTGCTGGTGGTTGGCGACACGTGGTGCGCTGTGACTGATCCTCTGCGCTACCACAGTCGAATCTCAGGCTTGAGGACGTGGATGTTCATCGCCTTCATTTGGGCGATGGGCATTCTTTTTGGCGCTCTGTCCGCGCTGCGCGAATTCGACTTTGAGTCGGAGACCTTGCTGAGCCGGCAGCATCTCTTCCATACTAGCTACTCCTTCAGCACGTCCGCTGCCAACAGCATCTTCGGCATGGTATTCGCGTGCCTGTATTTTGTGGTCATCATTCTGCTGCCGTTCGGCTTCGTGTGCGGAATGTACTGGCGCATTTTCAGTGAGGCGCGCGAAAATGGGCTGCGAATGCGCCAGAATGGCTCTTCTCCGCTGCTGCAGAGTGCACTGAACCTCACACACCATCAGCACGGCTCATCGCTGCAGTATTCAAACAGTTTGTGCGTACACAGGCACTCCATTTCATCGGCCTCATCTCAAGGCGGTGGCGGGCTGCAGATGCAGATTGATCAGCAACAGCGCAAAAGCTCCCCAGCCTGTCCACGGCGGGACTCCGCTGCTAAAGTGCTGCTGCCCACGATATCCGACGACGGCCTGTCCGACGATGGAAACATCCCGTGCGCAACTGGACAGCTGTTGTCGGTGCCGGAACAGCCGAACTTAATGGCGGACCGCAACCAGAATATACTTCTCACCCTGCAAGCGGCAAGCGGCGAGATCAAGCGCAACTACTCGGCACGCCAGCTGCCGCTGCTAGGTACCTCGTCGCAGGATTTACGTGAGTCCCACCGTCTGCAAGGCATACGCCAGGTGCACTCATCGCCCAATCTGCAGCGGCATACACAGGCGCAGCAAGACTCGCTGCCCCAGGGAATTGGCTCCCCGCACCTGCTGGGGCACCACCAGCGGCAGCACATTCACTGCCACCGCTACCAGCAGCAGCAGATCCACCACCCATCTCACCACCTGCAACAGTCGCACGTGCTGCAGATTCCCTCTATTCACGCCTCGCCCAAGGCGCTCAGCTACATGTCATCGCTGCGCCATCGGCTCTCCAACGCCTCCTCCCTCTTCAAGTATCGTGATGAGTCGCGAGCAGCGCGCATCAGTATTCTAGTCGTAATCATGTTTCTTGTGTCATACTTGCCGTACGGATTCCTAGTGCTGCTGCAGAGCCGGATGAGCGCGGCCAACTTCCAACACTCCGGCCAGCTGGCTATCTTCATGGTGGTGCTGGCTAACCTCAGCTCGCCCTTCATATTCGCCTACCGCAACAAGCGCGTTCGGCGCGGGGTTAAGAGACTCTTCGGCATGGAGAAGCACTGCCGCGAGCGCGCGCTGCAGCGACAAGCCAGCAGCCTCAAAGCCAGCAACGCGAACATAAGGCGCAACGGCAGTAAAATCTCCACGTACTCCGGAAACTCCTGTAAGTATCTGACTCCGCAGAGCTCGCTGGTAAGCAACAGCGGCATTGCCAATATGGCGCCGCTGCACGCTTTAGCGCTGCAGCCCAACAGCAGCTGCAGTACTATAATCAACTTGGGCGAGATGTTGCCCCAGCAGGAGATAAGTGTCCACACAGAAGCCGCGCACAACGAAATAGTGGCCAAAAAGGTGCAGCTTACGCCACGAGTTGCGCGGCCCGTTCTGCAGCGCGGCATTACCATCGTCGAACAAATACCATTGGGCGGAAAGTTTACCACCAAGCACAACCTCTTCAAGCTGTTCGTTCAGAGTTCGAAGAACCTGAGCTGTGCGGCGGCGCAGTCTTGCGCCCAAGGGGGCGGTGAGGCGGAGCCGACAGAGGTCTGAGTGGGGGGTTCGGAAGCCGAAAGAGGCCCCTGCCGGAGCCAGGAAACAGTATTCAATTAGAATCGCTTTAAAAGACCTGCCAGAAGTGTAGAAGTGTGGCAGGCGCGCAGCCATGCTGAAAATGCCAAAACAACACCAAAACTTAAAACTGCATAGAAATCGTAGAGAAGTTATTACAAAGTACCTAATCTAAAATGAGCTAGTTGTAAGTGTTAGTATAAATTAAAATATACAAGCCCTTAAAAGAGCTATTAGAGTAGAGTAGTTGTCGGAAACTATTGACCAAAAGAATTGTACTTATTGTTAGAATACTATTTACCGCAGAGATGCAAATATGTATAGTCTGTATGAAAATGGGTGTCGCGTGGAACACAAACGACCTAAGAATTTAAACCGAAGCAGGAAGAATGCGAATTCGAAATTTATTGTACCTAGGCAATAGAATTGAAGTTATTGCTAAATAAGCTGAAAGAATGAATAATAGATTTTTTCAGCCAACAATTATAATGCATGTAAATAGCTTTTTCAAATACAATTATAAATCAGCCGTCTGCTATTAACAACTGTAAATATGAATGTAGTGTCTAGGCTTCTTGAATCCCGCCCCGTATTAGCCGTGTTGGCTTAAAATGTTTATAAAATTAAATGGCTTGAGGAGGCATAGAAGCTTGTCCTAAATGGTGTTTCGAAAGATTAACATGTTAAGAATCTGTTTTTAATGGAACTCGTGCAGGAAAATTTCTATGTCTCATTAACTAGAAAAATAAATATTCGGTTTTGTACTAGGCGAAATCATTACAAAATATTTTGATATTTTTTGGCTTCAAAGTTCCGAAAATAAACTCCTTGACGAAACCATCGGTTAGAAAACACTATTCTTCTATCTTATTTCCAACGAGAAAAGGCAAATCAGAGGCAAATCTTCATATCTGATATTTGTATGCGCTTGTAGGGAAAAATGTTATCGATGATTTCGATACATCGATACATCGAAAATATCGATAAATCGTTTGCATCCCCAAAACATTGCCAATGGCCAATGCAACGGCGGCGTAGAAACTGCAACTTAACTTAATGAATTAATTATTTATAATCCACGTATTTTTTTCTTTTCGCTTTCGTACAACATGAAAGCAGTGATGTATCTGTGAATTGCTTTGCTTTAACTTAAGTTTTCATATTGAAAACATAGCTAGTTAACTAAAATTTCTTATTTATATGAGCTATTTGTAAAAAGTATCTAATTGATTGCAAAAAAATTTTGACTTAATCTCTACAAATATTTGCATTAAATTAAGTATACATATTTCTGAAAATTAGTTTAAACTTAAAACTTGCTGAATTTATACAGTTTTCGTATATTGTTTTAGCAGACATTTTTCGCCTGACGAATTGTTATGAGTGGATATTTAATGAATTGCAATTGAAGTCAACTTTGAACAATTCCTGCATTGCGTGCAGTAAAATACCTCATTAGTTTTAATTAATGTATCGGCATTATTTTGCTTCATTTCCTAACCCTTACAAATGGTCACGCTCTTGGGAGTGCTCTACAATTCCTTTGCACCTTTTGCGAGTGAATGCAGAAGGAGCTGTGCTGTGGTGCATTTCCGAGCCAGTGAAATACAAATGAACGCATCTATTTATTCATACTGGAATTGTTAATAACAAATTGCAATTACGCACGGAATTCGTCCGAGCAAAGACGAAGCTAAAACAAACTTCTAAAAGCTTTATACATATGTAGGTTAATTATATAGCTATAAGCTGCGATCACTGTTTTATTTGTTTTTTTATATATATAAATTGCTACAGTGCGAAAAAAATTCCATGATTCACTTTTAATGAATTTTAATAAGGCTCGAATTGATGAACATTTTCGGAGTTCAAGCAAACGAAAGGGAAGTTTAACCAAATGTGATGCTATAAAACAATTATTTTTTACTAAATGTACTATTCTAGTAGATATTATACAAACACAAATTCCTTTTTTACAAATATAAAATACTAAAATACAAAGATATGTGACAAATTGATTTATTTATTACTATTAAAATATTATAAAACTGAAATCGTTAGGAATAAGAAAAATGAATCAATAAAATTGAAACTAAGTACATATGTGTCTTAAAAGCATAATGAAAACTAAAGTGTTTTACTTGTAGGTAGTAGCGCTGCTGGTAATGAGGGTGAGGGGGCACTTTGCGAATTAATTAAATATTTTACAGCTTTTTGAAAGAAACACTTCGATAAAAAGGTCGTCGGCACCGAAATATAAACATGTCGTATTATCATTTTAGTTGAATGGTGGCAGTGGACTGTGATTTCAGGAACGGCGAACTCAGCCGCGATTTCTGCTTCAGATTCTTTGAGTATTTGATGAAAGTCCTAAAGCGCAGGTCGGAGCATGAAAGTCGTATAGCTATATAGGGGGATGGTGTCGGAATTTAGTTCGAGATTTGCCATGCAAAGTGGACCATTTGGTTCACGAAATTTAGGAATTTATTTCATAAGCTTGACGTCAAGTGTTAATTTTGTAAGCTTATGCAACGCATGACTTGACGAATATATGACTATATACAGATGTACTAGCTCTAAGATAGAACGTGACGCTGGCTGGCGGGTTACCGCGGGTTACTAATTCATTCATTCCCGTGTGCAAAAATAACTTAATCGCGACTTAGACGAAACTGTTAGCATATATGTGCGCTTGTAGCCTTGTTGCCTACAAGATCTGTTCTTCAATGAGGTTCCCAAAAGTTTCACACATTGACTTTAATGAGATATTTTGGAATGAGGTATTAATCTTTGAATGGTATCTGTAAAAGGGCTCGAAAGAGTAGTTATTTTAATCACCTTTTTATTAAAGAAGAACCGAATTACAATCTCAACGAATTACCTACTTTTCTTTTACATACATATAAGAGGAATAATAAGTGTTTAGTATTCCAATATACTATCGTAGGTTGTGGGCGTGGCGTTTTCCTTATGGGATTGAGTCGCTGTCCCTGGTTTGTATTACAAAACATTCTTGCCAAATTTCATTGGGTTTTCGATGCAATTACACCCCACTCAATTCCCATTACTATATGCCCTACAAAGAAGGTGTTAGGTTCAGACAGAAGGAAATCGCAAAATTCGAATTTACAACATAATTGTAAAATTTGGAATGAAATGCCCACGGAACACACCAGGACTATACACTTGTTGACGCTTGCCAATCTTTGGTTGGCCGTCACCAGCAATCATGATGATTAATATAAGTGTTTGCCAATTAAAAAATCACATTTTCAACGGAGCCTTATCTGACGTACTGCCGTGATTATCAAAATGGAAACTGCCATGTTTGCCGCCGCGTAAATGAAATGCATATACATACATATGTAAATATGTGCATCAACCCGCATACTTCACTTTAAATGCTTCTTATTTTGGATTTTATGTGAAAACCTGGCTTCAACGGGCGAATTACTTCTCACTCGGCTACTGAGGGGTGCGGAAGTATGTCACTCTCACAGCGATTAAGGCGAGATTTATCAGCGCAGCTCGCCAAATATTGTAAATTATGTTTTTGTGTACGTGTGCGAGGCAGTTGAGAGTGACGTTCTACAAATATTGTTGTATGCTCAGAATATGCAAAAGAGCTGATGGCAGCAACTGGCGCTTCAAAGTCGCTGTGTATACAGAGAAAGAAATTTAATAGTTCACCGAGAGAATTCGTTTCTTAATAAAAAGGATCCCTTTTATAAAGAAGCATTTATTACAAGACAGTTCATGATATATCAAAATTAAGAACAATTTCCAAGTTCATATTGTTGCACTTGTTGTTTTTATGAAAAAATTGTTATTGTGTCTTTTGCAACATTTCGTTAAGAATTTTAAAAGGGGTTTGTTCTTAAAAATACCCTGTTGCAGAGTAAAGATTATGTAGCCGTTTCAACTTAACACCAGCGCAGACATTTATGTAACATCACAAAAGCTATTTGATATTGGAATATACATAATAATTTGAATATAGTGACGCATTTCTTTATTATAACTCATATGGAACAAACACTTACAATTACAATTTCCCGCCAGTGAGACATACATACATATAACATATGTACATGAAGCAAAATGTCACAAACTCCAGCGAATACAAAACGTGTCTGTGTGTGCGTTGTGTAAGGAGCTCCCCTCCAGTATTTTGGGGCTGTCAAATCAACGTCGCCTTCTCCAATCAGCACAGCCATGAAATCATCAGTCTTTTGTCAGGCATGCTTTGTCCAATTCGAATTTATGTACAAAGATACACTGACACATCGACAATTTTAGCAATTATGAGATTAGCAAGCATTTGAAGCGATGCAGCGAACCGTATTAACAAAATTGGTTTTGCAAAATTTCTCTGTGTTTCAATTTTGGTTTCTGCATTTTTTGGACAGATGCCATGGCGTATAATTTGTCACTACAGCGGATAAATTATCTTTGAGGCACACAATCGTGACACTGTACAGTGTGCCCCTCCGCACCCGCCAAGCAAAATAATGTTTTTATTTCCGCCTGTGCAAATGCCATAAAATCGCACTCTCGTTCCCAATGTGTTGGTACACGTAAGAATTGCACCCGCTTTGTATTTTTGGATTTCAAATTTAATTTAGTCATTGCTGATGTTGGGGGTGTGTTAGTATACTTATTCATTTAGAGGCACGTATTGTGAGCAAATTTAATTATGTATGTCGTACAATATGGGTGAAATAATGCAATTTTGGACTTAAGCGAAGTTGGGCTAAGTGAACTGCAGGCGAGTTCGACTGCTCGAACGTTAAACAATATTTGCTATGACCGAGTTTCTTAAAACGTCAAGAAGAATTGCCTAAATATTGAGGAAAACTTTCTCTTTTTGATTCATCAATGAATAATTTTGAACCAAGAAAAAGCCTAATATCATTACATTTTTCTGTGACAAGTTAACATTCTTAATTTACACAAAGATCTACACAGAACGCCAAATCCTGGTGAACACCCATGAATACCAAATAGACACCCATCGCCTCTTCGTCTACTATAAGGCTGCCTTCGGGAGCCCGATATAGGATTGTCTATACGCTATAATGACTGAGTTCGGTATTCTTGGTAAGCTGGTGATGCTCTGTAGGGTGACGTTGAGCAACCCACTAAGTTCCGTCAAGATTTGGAATAATTCAAGAAACATCAAAATCCTCATTCACATTACATCTTGAGTGACATTTTAACCACGGCCAAAGCTGAGCATTTAATTTTTCATTTAATTGCGACAGCGCCTCGAAGATGGAAGCCCGCCGCAGAAATTCGCAGCGCCAATGGAAATGCTCTATTGAAGAGTTCTCCCCTACCCCGTAGTGCGCTGCACCACCCGACCCATCCGATGTGCACTCCAACACGCTGTGCAATTCGGCCGCTTATAGAGCAACAGGAAATAGACAGAGGACTGACAAATACAACAAGGCGGATTTGTGGGACCTGCAGTGGTGAGCGGAGCATGAGGCGCAAGGCTAAAAAATATACATACTACATACATATGTGCACGTGAAAATGTGAACACATACAAATATACCGACGCGAGTGCTGGCTAACCAGCGCGAGCTGGCAGAAATCGCGACTGAAGCTTGTCCAATACAGCAGCACCCAAGAGGAATGGCAATCGAAAAAGTCAGACAATACCAGAAAATGCGTTGACTTTTTAAAGTTCAAGAGTTAGTAAATCTTACACCCTCACTAAATCTTTGTTAATATAAAACAAAGGCTTGTGCAAAAATGGCCAATGTTTTAATATGACTTGAAAACTTCGGGGCCATTTGAAGTTTTTTGATGGGATCCCGTCATTTTAACGCTAGTTCTTTATTTAAATAATTCTAAGCTAAATTTTCTGAACCGAATTTTGTTATAACTTACTGAATCTTACTCCAATGTCAATGCTTATGTAAAAAAAATGCACATCAACACTTAAATTCATCGCTGCTGGTAATTCATTTCCTGGTGGGCAATTTCGGTCTTCTCACTGCCGCGGGCGTTTGTGTGACGCGCTGCTGTCGGATTGAGATTTTCAGCGAGCTGTCCGGGCTCCTCAGCTGTTTGTGAATATTAGCGAACGCAATTCGATTTTAATTTTTTTCCTGTGCTACGTATTGTTTGCTTCAGTCTTTAGTGAGGTCGGCGCGCCAAGAGCTGCAGGGCGGCAATGCTATTTGCAAAATTCATGAATAATGATTTTTTTAGTTAGTAGCTCCGAAACAGGAAATGGTGCATAGCTCTTGGCAAAGACGTCTCCACAGCACAGAAAATGAAACATAGCAACTAAGTTCGTTTATTTCGACTCTGAATTGGTTTGTTTGAGCAGCTGTTTTAACAACCGCATCATGGCAGCTAGCAGCTTTTCTTATCGAGTTTTAAATATTCGTCATCCGATATATGTACTACATATTCTTATAAGATATAAGCGAAGTGGGCTTACTAGCGAAATTTTTGGCTATATTATCGCAGCCTGAATCTAAGATATTATTTCTTCGCCCTTGTACTTGTGACCTTAGACTTCCTACCAGATCTTTATTTTCTCAATCTCATAACCAAATATTTTGCTCCACTTGACAGCGAAAACATCTACATGTACATATGTATTTATGTAACTTCAGCAGCAGTGCATAGCATCTGCATTTTCTAGGTCAACCACTGCGGTATTTTTGGAGACGAACTCCGCGGAGATAAGGCAACATTTTCATTTGGCAGCGTGCTCCATCAAAACAGGCCAGGTCGTTTGGATCGCACGTGTGCTGTAGGCGGTACTCCTGACTGCTACAAATTAAGAATCTCAGGTTTTTCGTGGCAAGAGTTTCGTTACCAATACTCACTGATACACAGAAAATGGTTTTTGGTCAAAATCTCTTTTACGACGTGGGAGCAATAAACTTGTGGTGGCTACAACGCTTGCTCCAGTGCTACTCGACGTCAGAAATCATACATATATGGCTTAAGCTCTGCCTTTAGTCATCGCTTACAATAAGTGTACCGAAAGGGGAGATTATAGCGGACAATTTTTTTAATGATTTCGAAGCTTGGGTAAAATAAGAATGGCGGATCAAGAGTTCACATGCCACTTTATATCACAATTCTACGTACTCGATGAACTTAACAAAACCACATCCTTATTTACCTATGATTATCTGGTAGCAACCGCGGCAATGCAGCCCTGCCTGATACCACATACAAACATGACAACACATGCTTGAGTATATACAACATTTTATCAGAGGCATCTGAACCTAGCAGATTGACCTCGACTGAAGCCAACAGGTGATTGACTCTGAGAGGTAGCAACCTACTTACTCACCGTCCGCTCTCTTACCTTATACTTTTCATATCTTAAGTAGGATATATCATGCCTCATAGTGCAAGGCAGCTAGCTACCTGAAGGGAACCACTACTGAGGGCTTTCAAAATAAAAATTTCGAACTTTTATTTGATGTACGAGCGAACAAAAAGACAATCAAATAGATGGGACACTGCCAAAGAAAACACAAACAAAACACGGAGGAAGAATACTACGGATATTTTGTGGGAAATTCGCTGCAGTTATTTGCAATTTTGGGCCACTCCTCGTGCGCCGCTAGCAAGACTGCTCTGGCAGACCGCCAACTAATTGCAGCTGCTTGACAGCGCGGTGCAGCGTATGAAGTCATCGTGCCAGTGTCTATTAGTTGGAATTGTCGCTTTAACTGTAGCTATTCTGAGCGGTTTGCACTCGCTATTTTGCCGGAGACCGAAGATACGCCGATGAGTAGAAGGCACTCAACTGTTGAATGCCTCTATTGCAGACGCGCTGAGTATGAGATTGTCGGCAGCCTCTCGTAGCGTAAGCTCAGAGCTTGCAGCTCTTGGTTCAGGAAATTGGGTAAATGGCAAATCCACTGTTCGTGGCGATATTTAATTCGCGAGTCTGCCTTTCTTGGTGTCAAACCAGTTTGGAAAAGTTTCTGCGGCTTGTCGTGCCCCCAGCTTTAAAAAAATTAGCCATACCAGAAAAGGAAGGAAACAAAACAAAGTGAAACAGCGAAAAGAGCCGCTTCTACCCATTTACTATGGATAAGGAAATTGCCTGTCTTCATGCTCGAGCATTCAAAGTGATTGAGTAACTCAGACAGTTGGACTGGGAAGCTCTTAAAGGTGGCCAATCACGACAAGAAAAAAATAACTTACTGCGCCATATTTTGACTCTGCTAAAGTTCACTGATATGCATCTTAACCTGTGTCAATTATGGCGGACTGATAACCACATCCTCGCTTATAAAATGCGAAGCTGTGGCATGCCACATATGTATGTATTAGCGACTGGTGTCCACAAACTGCTTCCTCTCATCTCCCTCTACAGCCTTCTTGAGCAGCACAATATTGTGATTTTTTCTGCTAGAAAGTAAGTGGCTTAATTTTGTCGAAAGTGCATGCCTACACGCACCCTGGCTCCCATTCCCAGCTTTCTCGCATTAACTTGTGTGTGTGTGTTCATACTATTTTAGCTTAAGTTTACGGGACTGAAAAGCTTTGTTTTCATTGCAAAGTATACTATCGGAGAGTTAACAATTACAGAGACGGCTCTACGTGCTAAGAAACGGAGATTCTATTTTATTAGATGATATGTACCTACTATAGTCTGCAATTTAAACCAATGACTCCATGCATCAGGGACTGAGTAATTATCCAAGTAATCTTAAAAACATGGCAATATTCGATACACAAGAAGAAAGTGTAAATACATATAGCAAAAAATATTAAAAATTATGCTTTTAAATTCGGAAAAGTTAAAAAAGATAAAAAGAATGTAAATTCTGCATCTACAATAAACAAAGTCTTATTATTATGATTTTAACCATTTAGTCGTCCTGTACATAATTGTTCACATCGCTGTGAAATTAGGCGTTTGCGAAAAGTTACATAATATGCCGATGCATTCATTACACTTATTCTAAAGCAGCATTCTACTAACCCTGCTGCTATTTGCAGCATGTTCTTGCTTTTGGCGCATTCAGGCGGAACGTGATCGACATAGCTTCCGATTTTGATGTCAACGAGTGAATGAGTAATTAACGCTGTTGTAGTTAGCATATATACATACGTATGTATGTATGCTATTCATAGGAATTAACGTTTATATAAGCACAACTCTCTGACAACATTACAAACAGGAGCGACATCATTTACTTCAGAAATTGCTGATTTTCAGTCGATTGTACAGCGACTGATTTTAAACCAATTTAAAAAATATGCAGCAGAAATCATCATATACATACATCGAGTTAATAAGAGCTTCATAACCACATTCATACAAACCGCCGCAGTGCCGCAGTGGATTTGACCATGGTCGCTGGTGCGTGGGGTGGCTGGTTCAATCACTGGCGCAGTCAAACTATCTTAAATAAAAATGGTAATTTCTTTGGCGCCGCAGTGGCTTACACATACGTTCTCGGCCAAATGCATCCGAAACCGAAGCGAAAAAACTAGTTTTTTAGACACCAACTATTAATTGATTGCAGAATAAACGGCAATAATCCAGTGAAAAACATACATATCTTAAGCCGAGCAATTGACTTAGGCTTGGGCAATCGCAATGTTAAAATAGTCAGTTCATTTTACGAAAGGAAGGAGCTTGAAAAATTGGTGGTCTTTTTAAATTGATTTGAAATTTGTGTAAGTGTGGTTGCTGGATTTATGTATATAAAATGACAAAATTTTTAAATTGTTAAGCTTGTGAAGTACGTCCTGAGTGGACTTCCAATTGGCATTCGGGTCCCTTTTTCTCTTAAATTCAAGTAACTATTTCCACCTGCCAAACATTATTTATTGTACTATTTGGCTTGAGAATTTCTCAGTAATGAAAACAATGATGCCAGCATTGAGTCACACTCAGTCACATTTTGAATTCTCATTTGGCCATTATAATTTTTTGAATTTGTATGGCCGTAAGAACATTCTTCCGGCCATAGTAAACCTGCCATTTTCAAATTTTAAGTGTTTTGCTTTCCATTTTTGCTCTAACAGGCCTCATTTGTCATCTCTCACCTCCTACTTTGTCTTCGCCCAGTGGTTCGCTCTTTTTCTATGAGATATTGTGCATGATCTTAATACTAACTGGCTAACTGGTTTGACTGCCACCTATCGTACAGCATAAGCAGACAAGCTGAGACTGCGATTTGATTCCATTCATCTCCCTCGTACCTCCCTAGCGCACCTAATTATTATTTACGGTCTGCGTATTACTGTCTGTATTACATTATAAAACCTGATTTTCTACGGATCTTTGCGCGGCACAAACACAAGCCATCAAACACTTGTTTAACTAATTTGTGTGGTTTTTTTAAAAACGCTTTGATGCCGATTGTGGTCGTGTATTTTTAGCAACTAGTTTTTGAAATAATGATTCGTCAAGTGACAGGGGTTAGGGTCCCCGTTATTCCCGTTTAGATCGAGTGATAAATGCTATTATGCCAAAAGCGGGAAGGAGAACTGGGCGTGGAACCATGCCTTGCACATGTACGGAGGCATATTCTGGGAATAATTAGAAACGTGCTGAGGCGACTTGAATGGCTTGTGAATGGATGTGTGATTAACAAAACAATGGGATACAGTCGTTTGCATTCGATAATCACATATTAGCCAACAAATTAGAGAGATCAGACGCTGAGGCACCGCTCTAAACGTATTCGCGTCCACATATGGGCATTACACATTTAAAAAAACAATTAGCTTTAATTACTTTTAATGAACTTCTGCTGTGCTTGGTTTTCCGACAATTTGCCGAAAAACTTATTTAAAAGAGTGCGCATGCTCACTTCTAGTTCAGATTAGTCGCAATTGCATGGCGCTATTTTAAGTCACACAGGTCCATTGAATGGACGGCTCTTAGTTGAGGCCAGTTGCCCTGCTCATGTAAATCAATCAAAATACACAAGAATGCATCAACAAATAATTCGCATCTGCTGAATTCGAAGGCTACCCACACGGCTGTCTGTTGGCCGACATATTTGCAAAAATAAGTTTATTAGTTTAAAAATTCATTATCGCAGTCCATAGCAATAAATCTCTGCACGCTCCGCCAACGTCGCGAGGCGTGGATTTGAGTAGAGTGCGGGACTCAGGTGAAGGGTGCTCGAGCAGCCCATGCTGCATAACCCCATTCAACTGAAGTGTGAAAAGAAAACGCACTAAAATCGACGTGGCAAACTGGAAAAATTAATAAACTTCACTGAACTCGCTTTGGTTCATTGTGTGCTCTTGGCCAATTATTTGCCAATGTAATTAAGAATCGCTCGCAGCCGCCCAAGCGGAGCGGCAGCACAATGCAATGCACCGGCAGCGCACTTGCGGCCTTACATCCGGCTTATCTAGCTGCGAAAACGCTCGTCCGTCTCGTCTGCCTCGCCTGCGCTCCAACCACCAACGCAACAACAAAGTGAGCTTAAGTTACAGTTTCAAGATTTAAGGTTGCGTGCCTTTTGCGTATTTCTGTGGGTTAATAAGGCAAAGAGAAGCAGGAGCGGCGGCGCCTAATCAGTCATTGTCAATAGCGTAAATAGCAGCCAGCAGAGGAGTACCAGGGACAGTAGCAGCGGCAACGGCAAGATCAATGATCACACTTAACGGTCGACGTTTGGCTTGCAATTGGAAATTCGAATTGAGTTTGTGGTTTCACCTTGAGCTTGAACCGTGTTCCGCGGCTCTGTTTACAACGTGGCACACAATGCAACGAGTCCAACAAGAGTCGAAGATTCAACAAGCTTTCGACAATTGAACTGAGCGTGAGTATTCGCTCTTCCCACACTTCAACCGTTGCCCAGCCCCGCTCGAGGCTCCCTCCGATTACTTGCACCAGCATTTCAGATAGTTTTCGTTTCCGTCTCATTTCTTTTCGCCGACACACACTTGAGTAACATGAGCAGCCAAGCTGGCGACAATGGCAGCAGAGGCGACAGTGGCGGCTCGAAACAAACATTTAATTCATTCAAATGCCATTTGACTGACTTGCCAGAAACAGTGTCGTCGTTCACGCTAGCGGCGTCGAACAATAATTGCCAATTGAGATGCCAGTTGTACATGCATACATATGCACAGTATGGCCAGATCAACGGATGGTTTGGTGACTTTGGATTTCGAAGCAAAAAATTGCTAATGCATTTTTCGGACCTTCTTCGGTTGTTTATAAACGGTTTTTTATTTCCTTTAATGTACAGATTATTGTTCCGTTACGAAAAATTTCACCTGTATTTAAATGCAATGCAAGGCACTTAAATGTCTGAAATGAAGATAAAAATATAATTGGCGGCTCAGGCCTAGTTTTTTCGCATCAGCTTGTGTGTGCTCGTCAAATATTTTGTAGTTTGTAAAAAATGGGCGTGGTCCGCCCACTATGTAGGCGGCAAATTTAGTGCACCCGGTATTTCAATTATTTCAGAACATTGGTGGTGTAGCATATTACTCTGTCGGTGAAACCCGACAGATGCGACAGATGCTTTTTACTTGTTATATGTACATATGCATGTGTATATGTATCAACGTTTAGCTAATATTTTGTTACTAACCCGAAATGATTTTTATGGCGAATAATACACATATTCGGAAACCGGTTTGAAACCGGGTTTTGCTATCCTTAGCATATAAATCGATTGCTGTTGCTCGCTCGCGTGGACTTGTTTGTATATAACCGCCCATTATGGGAAATTCAAATTGCTTTCGGTAATAAACAGACAACTTGGCGAGGTCGACACTCGACACGTTTCACTATGGCTTGCTTAAAACTCCAAATGATTTTTCCAAATGCAGAATGTTTCTTTCCTTCTTGAGCAGAACTACTACATTTATATATGTATGCAATAATATTGCCTAACACATTCATGCTCGTCTCGCAGCAAACCCCCTGTTTGACAATTATAAACTATCAGAATTATCAGCGGGGTGAGCTTCCCACATCCTCTCTATATTATAACCTAAGCGCCTTTTATATTTCCTTTTTGTTATTTACTCGTAAATGCATTGGACTTTTAATTAATTTTACGCCAGTTTGTTTATTCTAGCACACACCCAGCTGAAAGTGCTCTTTGTCAATATTGAACTCTAAATACTGAATGTTATGCTCATTTATAATTAACTTCTTTAATAATTCCATTCATAGTCATAGCTGTGTAATATAATACGTCGGACTTTTGTCGTCGTGATACTACGTTGGCGAGGCATTGCGCAAAATCGATGTAGTCACTCACTATTGATTGCATCTTTACAGATTTGTTTGTTTTTGTAGCACATACATACATACATATGTAAGCTAAAGTCTTTGTCCAAGCTTTTTTATTTCGCTTGCTTCCTTCCACTTAAATTTTTGTTAAAACAATTACTAGAGCACGCTTCGCAAAATGGCCTTGGGTTCCCCTGACCAGCGCTGCTGTGCCTGCACTCGTACCAAAAGCTGCTACCTACATGTGTAACAGCAAAGCAGCAAGGTCAAATTTCCACTCCCTCCTACATCGTAACAGGTAAATTTCAGCCAATTTCCTTCATTTCGTTTAATCGAAATCCCATTGACGTGCCTGACCTATCTGCAATGGAATCAGCAGAGCCCAGGCCGTTTCGGTTGCCAATTACGTTCTCGTTTTGTGGGACATTTTCAGAACGGCCTTTGGAGGAGCGTTCAATGTAACAGACCGTAGGTGTTTGTGCGTCGAAGTGTCCGTTATTGAGCTCTTACGGGTGAACACGTAGTCAGCGCTCCTCGAAGGGGCATTGATGCAAGAGTAGCGCGACAGTTGAGTTCAGGCTAATAAAGCGCGCATCATAATAAACCTATTAGCACCCAAAGCAGAAAGTGGGTTGCGGTAGCCGTATTGTTTAGTTAAAACTTTGTTAAGATAGTAGTGTTCTTTTCGAGGGTATTGGAATTTATGTAGTATATATGTATGTATGTAAATGGCGCATAATCGTTTGCATAGAGGAAATTATAAATAGTTCAAGGAATGCGAGTCCTACGTCATTTACAGCCGTAGCTGTAATTTTATAAGTTAAAATTTTGCCAAATCCATCGAAAAGCCCTATTAAATAAAATTAGAACACTAAAAACGAGCTATATTTTCTGCGATTGATCATATTTTTAGATGATACAATTTTTGAAAGTACTGTGTAGAATAACCTGTACTTTTTAATGCCATTTAAAAACCTTCTGCACTATTTCCTTATCGTCATGTTACACAAGTGACATCTCCGGCTGCGAAGGAAAGCTTGACTCCATTTTGGTCAAAGTTGGTGGGGAGTGCGCCCGGTTGTGTTCGATTGGCACTGAAATGCCAAGTGAGATTGCACTTGCAATGCGAACTTTAGGATCGAAAAGTACGGAACAAATGCAAAATCAAGTTCACGCCCCGTCAATCATAATTCCGACAGTTTCTCATCTCAACGAACAGAGTAGACAGACAGACGGACAGCATTCTTTGTAATCGCATCAAGCAGTGCAGCTCGTTGAGAAGAGTCAAGTTGGCAGGACGTCCGCTTCGCATTGTGCCTTTTGTGGCTGGCCGTGATAACAATTGAAGGTGCCCTCTGAACAATTGCTGCTATGACGCTCGCCCGCCACGTAGCTGAGATTGTAGTGCTGTGGGGGTGAACAAATTATTTGTCTAATTGGCATTTCGATGTACGACGGAGGGCTCTGCCCCACATCACTGCAAATAAGGCGGGAACACCCCATACTATCTTCATATTCTCCTCACTTGCGTCGAATCTTGTCATATATTTATGAGATATTTACTAATGGAAAATTGTCTGCAAAATACTGTGGCCTTTTCGCCCTCAGCAAGTGCAGAATTTAATATTGGAAATGCAACCCGATTGTAACTCATTCTACAAATTAGAATACAACTGCGCGTGTCGACTCAACACATTCCGAAGGACTCTATGCGACACATGCAAGGACCAACAAACTTTTAATGTATGCAAATACCACAAAAGGAAGGAGGTTAAACAATATCTCCCATTTAAGGAATTCGTAAACAAAAAATGCTCAGGGACAGCAAAAAACAGCTTTAAGACATTTGTGAACGCGCTGGCAAAACATGCAATCCATGTGGGAGAGGCTAGAAAACGGTTGACGCAGCACAATTCATGTGGGAGAAGAGCTCCCTCGGTCTGCCATTCAATTTCTGAAATGGAAATGTCCCGCACTCACCCACCGAGCAATACTAAAGCCAATGAACTTTCCACTTATTATTGAAGACCTCCACTGTGTAATTAGTTCTTTGTTGTTCAATATATCAGGTGCCTAATATGCGAGAATGTACATACATACATACATACATACATACATACGTATGTATAAAAGTCTGCAATTGCGTGCCAACAAGCCCGAAGTTATTCCAAAGCAACTGTGAGTTTTTCTAGGAATTTCTCAGTAAATATCTGCAGCAGCAGTTTTGTAGATTCGGATTGTTCACTATCGGTATTGGATCGCTGGTGGACAAAGTGCCAGGCTCTTCAATTAAAAACGGGCCGAAAATTCCAACCAACACTTAAGCTTGCGGCTGACTACTGGCATTCAAAAGAAAAGGCGCTTCGAATATTTAGAGGGCTTTCTCCTTTTGCCTAATTTCACTATGTGTCTGCAGCCGAAGGACGAAGAAAAATGTAATTACTACCAGCATTTTAGAGCATCAACCAATCCGCTTATTTTTGCTAAGAATTTCGAAGCAAACAGAAGGAAAGGAAAGAAAACACTGTAAGCAACGAGTTGAAAGGTGGAGGGCTTAAAATTACGCCTAACTGTGTCTGAGGAAAAGGTTGACGGCCGTTCATTCAGCTGCTGGCATAGGGGTAGGAATGCTTTGATATTTAAGCGAGAATCCTCTGTATTCTGTTACCAAGGAAGGTATACGCCTAGATAAATCGGAGGCATTTAGTGGCGTGCCTGGCCAAATTCCTTGAGAGACAACACGATTAATATCAAAGTTGGTTTGTGCACAACGGAAGCTGTGTGCAGGGCAGTCGCCGTTTTAGCTGGCCGGACAGCAGCATTGGGACTTGGCCGCGATCAACACGTGCACTCCAGCTCCCCCTGATTGAATTTCAAATTGCGCGCATTCTCTGGTCGCACTGAACAGTTCTTAAGTTGTGGAATTGCTAATGAGGCTGCCATTCACAAAACGCTCCAATGCTCCTCATCTGTGGAATATCCAGCGAGAGTAATGCATTTTTCCGTGGAAGTCGAGAAAGTGGGGAGCACATCTGGCAAAATCGCGCGTTCAAATGAAAGGCAGCCGTTGATTGTTTGAGTGAATTATTCCAATTTGCTGGCATCAAGTGTTGCACTTTCGCACTATTCCAATTGTCAACAACGACGTATTTCCCGTCCGTGCTTCACGCCAGTACGCCAGTAGGGCACTAACCCCTTTTGTGGAAATTTCACGAAGCAAGTGCAACGCAGTCGCCACCGTCGCCGTCGCCGCTGCTCCAATGTTAAAAATATGCGGAAATTCGCGCGTTTAATTGCGCTTAGCAGGTCAAGCGTTCAGGTCCACACGTAATGATCATATATGTATGTACATACATACATCGTAATTGACTGGTGTAGTTTATTTTCGCGACTAAATACAAAATTGTGGAATTGTATAGAATGAATGAATTCAAATTAAACATTGTCGAATGAATGAATGAATTGCCACGCCCTTGCAGTTTTTGGCGCGTAGAAATGGAATAGAGCAGAGCGCAATAGAGCTCTAGGCGAGGCTTCTCAATTGCTACCCGAGTCCGTAGTAACACCAATTGGCAAGAGATATTTTCCGCTTTGTCCTCAAGCTGATATCGTTTTTGGTGGAGATGCCGCCAGGGTGAAAATAATAATAATTTTTATTGGAAAATGTTCTTTAAGTATTATTGAAAATTTATGGAGCACTTTAAAATTTATTACTAAATAAGGGTATTAATTTGAGCATATAAGTTTGCACATTACCTACTTAAATTTATCAATTTACAAAGTGTTTTAGATACAAATGGTGTTTGGCTGTCAAAAACAAAAACCTAAAATCCCGAGAATCAGTGAAAAAGTAAAGATGAATGTTGGAGCTGTTTGGAAAAATTTACGGTAACCTTTTGCGTTTATTTTGATTGTTCAATACTAAACTTTAATCATAATATTATAGGTCATAGCTAAGCAGGGTTGCATTTGTTGCCGTCTAAGTTTACAAACATCGTTTGCACAGCGAAATCATCGCGCAAACTTATCACATTTGTGCAAATGAACTTTCATAAAAATTTTGACAGTTGCTTTATCAGGGGATAAATTTATCAAGTTTGTCACGTTTATCAGGCTTTTGCGCGTTTGAATGAATACCCCTAATATTTCTCTGTTATGATAGGATTATGTTATAAAGAGAAAGCGAAGCAACAACTTTGCGAGTCTGTTAATAAAGATAATTTGGCGATTTAACATTTTTGAAATTATTTTTTTAATACTACGAGCAAAGGAATTAAAACCTAATAGCAATATTTATGCAAATAAATGCTGAAAATATGAGTTTCTGCTGCCAAAAGAGGTCTTTTGGACCACAGTTTCCTCCTTCATCTGCCTGTAGCAGCGCATAGCTCGGGTGCGGCTTCGGTCGACGTGGCGTGCATGCTGGCACTTTTGCGCTGTTAGTAGGGACAGCGATGGGCAAACACTTGTAATTGAGATTGTTCTCTCGGCTTGCACAAACGAGACGCCGCCAGCGTTCGGTACGCGGATGCTGGCGGATCTGCCGCCAGGGGAGGCGTAGTTAACACGCAAGACACGCGGTGGGCGAGTGTTTCAATTTGCCAATTTAGAAATGCAAAAACCAATAAATGGACTTGACTTTGACTTGTCAAAATGTGGTAGCAATCATTTCAGAAGCAAAAAGCCCCGGCCGAACTGATACAAAAAGATCAATAAATCAATGCTTAAATCCCACAAAGTTGATGTTCACCAAATGTTTGTAATAGCAGCGACTGCATTTTTGTAGTGTAGTGCCCTTTGCGGGTATTCGTTTATATTTTGTGTGCGCGAAATTTTCGCGGCTGCTTATTGACGCTGTCTCGTTGACACAATCATTGGCACTTCGCTTTCAATTAAATAAAGCACTTTGTTGTGTTCGCAGCTACGCGTTGTTTACCTTAGCTATTTACAGCTTACATCTTGCCATCTTGCGCTGATAACATTCCGCACATAACAACGCGCCGGCAGAGCCGGGCCTCCCCTTGAGAGTTCAACTCAAAATGCGCTCGAGCTGGCGGTTCCGGCGAAGCGTGGTGGCGACCTTCTTTGCAAATTCAAATGTAAACAGCGCGTAATCGGCGCAATGATCCGTGTTCTATTGGCTTTCCATTTCTTCCAGCAGCGGAAATTCAATTTTTACCCTCTATTCGGGTTTTCGCTGAGAGCAGCAGCCGCAAAATGGGCAATACACAGCATAAGGCTGCTTGCCTAGTGTTCGATTTTCAATCAATGACGAAACAGCTAAAGTAGCAAAAGTACCTTTCTCTTGCTTAAAGGAGCGAAGATATTTTCATGAAATTTCTGCAGTTTATGTGGGACGGAAAGTTAAACCATGGAAGTCATTCATCGTGCTTAGTGACTACGACAGTATGCGTACAACCCACACCGAATCAGCTAGCATCTGGCCTTGAGGCTGTGCAAATGACTCAATTTCATGCGATGAATGTGGCATAGTTTCGATTTTCATATCACGACCCGAAGGCGTTAGTGGCTAATTTCCGGGCAACGGGGCGTGAAATTAATTAAAGTCTTGTACTGCTCTCCCCGAAATCCCTGGGAAGTAAATTGAATTGGCCAAGTCATCTTTAAAAATAGAGTATCCTGGACATTTGCAGACAACCCGCCGCGCCACTGACAAGTTGCGCTCTGCAGCTAATATGCGTTTGTTTCGTTTAGAATTTAGCTGCGGAATTCCATCCGTAGGAGCCATGAGAAAGCGTTGAAATCAAACCAACCAACGCGAAAGAGCCGAAATCGATTTATGCAAATTAAGCACGCCGGCGTGTAGTGCGGGAAAGTGTCTCTTGCATGAAAATGAGCTGTAAGCGCACAGCCTCGTCTTGCTTCTCCGCTCTACCACTTCACTACCTCTGTCACAAGAGGCCTCTGTCACAAGAGGCTGAGGCACAGGCTCTTGTGCTTCTCTGTTTTGTTGCCTGTGACTGCACAGCAGAGAGCAGGAAGTAGCGGAGCCCACGAGGTGGAATAAATTGTATTTTCTTAGTATTTGAGCAGGCATTGGATGTAGTTGGAGCGAGGGTATAGGAGACAGAAGGGGCAAGAGCGTGCTGAGGGCGCTAAACCGCACCATAGCTCTATTGCTTTCCTCTGTGAGAAGGAGCGGCGGAAGTAGCAATCTTCATTGTGACTTCTGGTGCTGGTGCATTTGAAGCAAGCAGTGCAGTGGTGTGTGCTGTTTTCTGTTGGTGTCAGCCACGTGCCGGGACGTGTTCACATCACGAGGCCAAAGGAATAGAAGGCAGAGTTCATTGTTACATGCACGCCAGAAGCGAGAGTAGCGAAAGGAATTTTTTTAAATGCCAAGCCACCCGATGAAGCGAGCTGGTCCCCCAACAAGCGGCTCAGAATTTTCAAAATAAGGGGAGGAGGGATGCAACGATATATTTTCTCCTCTATGTTCTAATTAATGACTGAAGTAAATATTGACTGTTAGTAATGTTTTACTTTCCTTTCAATTTTAACCAATTTTCATTATATTCCCCGTACAGTCAAAGTTCACAAATGTATGTATGTATGTAAACATATACATATTTAGCTGTTTTCTATTAGCTGGAAGGATTCCATAGAAAATTTTCGCATAAATACATACAGACATATGTACATTTGATTTTGTGAGCATTTTTACTGGTGTTTTAGAAAATAAATTTTTAATAATAAAACATACATTATTAAAGAATTGTTGTTATTCATGTATTTCACAACGGAATGGTAATGCAATTTTGAACTAAATTGGATAATTTTTGAATTAAAGATAAAATTTGCTGCACGAAATAGAACGATGAATATAATCAAACCGGAATAATATTTTCTTTACATCTTATATGTACATATGTATATGCATTTTGGATTTACATTTTGTGCGTATTTGTGATTTCAGAGCTCTACGAGGTGGTCAACTGTCCTCTTGTCCCTATCTGCTTACACCCACTGAAACAAGTACTTGACCATCCATGCCAACGACCCAAATTCTTGCCTCAGCTGACACAGTCATAGGCCCAGTGTGTTCGGGACTTTAATTAAAATATTCAAAAATGCATGCCGAATTTCGTGAATAAGAAATCAATCGTAAAACAAAATAGATACGTCAGACATCCCCATTTGCCAGAGATATACGCTTCCGCATTTGATGCTGAAATGCGGCCGCTGTTGAAAATAGAACCGTACAGTCACAACGAATATCAGTGCAATGTGTTCCTATGTAGGAACACTGGGGTACTATATGCCAGTAGAGAAACGCCAGAGAACTAAAATGATATAATTGCATAGAAGAAAATATTAGCATAACAGACAGGCGTTGGGATTTGTGGCGCGAAATGCGAACGTCAAGTGCCTTGTCCGCGCTACATGTGTGGTGTGTTTGTGTGTGTGCAGACGGGCAAGTTCAAAATTGACAGCAATGTAATTGGTAAAACTAAACTTTTTTGACGATGTTTGCATGGAAGAGCGCGATAAGATTTTCCGACACGACGTAAGTATGAGTAACTGAATGTTCCACATTTCGCAGGTTGATCATACGCAGTGTTTCCCTTTAAGTGCTACATCTGACAAGATTGCGCTGGACATGGGGTGGAAGGCACAAATCAAATATCGCAATCAGACAGCAATCAGCCGACGACACTTCAATGCGCAATATTCATGCCAAGAGCAACGCTCCACAGCGACAGCGGTTGCGGTTGCGGCAGCGGCAGCGGCAGCGGCAGTGAAGCCTAGCCTAGTTAAGCCTTACTAGCTGCTGTTGTTCCATAGCAAACATGCGAATTGGCAAGCCAACAAACATTCAGAATGCAGCCTGCAGCTCGCATTTGCATTTGTGAATGAAGCTTACGAAGGTTTTCGAAGAGTCCAAAACAACCGACGGCCGGCCGCCGATCAACATATGCCGTTTCTAATTAGTGGTCAGCCCCATGAGTCTCTCGTGGTCAGCGACATTGCTCATGTGCCGGCCCATGCAAATCCAATCATATGCGGCAAGACAAGGCGTACATATTTACCGCCGCTGCCACTCTCTCCACTCCGCCCGATCCATGCACCCAAGCAATGGCAGCTTCGTTAGAGCCACAAAAAGAGTAACAGCAGCTATTGTTAAAATTGGACTTCCATTGCGCTTTCAATTTGAAAATCGTGGGTCGTCGCTTGCATACACCAGAATATTGTTGCAAGCAGAGTAATATTTGCTTTGGTCATCACGAGCCAACCACCGTGCGCTGCCGCCAGCCGCTGTCGGCCAGCAGTGGCCATTGTGAAAGTTCTGTATTGATTTTGCCCTTTCTGATGGGTCTCCACTTTATTCTGTGCTAGAGAGCCAACGTGACTCCTTTAACCAGCAACATCTTCAGCTTCATGGCGAAGATAAGCATTTTCGGTTGTTGTCAACCTCTCGTTCCACCTAATGAGATTTGCTTGCATTCATTATGACATCATCTTTCCTTTTCGCTTTCTCGCTGCAAATTGAATGATTTCTTCGTTGTTTTCTTTTTATCTTAGTTATAAAATATTCTGTGCAGTGGCTCATATTTTTGCCATATAGTTCAAACTAAAAGCAAAGGCGATGGCTTGAGGAAAAATATGTAAGCAATCTTCTCAATGCTGATATACATAAGCAAAATGGGTTTCACTGTACATGCATAATCGTTGTTTTAGCAGCGCGTTAAATTGGAGGAGGGGATCACATATGTATCATAACCCCTTGGCCGTATATCGAACAAAAATGAAATATGTATAAAAATTAGTATATTTTTACAAACTCCCACAAATGACCAAGTACAGTTTTAGCCAAAGACTGAGTCAGAGCGCAGTTGCCAAGAGACCAAGACAACACACACGCGAACGCCTCCAATTAGATACTTGTGTATGAAATTGTGTGAGAAACTGCAGAAAACTGTGACTTTTGGCACATTTGCCACTCGCCGCGTGCCCATCCAATCAAAAGGAGTATGTGCTGCGAGTATATCACAGCTTCTTCATTTTATGTACTACACCACGTGAGTGCATGTTAGGTTCGTGCGAATGTTTGTAACGCCCAGAACGAGGTGTAGTAGATATACTGATAAACATATGGAAGTAATCAAGAAAAAATCTAAATCGATTTATCCGTCGTTGTGTCCGCCCGTCACTTTTTACGAAATGACCATATTTCAGAAATAGAAACTACAATGATATTATATATTAAAAAGTTTTCGTTCCGGAAAACACAATTACTAAAGGCTGCACAGCGATTGCAATGAAACTTTGATTGTGGGCCGGTATTTTTTTATATGCGATATTTTTAGTCAATATCAAAATCCACATTAGGGCCTTAAATCTAAAAAAAAACTTGAAATAAGGTACGTTCGTAAATGCAGTAAATTCGTGCAGTGACAGTAGCAGTGCAGCCAACTTCAGTTGTCACTGCCCGATCAGCTGATTTCGTTTGCAGGTTGGTTGAAGAAACTTTTGTTGCGAACGCGATTCAGGATGGAAATTTTGGTTAAGGCATTAATTGATAATTGCGAAACTCGAAGTGAGAGTCTTTTTAAGGATTTCAATAAAGAATGGGTAAAACGAGTGAAAGAGAGATGTGTCGTGCTAAAAACCCCTAGCTGAAAAAGAAAAAAAATCGATCCCGAAAGTAAATAATTACTTTAAAACAATAAAAACCTATCCTTTATACAAGATGACAAACAAATTTTGATCCATTTATAATAAATTTTCTACGTTTCCATTTTGTGTTTTGCAAACGGCAACAGTAGGATAATGACTGCGAAAACTGCAGAAATTTGTCACTGCGGTGCCAAGCCGTTGCATTAACGAACGCGTTGCACGCAGTAGTATTGCGCCATTTTGCTTTTACGAACGCGTTGCAGTGCAACCGCTGGGTTGCATTTACGAACGTACCTATACATACTTACATTTCGGGCAAAATTTTTACGATTACAATTTAGCTCCCTACATTCCGAATGTCCAATGGATCCATGAACAGTTAGGGGGCATTACCGGCGTACCGTCCCGCCCACATTTCATATGAAAAACAGTTGTAGTATATTAAAACGTATAAATTGTATACGCATTAAAGGAACAGCCCTAATTATAGACATAAATATATTGAAGTAATCAGAATAACTTTCTGTTTTGATTTCCGGCTGTCCGTCTTTCTGAGCAGGAGAGAAAGAAGTTGTCTGATTTGAACCAAATTTGGAACACAGTGACAGTGAGCCTTATTTTTATTGGTAAATTCATAATTTAAAGGAATGATGTTTAGTATTTAAGGTAAGGTGTGCCCGAAAAATGGGCGCGGACCGCCCACTATATAGAGGGGAAAATGACTATTTATGAATTTAATGAATGATATTTGGATCCCACTATATAGGCGGTAGACAAAAAATTCTCCTAACTTCCATAATGTGTAGACCAGAGCGTACATATTTGATCACTTCATTGTTAGTAAGAATTCCTTTAAATTCTCCAAAAATGGGCATGGTTCGTCCACAATGTGGCGGTAATAGTGTCAGAGTGTCAATATTTGGTATATATAGTCCTATTAAGTTTTTTCTACTTTATTTTGTTTTAAGTTATTTCTTCTTTTTCGTTTATTTCATTTTTCTGGTAACTTTATTTTTATTCTTTGAGTGTGATCTCTTAAAATTTTCAACTTTACTTAAACATACATAAAAATATATTTAATTATAAATAACAATTTTTTTAATTTAAGACTTGTTGCTTGTTTGTTTGTTTACTATTGTTGTTGTCACACAAAAATTACTTTCTTTGGCGTAATTTTGTGCTTAAATCTCCGTTGTTGGTTTTTGAGGTTTGTTGCAAAGAAAAAATGTACAGATGAGGACAATTGTTGACTGGTTGTTGTTGCTGCTATTGCCATTTCCATTTCAATACTTCTGACATAGGTTGGTACGAGTGTGTGGTTGTTGTGCTTAATTTTATAATCCTGCGTAGCTGGCTTTCATAGTATGATGTGCATCCGTCACTTTTAAGCTTAATTTATAAATAAAATCGCAAAAAAGTACATCCTCTGCTTTTTTCCGCGAGTAGCCCTTTCGCCATCCTCAGCTTAGTAGGCGTGGTTGGCCACGAATAGTGCGGCATCACCGCCGGCACCGACAACGCTGCCGGCAACGTATTTACCAACGGCTGCCTCTCCGTTACCCTGCAAGAATATTTCAAACGATTAAGTTTGATAAATTTTTTCCTGAAGTCTTTAAAATCAAAATTCTATAGTAAGCATCAAAACATCCTGTTCTTTCTGCTCTTATTCGGCTTTGCCGTGTGACATTTTCACCCTTCCGCCCGCTCCATCAAATAATTTGCCCAGTTAATTTTTAGGTTGCTAACTCATCCAAATTTTATCTTTGCGCCTGGCTTCCCTTTACAGCATTTGACCCTCCACCCTACCCTCCCCCTTTATTGTCTGTGGCTGAGCTACCGCACCTCAGGCTTCTCTTTATTAAATATAATTTAATTATGCACAAAGGCCGAACTTTTTACTCTTAAATGCTTTTTTTAGTGGGCCGGTGTGATAGTCCTTTGAGCGAGTTTATGCTGACTTTTATTTGATTAAGCCAGCAGATTGGGAGTGGAGTCATGTGCACATATGCCGTTGAGTGCCAGCGGTATTTTCACTTGAAATCAAGTTAGTTAAATTAATTTTCCTAACGTTTCTGGATTTTTCCATAAAATGCCTGAAAAAATGAAGCACTAAACTAAGCTGCGAGGGTGCAGACTTTGCAAGGGTAAAGGACTCCCACCCGAGAACGACTAAGAAGCAGGCCATGCATAAAATGTTCAAGGGCCCCTGGCGTTCTGCACTTGAAAGTCATTTGAACTTTGGTGCTTTGTGTTTATGCAGCCTCCAACGCTCTCTGAGAAGCGTAAAGCACGCTGCTGAGCTCGTGAGTGAGTGGGTAGTAGTTGCGTGCGTGCCTTAAGTGCCTTCATTGGAAAAGGCAAAGTCAAAATGCAGCAATGTTACGTTGTCGTTGTTAATAAACGGCCTAGGCTCTGGGTCTGCTTCCAAGGGGCGTTCAAAAAGTCTTGACTTAAAGCATTAAGAAAGAATGGTCCTGCACATAGGAAGCACAGATGGAATTGCTTTGAGTTCCCATGTATTCTCAGGAAGGCATAGCACCTTTCCAATTTAAAAAATTGGTAGTTTTTTGTAATGGTTATTTCTAATACCCAACATTTCAGGAATAAAAATATATCCGAAGACGAAGAAATTCGAACAATTGACAAGGTTACAGCAATCTGAAAACCGCAGCAAATGCAGGGGCACTACTAAGCTCTACTGTGACATTTAAGTGTAACAAACGACTGAAACATAAAAAGGACGACTTACGGACTTACATAAAATATGAAAATAAAAGAAAATAGCGCAGCGAAATAAGAAAATAAATAAACAACATTTTACGTAGATTTATTGCCAATTATTAATGACATCATTAATGCATAACAAAATTATAAAGTAAAATAATAAAATAAAGAATTTTCGAAAAAGCTGTGCATAAAATTCAAGTTTTTAAATTTCCAAAAAGTTTAAACAAGACTAAAAGGCAAAAATATGTATTTAGGAAGTGCAGGCATGTTTGTTGTTGTTGCATGTGTCAGTTTAAGTGCTAAAGCCAATTTCTAATAGCAGTCGCAGTCGGGTTCACTGGAACTTGGAGGGCAATCAAATTTTCAGTGGCCGATAAATGCAGTGCGGTGTCGGAGTTGAGTAGTGTATTCAGTACTTGTGTTGCGCAATAAATAGACTGGCAGTGGCTGCAAACGAAGGAGTCGAGCCAGCTACGTATTTGCCTTGGCAAGCGAGTGCATTAGCCTGTTTCGAATATTGCGCAAGGAGTTTTGTGTTAAAGTCAGTTTAATAAGAAGCGAGTGTACTAGCAATTATGAGGAAGCTTATGAGTTGAGGGACAAGTAGTGCGGATGAAGGAGCGAGCAGTGAATAAAACAAAGCGGGAACATAAGCAAGCAGTTTTGCGTTGCCAAATAAACATGAGCGATTATTGAGGAGATTAATAAGTATGTGCTTGTTAGATTATGGCTGATCATATTTAGTAGCGTAAATATACAAACCAAAAAACAAGGCGCTGACCAACAAATTATAAAAAGGAATTTGTTTGTCAAAATGCTGATAATGCCACTATTTAAACAAGAGAGATACAGCTGATGACGGCGTGAATTTAAATTTAGTTGTTGATTCATGTTTGCCATTGTAGGCTATACTTGATATTTCATTAGTTCGTTAACCTTTAACCTTATATATCATTGTTGCCACGCCGTGACAGCTTTATGTAGGAATAATAATTTACTTTCCAGCTTGTTTTCTTTGATAAATGCTATTTCCTACGAGATTTACAAACACACCCATGGACATTATAAATACATATGAATGTACATTTAATGCTTTAGTATATAATTGATTATAACCCCACAAAATCTAGACACCCCATGAACCACGAATTTAGACAAATCCTTTAGAAGCAATAAACGAATACATACCTTAGCACGCTTCAACAATTCGGTCTGGCCAGCACCAACGTTCTCCTTCTTGCCGGCCCAAGCGCGCAATACGGAAGCTTGAAGAGCGCGACCGTACGAGAAGGTTAGGGCCCATGGTTTCAACAACGGCACGTTATTGATGGCGTTCAGATGTACGGAGGCTTCCTCCTCAGATTGACCACCAGATAGGAAAGTGATGCCTGCAAAGTGCAGTTAATAATGCATTCAAACGACGAAATTTTAATCATGCCTCTCGTAATTACTTACCGGGAACGGCAGCTGGCACTGTGCGGCGCAGAGCTTGAACGGTAGCCAACGCAACCTGCTCGGGTGTGAATTTCTTGGGGCAAGCCTGACCAGCAGTGACCATGTTGGGTTTCAACAGAGTACCTTCCAAGAAGACATGGTGATCGTTGAGTGCTTTATAGACGGCGGCCAAAACAGTCTCGGTGACTTTCTGGGCGCGCTCCAAGTCATGATCACCATCGGGCAACACCTCGGGTTCTACAATGGGCACGATTCGCTGTGACTGGCAAATGGATGCGTAGCGCGCCAACACATTGGCATTCTCCAAAATCGACTGGTACGATGGAGTATTCTTTCCGATCTTCAAGACGCAGCGCCATTTAGCAAAGTCACAACCGTCCTTCTTGTATTGAGCGCAACGAGCGGCCAAGTCATCCAAACCTGGCAATAGCAAGAATTTCAGAAGGTAAAATTTTGTTCAAAATTTAGCCACATAATGGCATTAACTCACCTTGAGTGGTGCACTCATCTTCGGAGCCCATCAATGGCACCACACCCTTGTCGACCTTGATGCCGGGGATGATGCCACGCTTTTTCAGCAGCTCAACGAAGGGTGTGCCATCTTCGGCCTTCTGGTAGAGGGTCTCGTGGAACAAAATTACACCAGAGATGTTCTCAGCTAATTTGGGATCGGTGGCGAAAAGCAATTGACGGTAACTGCGGCGGTTTTCCTCGGAGTTCTCGACGCCAATGTCCTGCAAGCGTTTGCCCATGGTGGAAACGGACTCATCAGCAGCAAGAATGCCTTTGCCGGGGGCTACAATAGCCTGGGCAATGCGGCTCAATTCTTCCTGCTGTTCCTTGGATGGGTAGTTGAAGTAGGTAGTCATATTGAGATTCGATATTTAATCTGAAAATTAAAACACAGATGACAACCAAGTTGCACTTGACGGATCGTAAAATATGTTGCTCCGTGTATAAATGTTTCGAAAACAGGCGCAATGTAAATGTTGAGCGAAATGTGTATTAACAAATTGCATAGGCTCGACACATTAAATGCACGTTCAGAATTTAAAATGCTATTGCGGGTTGCATATTAATTTTAAATGAGGTGTTAACCTTCGCAGTGACCTTTCTGTGTTATACACTCTCCAAAAATTATTGGATACTAGTTTTTTTTCTACTGAATGTGACAGCAACGAACGCGACCGACCCGAACAACTGCTGCTACAAACTGATATACTAAAACGGGAATAGGTCTGGCAGGTGGACCAAAGAAGCGAAACCAGTGGAAGCGAGGATATTCCAACTTTTCCAAGAGATGTTGTATATATGTAAGTGGGCCAGCAGTACAAGAGGGCAAATATGAAGCTATAAGTGAAAAGGAGACAGCAGTGGCAGTGGTTTATAACTTTCACTTTCATTTGAAATGAAACAAACACACAATACTACACACAAGAATGTTTTATTGCATTTCAGCACATGCGCCTAAGTTAAAATATGTACGCTTCAGATTGGTCGATAAGCAACAACAATTGAACCCCACATCTTGCGGCTATTCGCTCTGCTCTCGGAAGAGAGCATCAGTGAGAAAATCAATTGCGAAATACGAATACACCACTTGACATTGATGAAGGTCAAATCTAACAAAATGTTGCTAAGCAAAGGCGCGTAGCCAGCAACGTTGCCTCGTGGAACAGTTTTCTTCGCTGCCAATTCGAAGCTCGGACAAGTTTATTTGGCTTATGAAATGCCATTGTATTTTTGGAAATATGTATATACATATTTGGATGCACTCACATGTGTGTGTGTGCGAGAGTATGTATGTTGTATTTGAGGCGTGTTTCGCATACGCGTAAATGCATGGTCCTCCACCATGACATTGTAAGTGACAGGCGGAATCACTGAAAACCTGAATTCGGCACTGCACCTATCGAAAATGGTTTGGCGACCCCAAAAATGCATCACACTACTGCAACGTCCTACTTATGTATCTCATATCTAATATGCAAAGGCACAAGAATTCCACAATTCAGGAAATAGCTATCAATCAATTTTCGCATGCTTTAAAAGAACAGTCCTACACCAATTTTAATTTCCGGTTTCAAATACACACCTTATCTTCGCGGCGATGAAAAGAGAACTGAACCAAATTTCCAATGTGTAAACTTTCTGCCTTTTCGTCGTCAGCCTCGAAATTTTAACCGCAGCAGCGAATTTTAATCTCGTTGCTTTCACGTCGTCAAGTCTTAACCACCGCGGCCGCCTCTTAGCTGCTCGCCGATGCTATAAACAAGTTGGAAATAGATTTGCGGCGTGTGCTCGGAGTATTCGGATTCACGGTGGCGTATTGTAAATTCCACGCGAGCAAAGAATCGAATAGAAAGACACGGACCTCTAAGTCAAACTTATCACTTTTAAAAAGCTCAAGATACAAAATACCGGCAGTTCAATGGTTGGCAGAAAGACCGAAGCAGTTAGAAGTTTTTAATAAACGAGTGACGACAATGAAAGCGATAACAAATTTTGTATAATTGTTGTCTTGTTCCAACGTACAGATGAACAGCTTATGCGGCGTGAGCTAGCGATGGAATTTAAATTGATAGCAAAGATCAATTCTAGAAAAGCATTCTTTTAAAGAAAGTCCAAAGTTCAAGAGTATATTAAAAACAATATATGTACATACATACATATGTAAATACAGAAACCGAAACCACTATATCAGAGCAGTGAGAAACATACATACATACATACAATTTTTGTTCCGGAAGAACAACTCCCACGGGGAAAAATAAATTTCCTACTTCGAAGGAACGACACAACCCAATGGTTCGATCGTACAAATTAAAAACAACTCGTGAGCAGAAGTATGTATGTATAAACAATTTCTCATAGAGCGCAGTGGAAGAATTGAAGCAAGCAGAATACTTTTATACACTATGATATACATACATACATATGTACTCTATTTCTCGCGAAGAATTGGCAATTCTCCGAGAGTAGTTTTGCCAATAAAGCTTGTTAATCCCGTTTGGATACGGCTAAATAATACATTTCTAGGTCCTGTTAACTTGTGTTGAAATAGAACGAGCACACATAAGTGAATGTGAGGAAGCAAGGACTAAGCACCTATGGCTTGGATATATGTATGTACGTGTTCTTACGCAAATTATATATGTACAGATATGTACTACACTCCCACTAGCTACTGCAAACAGGGATCTCTCGGGAGAGAAGCATTTGAAGTTAGGTTGTTAACCTTTCCAGTTATATAGCATACATTTGTATGTATGTACATACTTAAGTGAAAAATTGCGAACTCTTTATACACGGGTGATCCACAAGGGTATCGGCCATCAAAGCCGATTGGTAAAACCTGGAGCTTTTTTCGTCACGCTTTGTAATGGCCGTTGAATATATGTAGAAGTTGCGAAATTCAGATTGCAGTTTTTCACTTCTCTTGCAGTTACGAAATGAGTTGTAATGTTGACGGACTCTTGCGAAAATTTGAATTTACCACTTTACACTAATTTGATTTGATTTGCAAAATTGCTTCTTAAGCTTAACAAACACTCACCAAATATATAATGCTGGATATAAATATTATTTCAACAACTTCAATTAAGTTCGATCCCGGACACTTGCTCTGTTGCTCTGGAGGCGAAGGCGACCAAAAGATAATTCACCAATTTTCCAATACGTAATGTGATAAGAAACGTCAAGAGGTTATTTAGAGGTCGTTTTTCGACGTCTTCTTCTTCTTCAGCGCACAATTCCCAATATAATCTCCCAGCGCTGCATTAATAAGTCCTAACAGGCCCAACTATGCGACTCTAGCAGTTGAAAAGAAAATGTCGCTATTTCAAAGAATTCATTTGGTTGTCTCTTTCTCGTTGAACTGTCAAACCGACACATTTGTACAATGTACATATGTTTTCTGTGGTAACAGGACTTCCATTATTTCTGGATACTTTGTGCCGAAAAGTAGTTCTGTTGTAATAAAACCAGGAAGACTAGAGTAAATCAAGATATATAATTTAGATGAGTTGTTTTAAGTTGTGCTGAAGATATAAGCAAAAACGAAAATGGAGAACTTCGGAAGCGAAATAGGCCAAAAAATGAGGGCAAGTGGTGATAAAAATGGGAAAATCAATTTTTGCTTATTTAGGATTCATTGGTTTTTTCAGAGCGCTGTAAAAGCGAAGTTGCTCGAGTTGGGCACTGGAGGCTCAGCTGGGTACATTGATGATGAACTGCCGGACTATGTGATGATAATGGTGGCCAACAAACGGTCTAAACAGCAAATGATCGCGGATCTTAATCTATTTTTGGGCAGCCAAACGGAGCTTTTCGTGACGTGGTTGCATGAAGTGTTGCAGAAACTACAAGAAGTCACGCTGCCGGCGGCTACTGGTAGCGACATAAATTGTGATTTTGTTTCTGTTTCGATATAATTTTACAATAATATACATTTTTCATCCAGCCACAGCAAAAAAAAGAAAATCCAACCAGAAGGAGGATTCGATCAGCAAAAAGGAAAAGAAATCGAACAGGAAAGAGAAAAGGGCGACCAAGAAACTCACAGAGGAAGCCGAAACTGTGACACCATCAGCAGAAAGCGAGAAGCAGAAGCATGGAGCGGTCGGCACCAGCAGTGGAAGCACTGTCTCAGTTCCAGTTATAAATTCTATAACCGATGTATTTGCCGAGGCGCTGTTGGAAAAGGCAAAAAAAACCATGGACGAAACAACTATTGCGGCCGCACAAATAAAAAAGGGCAAGGATAAGATGCTCACCAACGAAGGCTCAGCACCTGCGGAACCAGAGAGAACGGAAGAAACTGAGTTCGATATCCCCACAATATCGGAAATATCGTCTACAACAGGTAGTGCAGCAGGAGGAGCTGGTGAGAGTGTCACCGAGAGAAATCGAGAGAAAGATTTGGCAGAGTTGGCTGAAATTAAGAAGAAAATCAACGCTGCCAAGAAACACTTGAAGCAAATTGGAGAACTGAACGAGGACATGGAGAGCGATGATGAAGATTTTCTGAATTTGAAAGATGACGGAAGTGCTGACGAATTTAACGAAGTGGGTGTAATGGTAAGTCAAAACTAATTAAGAAGATTGTTCTTGATAAAGTTCGCTTTCCTTCTACAGGCTTCTAAGCACCTGAAGAATTTAGAAGTTAAAGCAAAGAGCCCTATTATTTTTGATAACGACCAAAAAGCTTCAACGGAAGAACAAGAGCATACGATTGTTAACTCCAGCAGGCATAGTCAGCTCACACCTCTACCAATAGCTTCAGCCGCTATTAAGACTGCACACAGTGGTGGCGATCGTCGCAGCAACCTTCCAAGAGAACCGTCGAGGCCCAGCCGAGAACGAGAAAGGCGAGAATTAGTCCCTGAATCTGGAAGAAAACGTCCCGTTCACGAACGTCTCGGTTTGAAACCCCAGACACGGGAGCCGGCACGCGAGCGCCGCGTTCGTCAGGAAAAGGAGATTTATGTGCCTGCCTTTAGACGCATAGCATTAGAAAATGATAGAGATCATGAGAGAGAGATAAGGCGACGAGAGAATGATAGGGACAGAGGGCGACCACGAGAAAGAGAGCGCGATCGGGAAAGAGAACGGGAACGCGAACGGGATAATGTGAGTAGGGTGCGGGATACTGAAGAGCGACGTCGACGCTCTCCGCCCGAGAAACCAACATCTTCCTCCGCTATACCCTTAGCAGAAGAGCGGCTTCATTTTGTTCAAAAGAGTGTTGCAAGGGAGAGGAAGCGCACTCATAGCGCCGAAGACGACGGTCCGCCACGTCAGCGTATAGGGTCGCGTGTGATTGTGGCACCGCCGAAGGCCACGGAGCCGTCAGATGACGAAGACATGAAAGAGAAACCCGTTAATTCGGTTATTAAAATAAAACCACGAACTCCCATGTCACCCAGCAAGCAGGCATGTAAAAATCTCCTGCTTCGAGCCATGGCAGATGCGCAACGCTCCACCCTTCTGGCCAAATCTAAGGCGAAGAAGGATCCTTCCAGTAGTGACTTGAAAGTGAGTGCGCGTTTGGGGGAGCGGAAAACCGAACTTTCCATACGCGATCGTCTTAACCGCGGCGTGGTCTCCTCCACCGCTGCCAGCACGTCTACTGTTTTTAGGCGCACTACCCAAAATTTAGTCATTGAAGTGGGGAGCGATGGCCTGAAGAGGTCGACATTACGCAGCCGTCAAGAAAATGTATTAGAGCAAGACGAGGAAGAGGTTTATATGTCAGAGTCGACTTCGTCAGAACGCGGCGAATCCGACCAGGAGTACATGTATATACCCCAATCGATGTACACAGAGAGCGGGGACGATAACAGTTTCGAGGAAGTGAGGTAAGTGCAGCCATCATAGGCGTTTGAGTATTCACGGATATTAAAGTTGTTTAAAATTTAACAGTTATAAGAAACACCTGAAATCAAATGATGTTGATTACGAAGACGATATGATTGATGAGGTGACTCTGTCGAAGACACAATTCGTGGTAACATTGCATGGTAACTATCGAGTTAATGATTCTTTTCTGAGAGGCTATTTTTTAATTGCCCTACTTCTCTGCACAGATAAGAAAGCTCCTGTGAAATACAAGGCGCGTTCGAAAATTCGTTCGACGGCACGTTCCCGTTCGACTTCGCCCGTGCCCCAAGTTTCTTCTTCTTCAGCCGGTCGGAATAATAGTGCTGAGGCTTCCTCAACCACCTCTTTGACCAGCATGTCAAAGGCCAAACAATTGCGGTCCAGATCTCGGGACTCCCGCAAACCAGATATCGAATTAAGGCTCTCGTTGAAAAATTCCTTATCTTTATCGCCTTCAACTGCACTACGTGCACATGAACGTCATTCGTCTAATTCCTCGCCAGCGGGCAATACACCACCGGCCCCACGGCGCACTGAACTTATAGAGATTTACCGCAAGCCAAAAGATATCAAGAAGATCATTATCAAGAACGACTCCGAGGATGACGAGCTAAGTCCAAAAAAAACCTCCCATGATAATCAGCGTAAAAGGCAACTTCACATTGACGCTGAGAGTAATGATCGTTCAGCTACTCCACCGCTGCCACTCTCAAGTAAACATACAGCTAGTAGCAATGGCGAGAAACGGGGATACACTACTTCACCCCCTAAAACATTGTCCCAAAAGCGTAAACGTATTCCTATAAAATTCGATTTGGTAAAAGAACTAAAGCAAGAGGAGGACGTGCATAGAAGCGATGACCACGTCGTCCAAAAGAGACGTTCTAGGAGCTTTGATCGTGAAAGGGATTCGTCGATCGAACGTCGTGTTGGTGAAGACCGTCGCAAAATCTCTATACGCAATGCGGAAGCTAAGAAATATGACAATATACCATCATGTAAGCATTTTCGATGCAATTTCGGATCTGTTCCAACCGAGTAATGCACTTTTGCCACATTTCAGTGAGTTCGGTGGCGCTTGAATCATCCGCAGTGAGGGTGAGCAAACCGAAAGAGCGCTGCAAGTATCATCCCAACTGTACAAAACAATTCTGCGATTATTATCATCCAACGGCGCCGTGTAAGAGCTTTCCAAACTGCAAGTTTGCTGACAAGTGCATGTATTCCCATCCGAAGTGCAAATACGACACAGCCTGTACAAACATCGATTGCAATTTCTCTCATAGTGGACCCAGGAATCCTAGTCTTTTACAGCCCACAGCGCCGCCCTTGTGTAAGTCAACATTTCTTCTGCCTCGGAAGTATAATTATAGACGATTTCCTGTAATTGCTCTTGCTTCCATAGCTTCCCACGTTGTGCCCGTGCAGAATTACAAATCGATATCGGCTGCGCCCGCAGCATCGAGTGCCATGTGCAAGTATTACCCGAACTGCACAAAGGTGGGCTGCACTTTCTACCATCCGAAACAATGTCACTTCGGCAAGAATTGCATCAACAAGCTAGAGTGTAATTTCTATCATCACGAAGTACAGAGCAGCAGTAAATTTAAGTGGGTTGCTTCGGTAGTATAGTATAATGGCTATAATGGATATAACAATTGGTCATAATTGATTGGAATAAGGGCTGAATGAAAACTCAACACTGCAGTTTATAGTAGAGTATGCTGGGGAAAATTTCCGTGTAAAGTAGCTGCAAAACAAGTTCAGCTGCAACTGGTATGCTAAACTTGTAATTGTACGTTCTTTCTTCTACGTTACTAAACTTACACATATGCCCGTAAACTTTATTGCTGGCCTGCACCATTTCTAATGCATGTAGCGGTTACATAGATTGCTTAAACCAAAAGTAAGCATTTGAAGTAAATTTATCAATTGAATGCGTGCGATGCGGGAGAAAAATAAAATGTCATTTGGAAAACAGTTTAAAATTTTATTCTTAATAGTTGTTGAAAATCAAATTAATGTCAAATTGATGTTAGTCGTTATATTACAGTATCCTATGTTAGTCCATACGTCCATACGCATATGTTAACTACATAATTCCAGCGAGAATACTTCTGTAAGGCCACGTAATTGAGTGCTGTTGCTTTTCCTTAGAGCTCAGCTTATTAGTAAGTTTCGTTTATCAAAATGTATTTTATTCTCGTGGCTATATACAATTTCTTATTTTAAATATTCATCATAAGTTCCATTATTGCTCACACTTCGATCGTCGTGTCGCGGTAGTGAGAAAATACTGCGTTTCTTCAAACTTATCAACTAACAACAAGTCACAATGAAAAGCATTTGCTTTGGAGCTTAAACTGAGCACACAGCGGTACGGCTTCTGTTCCTGCTGTTACTACTGACTACGGGTTAAGAGTTATGGAGCTAACAATGTATAAATTATTGGAAATATTCAATATTGGCTATCTACATATAACAACGTCCACATTGAGGTGCCCACTGGGAAGTGGAATGGACGACTTGCCGGCAGCAGTCGATTATGCCAAAATTTCGATTTCATCAAAATTTTGAAAAGAGCTCTGGCGCGCGAATGGGTTGCAAGGAGTTTGAGGCTCTGCGGGCATAAACTTAAATTAAACTTAAAAAATGGGCGGATTACTGCAAAAATTCACCAAGCCAGAGAAAGGCTACAGCTCTTGCTACAAGGACATATCTACATAACTGGAAATTGAGCGGTTTCTCATGTTGTATATGACCCAGCTGTACGCAAGCGTCTGACGGCTGACTAAATGAGCCGCTCCTCTGGCGGCGGCTTCAGCACGTTGTCCATCTCCAGGCGCGGATTGCAATACTCTTGCGCACTGGGGCTGTATGTGCCACGGGTGGCGCGCTTGTTCCGCGCCATCACCAGGAAGGTCCCCAGCAGTGCAGCACCAATGAGCAGCAATACCACAACCACCGGTATCACGATTATGGCGATGTCGGCCGGCGAGGATTGCTTGGACGAGACCTGTTAGTTTGGAAGATAAGCGGAATTGGATTTGAATGTATTTTTATTAACTGGCGGAATGTCGTCTTACCAATGCAGAGCAATTCTTCCCAGTAAATCCATCCGTACAGTTGCAGGTGTAGTCCGCCTCGTCATGACATGCCTCCATGCAGACACCGTTGTTCATGCACACTTGCACTCCCTGTTTGCAAGGATCTGTGAGGTTGCAGTACGGGCCGCAGAAGGCATCTTGGCAAATGCACTTGAAGGAGCCCGGCTGGTTGATGCAAAGACCAAGGCCGCCGCAGTACTCTACGCCGGTGGCGCATTCATCGATGTCCATTTCGCAGTTGACACCCTCAAAGCCGGTGGCCGTGCAGTTGCACTCATAGCCTCCCACTAGATCCAAACACTGACCGCTATTCTGGCAAGGATTTGACTCGCATTCGTTTATATCCATCTCACAGAGTCGACCATTGTAGCCGAGACTGCACTTGCACAGCGGCGTCTGTAAGTAGATATGGATTTGAGGCGAATGCCCTGGAATATATTTGTTCAGGGTTATTACCAAAGGGTCCTCAGTGATGCAGAGCCCTCCATTGAGACAGGGCGTGGTTTCACAGAAGAGCACATCACACAATGGACCTTCAAAGCCCTCCTGGCATGAACAGGTAAAATTGTTGCCGGTGCTTGCATCTGTAAAATGCAGAAAGCTTACAAGGAGCAGTCGTGCAGTCGATTTGCAACAGCGTGTCATACTTACTGAAGCCGTTTTCGCAGGTGGAACCATTTTTGCAAGGGATGCTCTCACACGTCACTTGCTTCAGGATGTCGCATTGTGGGCCGGCGTAGTCTTCGGTGCAATTACATTGGAAGTCCGCAATGAGGTCGGTGCAGTTGCCACCATTGTGACAAGGCTGGGAAGCGCACTCGTCGATGTTGGTTTCGCAGAAGCGGCCGTCGTAGCCGGGCAAGCAGGCGCATTCGAAGTCAGCCACTTTGTCAATGCATGTGGAGTTATTTTCGCAATTGGCCGCCAGACATTCATCGATGTCGATGGAGCAATCGTCGCCCTCGTAACCGGGCAAGCACTCGCAGGCGTACTGCTCAGAGGGTGAGCTGCAAACGCCGCCGTTCTTGCAGTCAGCTTGGAAGCACAAGACGCAACCCTCCTCCGGTTTGGTCGAGTTTAAGCGGAACTGTGACATGGGCTGGGCCGACACATTTTCCCAATGCGGATAAATTTCTGAGTTAAGGAAGTATGGCAGTAGAAGGTTACCCACACGTGCTTCGCCCAAGCATCCCTTGAACTGGGAGCCCTGTTGGGCGGACGTTGTGCCGCGGGCCTGCCGACTATCGACGGGCATGCCGCCCAAGTAAACCTGTGAGCTGCTGGATATAAGTTCCTGGAAGGCCATTTGGTCGATATCGGCCGAAAACGCAGGCGAAGGATCGACCATGCTCTCCCAACCCTTCCAACCGCCGTCCAACTTGGCGTTCTGCACCCGCAAGTAGATGCGACACCACTCCAAGTCAGAATTATCTTTGGTAAAGCGCTTCGTCTCGCCGAATACCTGGTTCAGCTTCCAGGTGACAGTGACCTGCCCTTGATTCACGCCGATTTCGAAGAAGCTATTCTGGTTCTCAACATACAGTAAGGTGCCGCCCGCCCGCGTGCGGTACGCTATTTCAATAACAGGTTTCAACAAATTCCTATTTTCTTCGACCGTCTGCTCCATGGTGTAGGAGAAGGCCAACGGCACTTTTTCGTTGCCCTTGAAGGTTATATTAGTCAAGCACTCGTAGCCGTCATCCAGATTCTGACAATGACTGCCGCCCGGACAGGTGACGAGCTGGCAGAACTCGATCTCCTGGCAATCCTTGCCTTTGTATCCATTTGGGCAGGTGCACACGTAGTCGTTCCAGGTATTGCGGCATTCGGCGTTGTGCTTGCACGGGTTCTTCCGGCACAAGTCGTCGGACACCTCACCTTTCAGCACCGACGTTCGATCGATTGTTACCTCGCCGAATGGTGGTGCCAGCGCCAGTTCCTCCTTGTTCAACGGATAGAGCTCCACAATCATGGTATGCGAGCCGTTACTTACTTTCACGTCCTGTATGATACCTTTGAAGTAGTCCTTGTCGTCCTCCTCTTTGGTGGTCATGTTGCCGTCAGTGGTAATGGCGCCGCCGACAGGCTCAGTGCCCACGGGTGTCGTCACGAACGACTCCACTGTCGGCGCCGGCCCACCCAAGTATAGCACCTGTGCATCCAGCAGCCCTGTCGACGACAGCGTCTTTCGGAAGTACTCAGTGCCATTTAGCTTGACCTGGACCAGGGTCTGATTGCGCACCACTTCGATAAGATGATTATAGCCGTTGTCCAGCTTGTTCCCGCCCACCGTGTATGCCTCGGGAGTGCCATTGAACTGCATCTTTACGAGTAGCTCGCCGCCGTGTAGTTTCGCGGCGACGTAGGAACTGCTGGCGTCACTGCCTCCCCTAGCAGCTATTTTTTTCGGATCACTGCCCAAGTAGAAGACCTGTCCCGTGGGCTCTCTAGTGCGTATGAACATCGAAATGTCCAGTATAGATCGGATGGCGCGTCTCGCTACATCGTTCGTTTCGACAACAACGGCTGAGGGAGTCGTGTTCTCATGCCCGAATGTAGCCGCTGTTATATCTATAAAAAATGTTTAGTCGAAGACGAAAAAAAAGGTAACTCGTTCATACTCACTGTACTTGCAAGTGTGGCCAAAATGCGGCCGCTGGCATGTGCAGGAGAAGGTGTGCCACAAATCCGTACACTCGCCGTTCGAGTGGCAAGGGTTTGGGCTGCACTGCTCCGTTCTAGGACAGCCACTTTGAATGGCCTTCAAAGTAGTATCCGGATCGTTGTCTTGCTCTTCGGGAAATATCCACTTTCCATTAACCACGATGTCTTGCATGCAGCCGACGAAGCTCGAAGGGCGGTGAGTGAGGTGACGCAGGTAGGACTTCAAGTTGGGAATAGTGCCGCCAAGGTATGTTTGCGGAAATGAGGGCTGGCTGCCGTTGGCAGTTTCGTAGGACCCCACTGGGAAGATGGCCTGCTCGTCATTAGCCGACAGCACCAGATGCGACGTGTTAATGGCCACAAACACCTTGTGCCAATTGCTGTCGTTCAGCTTGGAGCCTATGAAGACACCCTCCCACTTGTTTAGTAGGGACGAGTGCAAATTCAGGCGCCCGTTGATAAGCTCCAAGATGTAACTGACTGGCTCATTCTGTTCCCCTGAAGTGCCAAAGGCCAGCACGCCATTCGGCAATGTGGTCTTGAACTGCAGATTGATGTCGTACCCCTCCTCCCGATGCGTTTTCACATTTATCAAACTGCTCACTACCATTGAGCAGGTGGTGGTCTTCTCGCATGTTTCTCCCTGGAAGCCATGCTGGCAGGAGCAGTTGAACAAGTGCTGCGTCTCGTTTACCAGAAAGGGCTTGCAAAAGCCACGATTCAAGCACGGAGAAGTCAAACAGCCTATCAGCTGCACGGAACAGTTTTTTCCGCCATAGTTCGCATCGCAGTCGCAGTCATAGTCATTTATTTGATCGATGCAAGTGCCGTGATCGCCGCAGGGATGGTACCTAATATGAAGAGCAAGCAAAAACAATTTCAGACTGGAATTTGGCCTCCACAACGCTATCCGCAATACCTCTCACACTCGTCTATGTTGATTTCACAGTGCGTACCCTCGTAGCCGGGATCACATTCGCATGTATAGCTGCCGATCTGTAAATAACGAAAACGTTTCTAACATGGTCAGAGGCAGGCGGCTCAATTGCCCAACCACTTACGCCGTCATTGCAGCTGCCGTGCTTGCAGGGACTGCTGTCGCATTCATTGATATTTATTTCACAATTTTTGCCCACTATGCCAGGGACACAGACGCACTCATACCTGAAAATTCCAAAATGCAGCACATTCAAAAAAGCATATCCAAAAAGTCGAAATATGTATTAGAGTAAAATTAACCGATTCCCAAATCTAAATATTGTTCGACATAGCATAGTTTTAATAACCGGTTAACCGTATTCGGATTGAAAGTCCCAGGTACTACATTTGCACTCACCCGCTGGCATTTTCATAGGCAAACGGGTGGCTGAATATATACGGCAAGTCCATTGTTTCGCTCAGCTCGTAGAGCGTCCGATTCGAGCGCTCCAGGCAAAGTCCATTGTACTGGCACGGCTTGCCCTCGCACTCATTTATGTCCGCTTCACAGTTTTTGCCCTTGTAGCCCGGATGGCAGTTGCACAGGTAATCGTTGATCTGGTCGATGCACTCCGCGCCATTGATGCACATATTCGAGGCGCACTCGTCAATATTCAGCTCGCAGAGCTGTCCCTCATAGCCGGTAGACGCGCAGTCGCAATGGAAGCCGCCCAGCTCGTCGATGCAACGGCCGCCATGCTGGCAGGGCGCTGACACGCAGTCGTCAATGTCGATCTCGCAGAAGCGGCCCGTCATGCCCGGAATGCAAGAGCACGTGAAGTTGTTGATCATGTCGATGCAAGTGGAGCCCTTCGAGCACGGATTGCTGGCACACTCGTCAATGTCGATGTCACAGTTGGCGCCCTCGTAGCCTGGCTGGCAAGCACATTCGTAAGCGTTGATCTACACGGGAGCATAATGTAATTTCAGGTCTATCAAAACGAATATTCGGGCTAACTGCAATAGGGAGCGCTACATTTTCTACTGCTACAAGCACTTCGACGACTAATCGGGGTGTACGACGTGGGGTCATTCAACTCACTTGTCTCAAAATCCGATGCTTTCCATATTTATAGAAGAACAACTAATGATGCTTTAGTAACTTGTCGCAGACAATTCGATGCAAAATTATATGGGCTCTTGGAATTAAGGGCACATAGTCGTTCTTCAGCTCAAGAATCGTTCTTTGAAATTTTTAAAAACGAACGTTTCTAGACACAAGAAACCATCCATATCCGAAGTCGTTTAAAAATTTTTAACAACGAATTGACGAAATTACAATACACCTACTTTACTTTAATCAAAATTACTTAGTCTTAAGTATGCTATTTAATACAGAAGACGAAAAGCTAAAGACCCTGCCGAAAAACTCCTCTGCCCCTTTAAGCCTTCAGCGAACCTTAGCATGCTTACCTTGTTGTGACACGTAGCACCATTCTTGCAGGGATGGCTTAAGCACTCGTCCACGTCGGAATCGCAGAAGATGCCGGTGTAGCCGGGAGTGCAGTAGCACTTGTAAGAGCCCTCCTCATTCTTGCAAATGCCGTTCTTGCAAATACTCGGATTCAGCGCGCACTCGTCCACGTCCGTCATGCAGTTGCGGCCCGTCCAGCCGCGCGCACATTTGCAGTCATAGTCGCCGTTGGCCAGATCGGCGCAAGTTCCGCCATTGCGGCACGGCTGTGTGGCGCAAATCGGGCATACTTTGTTCTCCGGACAGATACACTTGTTCAGTGTGCACATCATGGGATCGTGGCAGTTACTGCTGGTACACGGCTCCATTTTCTCACAGCGCTCCCCCGAATAGCCGTGCGGGCAGTAGCAGTGCGTGCCATTAAGGGAGCACGTGCCCCCATTGAGGCACTTGCAGCCACCAATTGGCGCGAGTGGCACACTTGTGGGCCCATTGCCACTGTCTGTTGGGGGCGATTCGCAGTTGTAACCTGCGATCGGAAGGGATTATTGATTACTGGCTGCGAGCAGTCGCGGTAGCGCTGTGCGGTTAGTTTTCAAGGATACGTGTTAAGAGCTCAATTAACTACGACTTGGAGCTGGGAAATTTGAGTTAGTTTGGGAATATTGGAATTAACTACTGTGTATTGTACTGTTTACAGAATATTTATTTTGCTTGTTAGTTGTTAATGTAGAGTTAATGTGTTGTTTCCAAACCTGTGTATCCACTAGCACATATACAAGTATAATTTGAGGTATATCCACTACAAGTACCACCGTTCAAGCAATTTTCTGAAGGACATGCATTCAACTGAGCCAAACGGGATTGCTGTACAATAGCTACGGGAGGACTAAAAGTAGTGGCAATGGCAGCCGTGGGCGTTGCTGTTGTGGGCATTGTCGCCGTTGTTGCTGTTGTATTTGGGGTTGGTGTTGTGGGTAAACAGTGGCCAATGGGGCCTGGATTTAAAAACCAATTCGTTGTGTTATGGCAAAAATTTGGAAAATGCATATATATACATATGTAGTTATTTTATACATTTACATCTCAGATAGTATATGAGAGAGTAAGTTTAAACAAAGAAAAAATTAATATATGTTTATATTAAGATAAATATTACAGGTTACATTTCAAAGTGTACGGGTTAGTAAAGGGTTTAGAGAGGAGCATATTGCGAGAGTCAGTTTTTCAGCGGGCTGACGCTTTAATTCAAAGCCGGTCTATTCATCGATAGATTCATCGATACTGCAACGTTATATAATCTGAAGTAAAGCGTTCACTGGCTTGGACTCTTGCCGCACAGTACAACGAGTTCGTATAAGGAGCTGTTGAAAATAGAAGGAGTTTTTAGTGCATTTTGAAAATGTAATTTTTTTCCAAATTAGGTAAATGCACCAAATTTCAATTGGACAATGGACACGCCCACCTCTCAAAAAAATCGATTTGGAATTGGCATACTTATACAGTCAAAGATTATAAAATACATTTAAAAAATTGTTTAATGAAGTTGAGTAGGTCCGCCAAAAAAAGTATTTACTGTTGTGTATGGTAGGATATCTTCTGAAAAGGAATACTACTTATGGTTCGAAAACATATTTTTTAATTGGTGAATTCGTTATAAGGATACATATAGCGCGTTATGTACGACAAAATCCAACTCCCCCTAATATTCAAGGTTTCCAAAGCTAAAATTTCGATATTATAATTCGGCAACCCTGATTCCGTGGGCTGGTAGTCAATGCATTGTTCAAAAATTCGTTGCACTGTGCGTCATAATATATTGGGGTGTTGATAATTTCATAAATATACATTTAATCGGAATGGGTTTATACGGCTTAAATGCCCCGGCTTTCAAATGTCACCTACTCAATTTGAGCTCACATCTCTTCTTCTTCAGCCACGCCGGAGGTATGTAACGTTTTCTTTTTTCACCCGCACATGTCCTTGAATAATACTCATTGGATTCGGCGTGCGAATCGCTGGTTGACTTTATAGAAGCTTGAGAACAACATAAGAAATTGGAACTGTAAAAACATACACTATTTCGGTAGTATAGATACTTATGTAAGCCACAACCGTCGCTAGATACTCTTAGAATATTACACTTAATATTTGGACCCCGTTTCATGTGCGAGAACGCAATTACTAGTTGAAGTTATGCGATCGCACTATCTAACTTTTAGTGCAAGGACAGTATACGGTTTGTTTGAAGACTCACCCGAAGTGCCTGGCTTGCACACGCATTTTCCAGCAATGCATTCCGAATCGATGGGACACTGCGGGCACAGCGGCCCTTGTTGGCACAGTTCCCCACTGTAGCCGGGTGGACACAGGCATTGGAAGCCGATGGTCTTATCCAGGCAAGTACCTCCGTTCAGGCACTGCTGCGTCTGGCAGCTGATGGGCTTCTCACAAACTTCACCCCCCCACCCATCCAGACACTGGCATATGTACCATCCATATGTGTCGAAGCACCGACCGCCGTTGAGGCAAGGTGTCATCTCGCACTCGTCGATGTTTGTCTGGCAGAGAGGACCGGTGAATCCAGTACCCAGGCACTCACACTTGAAGCCGTTCACCATGTCAATGCATCGTCCACTATTTTGACAGGGCTGTGAGGCACAATCGTCCATGTCGATCTCACAATACGGCCCCACGTAACCTTTCGGGCACTCGCAATCTATTTTGTTGCTGCCCGCCGCTACAACACAAGCTCCATTGTTTAGACACGGACTCGATTGGCACAGGGGATGAATGTTCACTTCTGTCTCGCAGTGCTTTCCGGTGTGATTGGGAGAGCACAGGCACTGGTAATCTCCCCTACTGTCCTCCATGCAAGTGCCCGCATTGGCACAAGGGTTTTTCGCGCAGGGCGAGCCCTGGTCCATCTGGCAGTTCTTGCCGCTGTATCGTGGCGTGCAGCGACATTCGTAGCTGTCCGGATGCGATATGCACAGTCCATGGCTCATACATGGGTCGTTGGCGCAGAAGTTGTCCTGATTGCGCACCAGCGTGTCATGATCGCCACACTGCCCAGAACTCAAAGGGCATGTTCCGAAGACGACATTTTGCACGGTCATGGAGCCATTAATAAACTGTAGACCAGGCCCATCGAGCAAACAACCAGAAAAGGAATTCCCCAATATGAGAATCGCTGCCTCATTTCCGATGTCTTGATTGGTCAAGAACTGGCTATTGTACGTGGAGTTAGCTGCAAAAACAAGTGAACAAATGAGTTGCGGATAGCTACGCATTATGACGACTTCTACCGAATATCATGGAAGTGCGGTCCACATAGAAGTACAGGTTTCCATATTCATATTTGAACTGGAGCGTGTGCCAACGGTTGTCAAGTAAATGAAACGATAGCTTCACATCCAGGCGGTTGTTCGGTCCGATCACCGCGGGACCCGCTAAAGACACTTGTAGGAAATCGCTGAGAACGGAGATGACGATTGAGTTTTTGTTATATTGTTGAGCCAAAATTTCACCGCCTAAGAAGTGAAGAAAATTCTCAATGTGCCGTCATTTTAATAGAGTAGGGGAAGATTTTGTATGTTTAAAGTTTTTTTTACCGCGACATGAAAGAAAACTGATGGCTGAATGATCCCAGATGGGCATAGGTGACAAGAGTCTCAGGTAGGCTGATCCATTGAAGTACGCTTCCTTGGTGGCTATCTCTGCCGAGGCGACAAATGAGGATCGTAGCAGAACTGCAAAAAACAATAAGAACAATTAGGAAAACCAACAACGATCTTGGCAAGAAACCATCTCGCAGTGATTCGTTCTGTAAAATAATTTCAAAATATTCCGTGTCATTTTAAAAACAATAATCCAATTGAGAAAAGTAAAATAAGTAAGGAAGCATCAGACGGGTTTCACCGACAGAGTAATACCCTACACCAAGTAACCGAGTGGGGCGATAATCCACTTAAAGGAATGAAATTGTGGGAGCGGTTCTTTTGGCTAAAATTTCTTTGCAGAAAAATTTATAAAAATAAAATTACAAATATTAATTTTACTATATAAAAAAAACTCTTGAAGAACAAACGGCTCATTCCTTTGCCATATTACCCAAGTAAACCGAAAAATTCAATTTTAAGCTTGGTTTCTGACGACCTCAATAGCTTTATTGAACCCAATTTGAAATTTGAGTTCAGCGACCCAACGAAGTTTTATATAAATTTACCCTTTTTAAATTGTCCCGTCGTTGTATGGAATCGAATCTCTGCCCATCGTCTCATTGTATAGCAAATAAAAACACCTGAACTGTTCGAAAGTAATACAAAAACCAAACAAGCCTTTTATTTGCTTCAAAAAAAGGTTTACGCACGTAAAGTTGCACCACACAGAACCAAAAAAACGTAGACTTAATGCCAGAAACCGTTGCATGTACATACGTGATACTGAGCGGGTTATGTGACCCAATGAACCCGCGAGGTTGAAGAGGTTGACAAGGCCAAAATGTGCCGCAGAGCAGGCCGCAAATCGCATTTAGCAATGGAAGAGAACAGGCTGCATCGTAAAGACTTGCTTATGTCGGGAGCTCTGCTCGGAGCGGGTGGAAGGGACTATGACAAAGGCTAGTTCTAGCGCAAGTCCAGATTATAAGTGCCGAAGCTCTGACGCATCAACGCAGGCGGGTGGGCGGTAGTGCGGTAGTGCGGTTGTGCGGAACCTCAAGCTGCTCGTTCGAAAGTGCCAAATGCAATGAAAATATTGAAAATTACTTTAAACACCCAACAGTCCGAGCAGAAAACGTTGACGAATGAACAAATTGTAAATGCCGATATTCAAGGTGCATGTGTGCGAGCGTGAGTGTGTAGCATGCGTACAACTTTCATTTGAGTCGAGTGCTAAGAAATCGGCATAAAAGAAACTACAATTAGATAAGTAGGAGCAGTTAAGAAACACATGCGAAGTGGCAGCGCCGACCAGCAGCGAGTCATGGTGGAGGCAAGTGGCGGCTTCGAAGACAACGAGACGAAATCGGAAGAAAGTAGTTTTGCGCCATGTCGTGCGGGATGCGGCTCACGGTGGCCAGACTCACGAGTGACTGTGAAGATTTCGTTTCGCAAAAAGAAGAAGCTCCTCCAACAACATAACATTTGTTGCTCTCGACTGAGAGGCGTTACACTCGTTCCAATCGCTTGAGGGCATTTGTTAATTCTGTGATAAGTAGGTACTCAAATCCAAAGCCAAACCTCGTGAACCATTAACGTAGAAAGGAGGCGAAATATGGGCATTGTACCAAGCAGCCAAATGAAAAAGTCAACAGTGTCTCTTGCCCCTGCCAATATCCTCTTTAGTCAATTCTGACCGCATACACAAATAAGAAATATGTACACTCGCGCGCCGTCGCTTACAGGGGTCCAGAGGACGCGGGGCCCTAAGCAAAAATTTTTCTTTCAGATATTTGCATAATTTTGTATGTATTTAGCAAGATTTAGGAAAATTAAGTAGACCCTTATTTTGGAAGAAGAAGAAGAACTGTTTTTATTCTGAACTGAACTTGTTTTCCTGGCTGCGCTAGTGCGCACACCTACTCACAGACACTCACACACCCGCATATTGCCATTTGCTATTAGGCCATCGATCAGATTCAAAAACGTTTGTTTTGCGTTGCATTTTCTGCCTGTTTTGTGTTAAGTACATTTTTCGATTTATTGTTGTTGTGTTTTTTAGCTCAGCAGTGCATGCCGGCCATTTGCCAAAGCCGCTGCCAATAATTGTGCAAGTTAACAGAGCTAATAGTCGCAGAGCTAGACCACATGGCATAAACTCACGCCTCTGTCACACTGCCTGCGCCATGCATTGCCTATGTTTGCGTGAGTGCTGGGAAACCGCTGCCCAACACACACACACATATTTGACGGCTGACAAAATGGAATGCACTAACTACGAAATGGGTTACAGGTTGTCGCAGAGTTCGAGCTACCATTGAAAGGCTATACACTTGTTGTCTTCTCGGCAATGCCGGCCTAAATCTGGTGGAATCTAATTTACAACAAACCATTGAACGATTGTCTACATTGCATTCTAACGACGTGACAATAAAGTTAACTCGGCCTATTTCCAGTGGTGAAAACCGGATATTTGTCTATTTTTGTTAATTTTGCCGTAATCTGGTTTATTGCAAATAATTTGGAGCAACTCACTTTAACTTCCAACGTATGTGTATATGTATATGAGTAAGTTTGCATGAGAGCATCTGTGCGTATAACGAAGGTACTTGCATTGGTTTTGTGTGTTCCCATGGAACTTTCTCTGCACGGGACTCGTATAAAAATACATATGAAAATATTTAAGCTGTTTTGGAAATTGGTAAGTGCGAGAAATGTTGAGTAGCACCCTGATCCAAAGATCTCGAATGCAAGGTTTTCGGATACGGAAGATGTGCACTCTTTATAGTACGCCGTGCAATTATTTGCCGTGCATTAGTTTCCCTCCAAAACTCGAAATGAGTGACGGCGCTAAAACCACTTTATAATTTATTTTTATTTATGATTCAGGAAAGCTAGGCCTTAGCCTCATTCGCGGGCTTTTGTGTCAGTTATTTTTTTTTATAAAGGTATCTTACTATATTTCTGCATTTTTGTAATCGTTCTGCAGATTTTCATATATTTAGTGTTGCAAATAGCAACTTTTGTTTAAATTAGTCTAGTGATTTTAAAATTTTGCAAATATTATTAACGATTCCGAAGTTATCAGAGAACGTATTCTAATATACATATGTAGATATTATTTACTCAGCAGACTAAAAACTAGAAACGCATGTTCCAACATTTTTGTCGCCAATTATTTCTACGCTAAAATTTGTTTGCTGTGTACGAGAGAAATTTTGTACAAAATTTCAATATATCATTGCAATTTCAATTGCAACATATACCTTCATCAATTATTACGAAGTTCCATTAGGCGTTGGAGGCAGCGCACATGCGTGCTCATGCGAGGCTCAGAAATCCACTAATCATGCGAATCTTGTGCAGACTCGCATTTGATGCCATCAGAATTTGTGCTCTTTAGCTAAGCAAATTCCCGGTCGCTCGAGCGATGAGCTCGATGAGAGAGAAATGCGGTAACTTTTCAAATTGCTGATTAGAAAGTGAAATGCACATTTAATTGCAACTGAACAAACTAACTGCGCGATCGTACGGGCATTTAGACACGCTTGCCACTTCGTTATTTTCTTATTTATTTTGGTTGCTATTGAGCAAAATGAAGAGTGGGGAATTTCGACCGTTCGGTTGTTACATTTGTGTCCCAACGGACCGGCCCACTTTCGTCTCGTGCCTGGTTACGGCGCCAGTGGCTGAGAACGGGTGAGAAAAATGCCCACGGCTGTGTGTTTATTTACATTTGCCTGTTGAGTGTTTGCGTGTGCGGCCGTAAAACCAGTTTCTGCCCTGATGGCCAAATGATCGCCTCACAGTTCTCTGCTCTTGTTTGTTTTAGGTTCACGATTGGCGCTCAGCGGCGCTTGGGCTTATTGCAAGAAATACGGTGCGATCGGTTCAGCGCCCTCTGCCATGTGATTTCAGGTCTGGACGAATACCTTTGCGTATCACTTCTTCATACACGCCGCTTCATTAGGACACACACTTCCGTAATGGTGTCTGGAAACGGGCGCGGCGGCAGACAGACGGCTGCAGCCGTGATGCTCACTCAGCCCGGTTCTACGAGTAAGCTGGAAATAGTTCGTGCCTGCGCCAGTGTTTTGTTTTCATGTAAAGGCAGTCGTGCATTGAGTTTGCTGTCGTACCAGCACGCACACTCCCACAAATGTACACATATTGAAGCCAGCTCGGAATGCCGATGACACATCTACAGATAATGCACGTGCTTGGCGTTGCTGAAAGCGGCGGTGGAACTACAGATACCAGCAACTCAAATACGCCCACCGACCGACCATGGAACACACACACTAGCCAGCGCCTTTGTGCAGTGGCGCATAATTCATTCATCGAAAACTTATTCCTAATGGAAGTGCATACCAGACCATGTTGGTGCGACACGACGCGGAGAAGCACTGACAACGCCAAAGAGGACGCAAAATCTCAAGGCGCCGAACTCAAAAATCGATAGAGGCGTAACTGGGCTGAGCACTGGCGAAATCAACGGCAGTCTACATATTGCTGGGAGCAGTGTAAATAACCGTTCTCCACCGCAAATACAACCTTCGATTGCTTGGAAATCGATATTAGTGCCGCAATCGCAACCCAATTTATTGCTTCCCGGGGTCACTTTAGGCCAAAATCGCGAAGCGATATCAAAAGCCTGATCGTCTAGCTAAATGCGGTCTCGGTTTGAGTGAGGTCAGCATGTCCACTTCACTGCGCATTGGGTGCACTGCACTCGCTTGAATCTTTCCATTCGGCTAAAATGTGCTATCGACATGCAGTGCTGGCACCAAGAATAATCCCTGATTTTTCCGCAATCAAACTGTGTCCCCACATTAATTTATATACTGATAAGATATGTATGTACAGTCAATTGAACGTAATATGTATCGGTATTGTTTGTATTTATATGTTTATCCGTTGGAGCTAGTCTGTATTCTTTTAGGCACGTTAGCACTATAACTTTCGTAAGAATAAGGCTATTCAACAGACAAAATCCAGTAAACTTTTTTTGGGCCCGACAATCTCTTTGCAAGGTTTAAGCCTTTAAATTCTATAATATACATATGTATATGTATTTCTTTTTTTCGGGTTCTTTTAATTTTTGCTATATTTTTTGTGTGGAAATTTGTGTTCTTTTCGTACTCGTTTAGGGAATCTGGTCTTTATTATTTGCACTTGATCCTGTTTTTACACGGCCGAATTGGCGAAGTTTTCATTTGCCGATTTGTTCGTAACATCTCTGTTATGAATACCTTCCAAATCAAAATCGCACATAAAGCTTGAGTGGCTTGATTTCAAGCACATACTCATACCAATCTGAAAATATGGTATTTGCGTTTGTTCGGACGAGCTCAACACATATTCCTTAAACATTTTGTTTACATACTCGTATACTTCGCGCTGACTTGACAAAAGCCACCAACAAGTGGGACTATGAATGCGATCAATGCTCTCTTTGTGCATAAAGGTGAGTTTTACTGATCCCTGAAATGCCCACACCACACATACACTTGCATGCAAATAATACACTCTCCCTTTATTGTGGTTCCACAATTCAACTCCGAATTATTCATTCGCGAGTAGGCGCTCTCAAGCGCTCCTCCAACTTGCTCCGGCTACAGTCAATCAGCGCTTTCGAATTTTGAGTTTCGGATTTCAACAATGGGAGCTCGTTGTTGGCAAAATTGGCCCGGATAAAAAGGTTCTTACCATTTGCTACGCATATTGAGAATATGAGGAATATGCATTGTTTAGCGTCGGCTGCTGTCAGTAGGGCTGTTCGACCACTGCTCCTGGCCCCGCTCTCTTTGCTGAAGCAACCTCCGTCACGATACCTGCTGCCGCAAAGACTGCTTGCTGTGGGAATTTTACGTGTGTCGGACATTATTGTTGCTGTTGCAGTTGGTTTGGTTGTAGGAGAGTAGCGGATGCGCCTCTGCCTTATGCACTTCGTCGTGTTTGTTGTTCTAGTGGCTGTTGTTGTTGCTAGCGTTATTGTTGATTTATGCCAAGGGGACGGCCGCGATTCCGGTTTCGCGGAATTTCTCTCTTCTCCTTTGACGGCGTAAAACATTTCGGGAATTTCTTTCTTTACTATTTACTATCGAAAATATAAGCAGATATTCGACTTGTTTCGAATGGCGAACACTAAAAAGAGCACATTCAAACACCTGGAAACAAACAGCACACAGGGAAAGAGGAAGAGAGGGGGAATATTTAGCAGTGTAAACTTGGTTTTGGTCTAGAACAGGTTATTCGATTTGTTGTTGTTCTGCTGCTTGCGATTGTTGTTCGTATAGCTTTAAAGTAAGTGACTAACACAAGATCTCTCAGCAGAGACGCTTTCATCTGGAAAACTTTTCATTTTAAGAACGGCATCTTTCCAGTTTACGGGTTTTTACTTCGTTGCGTATTATTGGCGTATGGAATGGCCAAAAGAGTGGTAATTGAGCACAGATTTCCTAGCCACTTTATTAAATTTAACACTTTGTTGGACAGAACAGCCAAAAGCCCGTCTCACTCGCACTCGGGCCCACTCAATGCAGCCCTCTCAACTGCCGCATTGCGCGCACACACACACACGCACGTCTATATTTTACGTTCCCGTCAATTGCCACTGCGAGAGATTCGTCAAACACGGCCGAGACTCAAATTTAAACTGAAGTTTGCTAGAGGTAGTCAGACGTGCCCGCTTGCCATTTAGCTAACAGGTTGTTCGTTTGCGCGAGCAAGCGTCACACACACGCACACATCGTTCAGCAGTAGCTAGCTGCTCGGTTAAAGTTAATAGTAGTTAGCTGCTTCCGCTGGCGCGCAGAAGGGAGATAACAGCAACAACGACCACAGCGAAGACTCGAACCCGGCCAAGTGTTGATAGTGTGTTGGCCCTTCTGTGTTGTCAGCAACCTTGTCGCGCAGGTAAATCCAGGTGAGCAGTGCGTGTGAGCAGAGCGGCTGGTGCGGTAATTGAGTCGCAATTTCTTGGCTGAACTTTTCATGCTCGTTGTAAGCCCGAATCTCGATAATCTGCCAGTTAGTAACTGGTTCGTGTAATGGACAAGCGAGTGCATTTTTGAAAAATCTACAAGCAGTTTGATGCATCTTGAATAAAGTTGTTAGAAACCTGAGATGAGACCGACTTAGATTCACTAATGCAAAACGAAATAAAAGTCAGTACTCTGAGTGAAACTACAGCAAAGAATCGCTCTCAAAGAGATGAGAAGTATGTACATATTCCTCATGTTTTCTCTCTTAATTCATACACAATTCTTACTCAGAATGCTAAGATTAGCGCATATCATTGAGAGCGACTAAAGAGCGAGAGTCGGGCTATGAAGCATACCTCATATTTATAAGAGATTCACGTTACGAGCACCGCCCAAATTTCAGTGAGTTACGATGAGTAGTAAAATATGAGTATATGTATACTCGGCTAAACTCTAATTATGACTGTTCCCTAGAACAAACACGGGCAATCTTTCGCTTGGTCTGATGTGGGTCAAACTTTCATGGCTTCTATTTAACTGATGTCCTCGATCATGCTATATGAGTGTTGCTCAAATGAGAACCAACTGACATGGAAGAACGCGTCGGCATGAACTCGTTTTCATATAAACATCAACATTCTTATTCAAATATTCAAGCGCATGATAAAAAAAGTAACAACGTTTTTAATGGTGCCGCAGGTTTATCTGCAATTACAGGAAGGTCTAAGCGAATACGAACTTAAAAGCTCGGCTTATTTAAGACCGTACAACTGAAACCAGAAGTAGGAAGCAACAATGGATAGCCGACACAGGAGCGGTTTGTTGTTATTAGCTCTGTTAGTCTTAAACTCGTCAAGGATGCAAGCTGCTCCTGGCTATGGCTTTTCAGCTGGGAGCGAAATAGGCATTTCCGAAAATGGGCACATCGACCTTTCCTCGTACAAGACAATTTTTGGCAATCCTGACAGAGAAATAACAGGCACTTTAATAGCAGCGTACAGCACGAGCCAATATACTCAAAACCCTGAGGAATTGGGCACCTATCTAGAGGGCGATATATTGATACCGTTGAATCATAACTTGTCCGAGAGGAATGGCATAGTGACGCAGAGTTCTCGTTGGCCGGGCGCCATCGTGCCCTACGAAATCAAAGGCCACTTCTCAGCACGGGAATTAGGCATCATCCATCACGCCTTTAACGAGTACCACACGAGGACGTGTATACGCTTTCGTCCACGAATCAAGGAGCGAGATTACATCGTCCTTGTGAACGACAAATCGGGCTGCTGGTCAGGTGTGGGCCGCATAGGTGGGCGGCAAGAGGTTAATCTGCAGTCGCCTACCTGTCTCAGGACCTACGGCACGGCTATACACGAGCTCATGCACGCCTTGGGATTTTTCCACGAACAAAATCGGTTCGAACGCGACTATTATGTCAAGGTGCTGATGGAGAACGTTAAATCTAGCGCCGTCGTTAACTTTGGAAAGTCGTCTCCAAAAGAGGCACAAGCATTCGGTGTGCCGTACGACTACGCCAGTGTGATGCACTATTCACCTACCAGTTTCTCCAAGAATGGCCAACCAACTATTAAGGCTCTGGTAAGACTTAAATAATAAATGCATTGATTCTTAACATCATACTTGCCTTTTGCTATTTTTTCCGTTTTAGAAGAACACAAATGAAGCGAAGAAGATGGGGCAACGCGCCGGCTTTTCTGCCGGTGATATACTGAAACTAAACGCCATGTACAGGTGCAAATAAAATATGAGGAGGACCACGTTGACTTACGTTATAACAACTTTTATTCGATTAAAAAAAAATAAAATACACTGTACTTTGGTTGTTGCGTACATATGTATGTGCATGATGTCTCCGATAAGTATAAATTATGCTTTCAGCTGGAGGAACTTTGTGCCCTCAGTGCTGAGATAGACTCCGGTTCTTGTCAAAGAAAACGTTAGACTGCATGGTCAGTTCCTTGCATAAGGTGGAAAACCGACGTATGGCCATGTACGCATCGGGGTCTTGGGCGGAAGATAAGGAACAGAAGTTTGCTCTTTGAGTGATATAGCTTAAATGTTACGTGGGTGGGATCAACTGGGAGCGCTCACAGTTAGATCATAAGTATTGTAGTTAAGTGAATTAGTTTGACGTAAAGAAATAAACATGGGAGTCATGTGTCCCCTTTTGGTACATAAGGAACTTCGTCCGTTAACACACACAATTCTCTTTATGGAAATATTGGATGCGGCTGAAAAGAGCTAGGAACATCTGCATACACAGCATGATGCCTTCGCTACGAGACCGGTCAATGTAGACGCGAAAACGTCGTGGCGTTGCTATTAGTAGAGCGGCTTGAAACGCTGCTAGTGACAGTTACGGATCGCACAAAGCTGCTTGCCTTACCTCCGCTTGCATTGCCCACGTCACCACAATTCCATGCTCCCTCCATGTTCATGTACAGCGCAATGTTTGTGGTGATGTCGTGACGAAAGTGACTGTTGAGAAAGTCCCGTATGTGTTGCACAATTAGGTCGATGGCCACTGGAAAATATAATCGAGAGGATCGATTGATTCAGTATGTACTAGACTGACGAATATTGTGAATTTGTGGCTGTTAATTTTATAGCAAATCCATTAGTAAAGAGAACATATGAACCAATTTAGTCATAAGTCGAGCACACTTACCAGGGAAGCGTTTGATGTGTCTTCCTGCCCCGAACGACTAATTTGAGTGTATGTGTCGTATTAGTTCTGCATTTTAGGCCAATCAATTGATTCAACGGTGTGAGTCTTTAACTTCTGGTGCAAACCATTGGGCAGGTGTGCCTTGCAAAGCAAATTTACTGAGCTACATACCTTCCACATTTTCATTCGTCTTGTTTAAATTTATTTCCAGTGCAATAATACAGGTTTTCGTTGTTGTTGTGCAAGAGACACACAACGTAAACTACATATTCTTAGTTGTACAGTACAAACTACCAATTAAAACTATGTTTAAACATTGTTGGTAAGAAATACGCATATTCGCTACTCTCGGAGTGATCATGTTTTTAAAAATGACTAAAATTCTTTTCCCACGCGTTCAGTTCGGCAATGCGTGTTGAGATTGAGGGACATGAAGAGCATATTACATTAACATGATATCCATTAATCAATATATTGTAATATATCTATATTGACACGGGGAACACTTATGTCGCTCTATTAAAGAGTTCCTTTTCGCGACTCTTTTTGCAATATGCTATCCATTTGCATTTGCCAATCAATTACAATCACATGCTCTCATTTCAATTCAGTAAGCTCAGTTTCGGAAAGTCACGACTATTTTAGGTGACAAGAGTTCGAAGCGAACACGTAAATATTTAATAATAACGTAAGAGACTAAAGTGCCTGCAACGCGCAACAATATTGTGTTATTTAAGTTTTGATATAAGTGTTAAGAGATTTACAGAATTACATCGAACGCACTTTTGTGCTTCGGGCTTAGAACTAGAAGCTATGTTTAAATTATTTAACTTTTTCAAGGGCTCTTTTATCGCTCATCAACGGATAGATTATATTTGTACGCGTCAAGAGATTTGTATGAGAAATTTGTTGGTGCCTGCTCTGTAGATTACTTAGAAATTTATAAATCTAGTGCTCTCGCTTCATGGCGGAGGTGGGTGGAGAGCTATGTGCTGTAGCGACGACATTTAAGTTATTAGTGCTTCCGCCGGGCCTAATCATTTCTCCGATATGATGTACAATGAGATCAATGGCAACTGCAAGAAATACAACAACAACAGAAACGGAAATGTGGAAATCAAGCACTAAAATCCGTTCAAATTTCGATCAAATCGATCAAATTTAAACAAAATTATTACATTAGTTAGAAAAGGTGAATTACTAGAAAGTTTCTAGGCATATGAACTAAAAAGCGGCTGTGAAACATATGAAATCGAACTACAAAATTTTTGTTAGCAGGTTAGTTTGTGAAAGAGGAGTAACACAAATCTAACTGCAACTGTGGTACGGGCGATGAGGAGTACTTCATGCACTCACCTGTATTGTCGGCGCCGCGCGGTATAATGACATCAGCGAATTTCTTGGTCTGTAAAAGGAGACAATAGCCATGCAATTACCGTGAAGTAATACTAGAAGTGGAAATAGTAAAAGTAGTACTAACCGGTGAGCAGAATTCTTCGAAAGCTGGCTTGACAAAAGTCATGTATTGAGTGAGCACAGCGTCTAGATCACGTCCGCGCTCGTTGATGTCGCGTGGTACTATGGAAAACCGTTTTTGTTTTTATCAATGACATACATTTTGCATGAAGAACTAAATGCACCAACCTCGTCGAGCCAGTCTTGTATCTGAATCGGTGTCCACGAATAGTTTCATATGGAATAAATCACGTATCTTAGGGAAGTAAAAAACCAATATACCTTCGAAGAGGACCACGTCCGCAGGGTATATGGTAAGCTTCTTCTCGAAATCACTAAAACATGGCTCTTTTTATTAATAAATATTACTCTCACAAGTACTCACAGTGAATTAGTGCGATAATCGTAGCCTGGTATTTCCGCTTTTAAGCCCTTTAGTATCGCCTGCAACGTGTCATACATCAGTTGCTCATTGAATGCATCGGGATGATCAAAGTTAAAGAGACCCTTAACGGCCTTTGCTTTCTCGGCTGGTGTCAATTCCCGATAAAAGCTGTCTTGGCTTATGGTGACCACCTGATTACGAAAGTTAATAAAGTAGGTTCGGTACTCATTTATGACATTATGTCACCTGTCGCTGTGTTTGGTCCATGTCAGCTTGTCCCAATTGTTCCATGATCTTTTTGCATACTGTAGACTGAAAGCCGAATGCCAAACAATTACAACTCTCATTGCAACTCTAAAGTGCCCCGTAGCTCTAGTAAGGAAGAAATCTAAATACTTACCTTGCCACTTGCAGTTCCACCAGCTACACCAATAAGAAATGGCGTTTTCATGTCCTCTTTCGTGTCTCCGTTGGCGGACGCAGCCAGTTTGTCACCCACACCCATGTTGTTCATATGCGCGGTCATTTTTCGTCTGCAAATTCCTTATAATCTTCTACGCGATTCCCAAGTTGCCTGTCCCACAAAAATGCACAGATCGAATGCAAAAACTACATGCAGCTGTTTTTGACAGCCAGATTACAGAGTTGTATTTAAGAGGACATTTGAATTGGTACGGGCTGCATGGCTGCATTCTACTGGATTATAAAAACCGCTAAAGGCATCATTCAGAGATGATATTTGTTGCTGCATTATGAGATTGAAAGAGATGGCTAAAAACCACTGGTCCGCACTTGGAATTTTTCAGTGCAAGAAATTTATTGCAATGCAGGTTGTTGTAGGCGTAGACATTTATACACTTGGGAAAATTATCTAATACTAAATAAGTCCGCTTTTACACGATGCGACTCGGCCCCGGAGACACGGAAGAATGTAGGAAAGAGGGGTGAAACGACAGGGGAACGCGCAAAATCGCTCGGGCAGCGATTGCGCTGCGATTTTCTGATTTTCTGACGTTCCTCTTTATTCGTTTTCGCGCTTCGCGCTGTCGACTGTAAATTAAAACTTGAAATCGAGTGAATACGTATTGCAAATAAACTGAAAAATTTACAGAACTTTACGCATAAAAGTAAATATAAAGAAAAAACTGAGCAAAGAGTGGAATAAGTGCTTTAAATGTTTACAAATTACAGAAATAAAACCAGCTGCAGACTCTAGTGTCAAAATGCTCGACACCAGCGAGTCGCATCGTGTAAAAGCTATGCGCGATTTCAAAGCGGAATGCGAAAAAATCGCCGGGGCCGAGTCGCATCGTGTAAAAGCGGACTAACATGGCACTTGTTTCATTAGAAAGTTTTCTTTTTATTAGATGTTACCGGACCGGGAGATGAACCCAGGTCCTCCGCGTCAGCGACCAAGCACTTAGCCCACTGAGCCACCGTGTATAATGTAGTATCTATTTTATAAGCCCCTGTTCCAAGCTCAAAACCAAGCCTTGGTAGCAATATAAGCACTTATACTTTGGTTTATGGTTAAACTTATTAGCCCAATTCACAATCTTGTGCAAATGGTCTGGGATTTTTGCAAATGACAGTTTTGTAGCAAAACTACAGTAGTTTTGACAGTAGTTTGCTACAAAACTGTCAATTGCAAAAATCCCAGACCATTTGCACAAGATTGTGAATTGGGCTATTGACTAAAAACACAATTTTTTCCAAATTTTTATCAACCCTTATTTTAAGCTTAATATCATAGGTAAGCTTTGAGAAGGACACTTGAAAACAAGTACTAACAATTTGATATCAAATGTAAATGTTTATTGCGATACTCGGAGCATCACATACAACATTAGTAACACATAACTAGAGCCCGACCGAACCCGAAATTTTGGCCGAGACCGAAACCGAGACCGAGCGTTCGGCCTTTTTTTAATGTTCGGCCGAGACCGAGACCGAGACCGAACCTTTCGAATACATATGCAAAAAAAAGAAGAAGAATTTTAATGAAAAAAAATTTATACATTTTTAGGAAAAAATACATTTTATAATAAAAAACAATTCTTTTGAGGTATAAATACCTACATTAAGCATCTAATGTATGAAAAATCAATAAAAAGTATTATTAAAAAATTTAAATTTTCTTTAAAACTATCCAATTTGTTCCTCAACTGTTCGGCTAAATACTCGGCCTTTTGTAGCCGAGACCGAACCGAGACCGAACCCGAACCTTTTGGCCGAACTGTTCGGTAACCGAGACCGAGACCGAGCGTTCGGTCGGGCTCTACACATAACGCATAGGATTTCTATGCCATTTTTAATCGAAACGCATTCAAAAACGATGTTGAGAAAGATATTGTAAATATCGTATTTGGCGGTCAATTGAGAACGGGAAACGTATCTTTCCCGGATCAATCTCTCACGCGATTGTTTTCTTCGAGAAACCTTCGAAGAATACATACTATCGTTCTCATTCTCGATATCGCTATCGGAATTTGTACCAAGTGGAATGTAAGATATGTATACGCAAGTGTGAACTCGTGTATTAGATAGGATAAAATGCCCACGATCCGACTCATGAGAAACATAGGCCTCGTGCATACTGTGTAAGTAAGGGGATACAGTCCGAGTAGAGAGTGAAAGTCCGACTTAGTGGCTCTAAAAAGGTTTCGCTTCGGGAGCCTCATTCAGTTCAGTCTTTCCTTTGCAGCTTGTTAAACGTACGACTTCGCGATGAAATGTTAAAAAAACGTTTCTAAAGCTTTATTTATTTCGCCTGCTTACTCATATCTTAGGAATGTGATGTTAAAGAACAAACTTGGTACTATTACAATGGCTCCCTACGAAACAATTAAGGCCCATTGTGCCAATGGGATCCAGTAAGGAATTTTTGAAACCGGCATAAATGTTCTCCACTTAGATGGACTCATCTTTTGCAGGACTATGGCACACTCACAGGTGCTGTCACCCGCAGCAGGTACCTGATATTTTCATTCGCCTGACTCCCCTATGCACAGAGTGACCGGAAACTAGCGGCAGTGTGGAGGAATATTTAGTGTAATCCTTGCTCCTGATATGTAAACAATTCAGCACATAATAATGCAATAATTGAAAACTTATCGCATTTGTTTTATTTCTGCTTTATTGATGAGCAAGGGGCGATGCCACTCTGGAAAGCAGGAAAAGAGATATTCTCTGCATTTAAAAAAAAAAAATAATTGCACTTTCGAAAGCTCTAAAGTGGCATTACCCCTTTAAGAAATGCTTTCAAAATAAGTTTTTTTTCAATTAATTATAACAAGGGCGGAGACAGTAGTGAGCTTAATCTCACGTTCAAGATGGAATTAGGCATACAAATTATGTAGGCTGAATTTCACAAAAGCGTGTCTCGATATTTTTGTCATCATATCTATTTACATAATTAAATCGTTTTGAACATATGCTTTTGGTCAGATTTTGGCAAACGGAATCCAAATAGCAAATTTATGGTAAAATATACTAGGAATAGATAGCTACATATATCTTTTGTGAAAATTATAAAACATACATATTAAGAAAGTGTATTAGTTATATTTTTTGCTCTGGAAAGAGAAATTAATTTCTGAGCTTTATTTTATTCCTTCAAAAGAAAAACTCCACACAGTTTTTTATGAGGACGGTGCTAAAATTGCTTCGCTTCGCTTAAATATCTTAAGAATGTAGAATGTTTCTAAAGGAAATGTTTCAGGGTTTCTTTCGAGCTTTTGTCAAACAAACCTTTGAAATTGTATCAGCAATCTCTTGGCAGATTATTTTATTTTACGTTTACGTTTATTTTTATTTAATGTGCTCACTAAAATATTAGATTATGACGTGATTTTATATTTCACCTGTTGTTAATTTCAAGGTATACGTGAACGTAACACGTCATCGCAGCAGCCGTGCGATACCAGCTCCAGAATGGGATAGAATCAACTCGATATTTTACGTAGAAATTTTTAAATGATTGTGCTTAAGGATTATGGGTAAAAAGATTTTAAAAAGGTATGCAGGCGGGAATATCCCCTCAATTGTATCGTGAAGTAACAACAACAATGCACAGAATATTGGAGGGCGGTGTTTCGAGTTTTCGTATTTTGGAACATTTCAACATATAAAATATATGGCTTTTGAAATAATAAAAGTGAGTAATAGCTCAAGCTCTGTATTTCTCGTCTTGTAACATCGACCCGAATCTAGTTCGGTATCTAGTTCATGGTAACAATTTCAGGAACTAGTCCTATTGACTAGGTTTGTATATGCTAGTTACTAGTAACTAGTTCGGTAACTAAACAAAGAAATAGTTCAACTGAATTCCATGCATTATTATACCCCAAAGCTTTGGCAATCGGGTATAAAAACTCTCCGTGCTCGCAGAAGAGGAAGAAGCAGTTATTCGACTTGAATCAAATTTGGTACACAGTGACAGTGAAGCTAAACTTAGTTTACGTTCCGAGATTGTCCAAATCGGTCGAAAGACATGCTCACAATCGACCTATAAGTTCACCTACCCCGGAATTTCTCTGGTAAAATTGTTGAAATTTGTTTAACTGCTTATTACTTGTTTATTTATTTCGTTTTATGCGAGACCCTTGTGAAACACACTAATTATTGAATTAAATAAAGTTGCGAGTAATGGAAAATAAATATTAAGAACATTAATGATTCCGGGTATTTTAACTAGAATATTAGCATTGCATATGACACAAAGAATTCGATGCGAAGTTTCCGCCGGATAACTTGATAAGAAGGCGAGCATTGAACGAATCCAAAATGGAATCGAATTTACTGCTTGTCTGTCAAGTAAGTTGTATATGTAAATGGAAAACAATAACAATGTAACAATTAATTGTAAAACAATAAAGGGTTTAGCGATTAATGTGAATAATTATGATTAGCTAGTCTAAGCCTATAATAAAAATGATGAAGACAGTGTAGCCGGATCGAACTTTCGTCACGCTGAGAACAGATCCAGGGACGCATGTTCCGGAAAGTCAGAGTGCAGCAGGTCGCCGAATGGATTAAAGGCATCCGTGTAGGTCACCAGGGGACTCAGGCAGGATGAAGGCTGCTGGTTGGAAGAGAAGTCGAACGAGTCGGCAGAGGAGGACTCCAGCAGACTTAAGCTCAACTCGAATGGACTCTCCAGCGTAACCACATTACTCCTTTGCGGCGTGTTATTATAGCGGGACAAAGAACTGCCATGTGCAGACGGCCGCGCGGTGGCAACAGTGGCGGAGCCCAGTAATGCGCCGTACTCATTGCCCTCAATGGGGCTAACACAGTGTTCGGATAAATGCAGTGATTCACCGTCCGATTCCAGCATCAAAGTACTCAGATCAGATATAGATTCTCCGATGTTGTTGCTAATGCAGTTTGAGTTGGCGGAGTTGTCTAGCAAGAAGGAGCTGCTACAGGTCGTTGAAGAGTGCGGAGAGTTTATGATCGGAGATGATGTATTGGAGAGCAAAGAAACGTAGGCAGACGTGGAAGAGCTGGATGCTAATGAACCCGCAGTAGAGGCGGGACTGCAGGAGGCAGCTGAGCACATTGCTCCATAGGGCGAAGCTGAAACGGAGGCTGAACTGACCTTCTGCTGCTTTTGTTTCTTCTGCTGGTGTTTCGTGGCTGCTTTCGAGGCACAACCTTTGCTCACCGATTTCGAACCGTTCTTCGTCTTAGCTGTTTTTTTTACAGGTTTCTCTTCGAAAGGTCGAGTCTTTTTAGAGTTGTTTGGCATCTGGCAGATTGCTTCCTCTGCAGCGATCAAATCGGCTTCGTGCCTAATAAAGCGGTCATCGCCGGCACGTTCACACTCCAGCAGAAAATCGGCCTTAAAACTGGGGTTCTCCAATGCTTCCGTGAGTAGACTTATGTACTTCATGGCCAGCCGCAAAGTGGTGATCTTCGTCAGTTTCTCATTGGTTGAATTGTCATCTTCGCCGGAGATCGCTGTTGGCACGCAGTGGCGCAAATTTTCGAAGGCAGAGTTGATCTCCCGCATGCGCGTACGCTCGCGCGCGTTGGCCGTTTTACGGCGGTACTTGCTAAGCGGCGCGGCCTTCGTTTTGGATTTGACTGAGGCGGCGTGTGGAGCCGGGGTTGTGGCCAGCGATAGTGTGCCCGCTGCTGACATACGCTCTCGGCCGCTGCCTGATTTCTGTTGCTTGGGTGCGGAGGGGATACTGGACGAGTGCTCCAGCTCGTTCTGGCTGCTGCCCGTGTCACTGGCGTACTCCTCCGCACATATCGCGGGCGCTTTGCGTTTCTCGCGCTGCCGCAGCGAGTACTTCTCAACGCGCAGGCTTCCTTTTCTCGAGGCTGACTTCGGCTGGGGCATTTTGGGGCTGGACGCAACGCTGTAGTTATGTATTTCATACGTCAGCGCGGACTTCATTGCCGTTCGTTCACTTCGTTCTCTGCAATTAAAAGTTAAATATACATACATATATCAGAAATTAATAATTAATAATTTCTTTCAATTTATACTGCATAATTTTATCGTCTCCAGGTGTATAGACGAATCGAATAAAATCTTTGCAAAACTGTTTACATTATTCCTCATAAATGATCATTTGAAGGAAGCAGGGGAGGGAAGTTTGGAAGAGATTTTAAATCCCTGTCGGTGCGCCCGTGACGTATAATATTAAAAACATTCCACTCCCAGATTCACCTCAAACTGACATCTACTATGAAAGCATTGAAGCACAACTTGAGTCCCATTAAAAAATCATTTGAACCTATTTGTCAATTTAATTACGCCGCTTCATTTTCAACGCTGAATTTCCCTCGAAATTTCTTGGGCGATTTTCATGCCATTTGAACTTTAATTGATCGAATTAGAGCGCTGAAAAGGAAAGAATCGTAAATTCAGATATGGCCGAAAATTACAACAAATTTTCGAACTCTACTTGCGGGCGGCGGTGGCTCTACCAAAACAACGAAGGCGGAACGAAGGTGCCGTGCCAAGCTTTGGCTGGGCTGCTCCCGTGTTGGCGGACTATTTGTGTCACGCCGTAATGGAGCATAACGGCTGCAGGCAGCGCCTAGCAGAAGAGCGGAAATAGGCGCCGCGACTGCATTCACCGTCGCTGCGCTGCAAGCTTGCGCATGCGCAGCTGGCCCGCATGCGCTTGGATCGCTCACAGCGGATCTGCCTCCCCGTCGGCCAGCAGTTTGTAATCTGACGGCATCTGCAGACGGACGTAGGTCGTTTTTGGTCTAGTGCTTTTTATTTTATTTTATGCCATTCCATTCCATTTGATTTCGTTCGGCTTAATTCCTATTTCAGATTGGAAATGCCGAAAATTAGTGGAGCGTTGGAAGAAGACATGCCAGTCGTTGGAGTATGGAGAGCATATTCTAGAATAATAATTTTCCTTACTCACATGTGAATCATCTGCTTTTATCCAAATGGGACGCGTAGGTGGAACCTCGTGGCCCTCTCGCGACGTGCAATCAACCAACGAAGGCAGTGTCGGGCCACATTGGTAGTGCACAGTGGCCGAAACACGCCCAACTGCCATTTATTATGAGATTTTTCTAGGGAAGGTGTCGTAATTTGATGGTCAGGATTTAAAAAAATGTTGTTTGGGTGCAGGAGGTAGTAGTAGATTCTATTAATATGTAGACCGCCACATAGTCGATTGGCCTGTTGAGTCACTGGAATCTCATATGGTGATTGTCTGACTGCTCACAACTTAGTGCTTTGGAGGTCTAAAAAAAACATAACTCTGGGTGGGGCGGATATCCTGCTTTACTGCAGCAGAGCCGGGGCAGAGGCGCAGGAGCTGCACAGTGATTCGATTCCATAGAACAACAACATCTTTTGTCACCTGCTTCGTATTGAAAAAAAACCCGGAAACAAAAGTTATTTAATAATATCACGTTAACACTGTGATTTCGGCCACTGTGCGGCGGCGGCTACATCAGCGTTGTATTAGATCTTGTGGAAATTGGTTAAAATGAGTCAGACTCGCATTCCCATGCAATGCGCACTTAGAGTTTATTTCGTTAGAAGTGTAGCAGCCTTTGAAGAACGCGCCGAATGTGCGACTGCTTAAGCATCCTTAAAAGGAAGCTCCAAGGCGAAAATTGCGCTGTTATGCGCGATCTCGCTGCCAGCTAACGAATGCACTGCCCATGGAATCGGTGACTCGGAGTCGCTGTGGAGCGTTAGTTCGACAGCTCTGGCCGCTGATGTGCGAATGCGCGACTTGATGTCGCTGTCGATAGCTGCAGTTTTGGCTGTTCATTGCTGTTCACTGTTACGTTGTCAGTAAGGGGATGAAATTATGGATTAAAGCGCGACTCGCAAAGAAGGTGCGGCTGATCGCATATGAATCGATCCTGAACGACCGCCCCTTAATCGTTTCTGGATCGCGTGGAAACCCAGCAAAGCTCGATTGTGGGTGGGGCTGTCGCAGCAAGAGATCGTAACTTCGATTTCGATTTCTTAGCCGAGTATTGCCGTTAGATTTTGCTTTTTGTCTTTTGGGCACAATGATTTTTTTTAAATTTTGTCTATGGGACGACCCACTGTACGGCGTGAAGTGTTGCCTCAGTTGGCCAACTGGAAAGTTTTGTTTCCTTTTACGGATAGTCTGGTGCGCATGTGTGACACTTCGCTGCAATCCAACTGTCCAACGGTCCAAATGAGGACGTGCCTCACATAGTTCAGCTCTGCTCCGGTCTTTCGGAGAACAGCCATGATTTTCGTTGGAATGCAACTGCCAGAGATAAAATGCACATCTCACACACTCGCACAAATAGTGTCGCACATGTGGATATGTGCGTTCGGTAATGCGATATGGACTGCCCTACAAATCGTTCCGCAGCGACTGCTCAAACAGACAGCGCATTTAATTCGTGCAGAGATGCGGACAGACACACCTTTAAAGTGCGGTCTACATGTATAAGCACACACATACGCAAACATACATCCCGAGAGTCACAGCAGCATCAACATTGGTCACAACAACAACAACGACTGATTTGCCATCATTTGCGACAATTTAACGCAAGATTTAAGTTACCTTTTGCAACAGGGGCAACACTGGCAGCACCAGCGCCGCTGCATATATAAGTACATACATCACAGAGCAGATATGTACCTGGTGGAGAAGAGCGCTCTATGCACAGTCTTGGCCGGCCAGCCGCGCTACTCGAGCAAAAATCGCCAGAGTACGCCACAGAGCGGTCAATGCAGACGGCTCCGCCAAATTTGGCAGTACTCCCCGCACTTGCTGGCGTAGTCCATGTTGACATCCATGTGCCCGGCTGCTGCATGCCTTAAAAGGAGGCGCACTGGCCGCAGAAGACTCGCGGGCACCAAATGCGTTGATGGGTCGCACAAGAGCGCGATTGATGCGGTGACATCATTCGCATGCCTCTCCAGCAGCAGCCTCTAAAGGCTATGTGGGTTGAGCGGGAAGGGGGTGCAGACTGTAATGAAATGCGGATGTTTGCGCAGGCATTACCGTTACTTGCCACTGTGCATCGTGGCTGCAACCAGCGACATTCCTTTCTAGAATTCCAGCGCGTATGTGAAGCGGTGTGTGGCAAGGCGTGAGATATCCCAAACACATACATACAAAGGAAACGCCGTAAACACATGCATCATGCACTTCGTCTTCGAAATGCGACGCCAGCGGAATAAATTGTTGGGATAGATTCTAACAATCAAACAAAAAGGGACTTCAAATCAAAGCGGTCCCGTTGCAAATCTTCAAATAAGCTATTGTTTTAGTTATTAAAATTCCGCATGCACACAAAAAAGCCTTGAAATATAGAAAAAAATTTATTTTATTGATAATGGCAGGACTGCAGGGAAAACACAGGTAATAAATTGCAACCTTGATTTATTAAGGATTTTACATCAGCGTGATGCACTTCTGGATTTTGACGATCCCTTGTGAAATTTCCTGCATACCATATTTTGGATCATTCAAAACCTTAAACGCCAGTTTTATCCTTTGTATCCTTTTTCGGCATTTCTTAAGGGGAGGACTTAAATGACCCTGAGCGTGGGAGATAAAGGATTCAAAATATTCCACGAAAAAATTTCTCTGTTTAGAGCGCGGGGGAAGCGGATGGCATATATGTCTTTACTGCGCCTTTGTCTGGTAAAAAGGCGAATAGGAACTACAAAGCGTACAAACATGGCATACGCCCGAAGCGATTCCGCTCGTTAATGAGCTCGCCCGCCGCTGTCGAAAGATAAGTTCGCTTTCAAGTGTGGCTGCTTTAGTACGATTTCAGCGTATGAAATTCGAGTTGACGACGCTGACGGTGGGACAGACGGGGGCGTTTGATTCAATAAGCTAGATCAACATGTCGTCAGGAGGGATCACAGCTGCTGCTGGCAGCTTTGCCTTTGTAGGCGCGCCAGAGCTGACTTCTCATTGAACGAGTTCAATGGAAATTTCGTTAATTGCTTCCGCTCGAATTATGACCCGCAGCACCCTCCTACACTCGCACGCACACACATACACACACATGACTTGAGAATTATTGACTTATAAAGTAACAATCACGCAAAATTTGTGTGTGTGTGGCAGGCACACACGGTAGCAGCCGCTAACATATTAGACTCTTCGAGCACATCTTCGACTGCTGCCTCGCACTCCTCCAAGCTCCTTCATTTAGCTTAATAGCACAACATGACTGCGCTTCGCGAAGAGCTACGAGGCGTTGGAGTGAGGCGCCACTGCAGGGGGTCACATCCTCGCTGAGCGTGCGCCGCTTTGCTGCCACGGACGATATGCGTTGCAGCTATGCGGCGTGGCATGTTGGCACAACTTGTTGCACAACTCAGCGCGAGGAGTTGCTGCAAATTTGCACTTTCCAACAAATTGCATGTGATTAAAAGTATTCGCGGGTAATAAATGCGCCACTGCAGCAGTAGCGCACAAGCTTAAGTGAAATGTCTGGATGCACTCACAATTCTCACACCCAGGCAAATAGCTACTACTACCTTAAGAATAGCAGCAGCAGCCGCAGCAGGAAAAAGAACAACAACCGGAGCGTGCCAAACCGGAAGCCGGCAAACGAAGCAGGATGGTTCGAAGGAAACGAGCCTCGATGTGCCTTACCGGTCGCAGGAAGCACTTCTTCACGCTTATTGTTTAATCTCGTTTGTGCTATTTATGGGAAAGCTTTTGCAGGCCGGCTTCTGGGGCAGGGTGGCGCGGCGGAGCGACGGACCGAAAATGCAGCGGGAGTGCTCGAAAACGCGAACGAATTTGCACTTGCAGTTAAGGTCGAACTCGAAGTCGACTTAGACAGGCGACGTGAATGCCTGCGCACGAAGTATTTCCGTGGATTTGCAAGTTAACATAAGTGGAGTTGCAGCAGTGCAATAGAGACGGTGTGGCAGAGCTAGTGGAGGCAGTCACAGGAAGGAAATTCGTATTTACAGCGATTCGCATGCAAAGGCGCTACCGACCGAAGTGAACACAAAACAAGTCGGCGTGCCTAACTGAGGTGAAGGGGCGGCGGTGAAGGGGCGTATTATATGAGGACAAGGGCGTCCACGTGCCACTTGAGGCTTGAAAGTCATTCATTGTCACAATTATTCAATGTTCAAATAAATGGTGCAATGACAAATTAAATTTAGCCAATAAAATGAGTTTAATTGATTTCGAATAAAATAAAAAAATAAATAAATAATAAAAAATAAATAGATACAAAAAAATTTTGCGTTGGCTTAATGAAAATCATTTCAATTATTTAAAGGAACAGTGGCACTAAGTAATTTGGAAATTAATGTAATAATTTCATTGAACCAATAAAAAATTACTTGTCTGCTTGTGAAAAAATAACGGCAATTACTTAATAACATTATGAAGAATTTTTAGTTGAGTGTACATGTACTTGTATTTAACATACATATGGATATGTACATATGTATGTATGTGTTAGTGTGTGTGTGCGTGTATTGCACAGCACTAATGTCTGCATTGAAGACGGTAAAGTGGCACCGACCTTGACGAAAACCGAATTGCCTAGCAAGGAAATAAACTTTCGGACATTGCGGCGTGCCCCTCCGCCTCCTTTATCGTGCCAAGTGGCATGCGCATTTTGTTATTGCAATTCTTACTGTTTTCGGCGTGCGCTTGTGTACGGATGTGCGGGTGCGTGGGGGCCTCAGCAGACAGCTGCCTTTCGATATGCAAATTACGACCGTGCCACATGCAACCAGCGTCTGAGCACACGCGACACAGTTCTGCGACGCCTCGGCAACACCCACGATGCGCGTGATCTGCGCGCGCTGCAGCGCGTTACGAATCACGAAACCCCTTCACCACCTCCCCACCGCACCCGCTCAGCTGAAAGGCAGGTGAATTTGAACTGGCTTCGGAATTAAATTGCAATTTCCGTTGCCACCTGAGTGCCGCAGTTACATTTTCGCTCATTAATCAAAATTGCATTTCCAATTCGGCGGAGGCGCGTGGCGGTTGCCGCACGCGCTCAACTCCGGCGGCCTTTGAATTGGAATTTCTCTAAAATGTTGAGGCGAATTGCTATAACACTGGAAGGCACGCGGCGAGGCATCAGGCACGGTTCTCTTCGAGGGCAGCGGTGCGCCGTTTCCCCACATTTCAACTTTATTTACCTCCTCCGACGACTCCGTGTAAAAGTGCGTCTGTTAAAAGACGTTCTTTTCACGAGTGGCTCCTCAGTTGCCTGAAGCGTTTATTTATATCAAAATCTTAGCCTACCTAAGTACATGGTGCCATACGGCTCCAGTACATATATCTTAAGTGCTATCTACAAAATACCAAGCGATAACTATATTTAGCGTCGTACAACGCGCTCAACCGACCCTTTCTAAGCGGGAGGTTGCTAACAGATAAGAGTGCATCTGTGATACCGATAATCTATTCACATGCTCACTCGACTCTTCCTCAGCGGGAGGTTGCTGACAGGTCAGGGGGCATCTGCTCTTCGTTGTCGCTTGCTGTCACTCCAATCTTTTATGGCTCTTCCCATAAAAGATCGTATGTGCATCAACCGTCAGCGAACCGTATGTGTAATGTCACACTTTCTTCGTCCCTTTCTTGGCGGGAGTAACATTCGCCGCGTTTACCGTAATCAGTTTTTCTCGACGCACACTGCTGTTATCGCTAGGTATTTTAATAACTTAACATACTGCCCGCGTTGAAAGGATGTATCCTTTCAATAGAACAAAAACTGAACCGACTGCCTTTTTCATTATGTGTGTATGTAATTATTTCTAATACGGGCTTATCTTCAATTGTATGTAAATATTTTTTTTAACGTAAAATTTATAATGCTACCCTATACTTTTGTCAACATACGTGCCAAGGATTAGCGCCCGAATGCGAGTCCGCCGACTGGAATTAGGCCTCGAGTTGTGGTACCGCAGATCTTCTTAAGGATGTAAAATATCGCGACACCAGCGATGAACAGCAGAATGAAGTTGGTGATGCTCATGCCATAATGAAAGGCGTCATGTAAATCAAAATCGATGGGGAAACCAAGTATTGCCTTTGGCGCGGGTATCTTCGATATCTTGAACGTTTCTAACTCACCCCTTATTTCCAAATGCTTACGGTTGGCAGATGGTTACTGATGTTCATCACTGGAATCATGTAGCTAATATTGGATGTGAATTCGTCATACGCCCATAAGCTGACTTCCAGTTCTTGTATGTGACATCCTGGATTTAGCTGCACTACACCTTGATCCCGTAGCGTTATTGTGGAGTGGTCATTGCTACAGATCAATTCAACTGGTGTTTCTTCGGTCACGGCAAAAATCCATGAGTTTGCCGTATGTAGCTGGTACCAGAAATTTCGTAATGGCATCACATTGATTTCGCAGATTCGTGGCAACGTTCGCATTTTTAATAGCAGCTGAACTTCGCATATTGGGACTGCGTTAATGTTGTACAGTGGATGCATCTGTGGGCAGAGTAGCATTTTCTTCATACCTTGGCAGTGGTAGATCTGGTCTTCTGTAAGCCCGTAGTAGGTAGTTTTGCGGTCGTCCACAAAGATATACTGGAATGATGGCCTGATGCTCACAAAATAGCTATCATGATATGTGGGGTAGGAATAAATCGCATAAGATTGCAGCTTTTCCTTGTTGATCAACGGTATTTTTATGTTGAACAAAATATGATTTTCCAGTGATCTTGTCGTAATTTTTGCGATACGTCCAAGCTCCAATGGATCCGTAGATGGAAGCTGCAGATTGTCCTGAAGATTCATCATCATGTATCGGATCTGTTCTTGGAATCGGTCTAAACGCAGCAATCTGTCTATAAAGTTGCCCTTCGGATTCCATATGAGTTCGACGATGGCTCGCTGCATCTGCTCAAACGTTCCGAGGGATACCGTTACTGCTTCAATTATGCTGCGGAGTACATCTTCAGCCATTTTCTTATTTGTGGCCTGCGTTAACTGAGATATGGCCTTGCTGATTGAGTCAAAGTTGTTGAAGATGACATCGTTTTGCTTTTTCAACATGTCCATCGTCATATCGTGGATTGATGATTGGTTTCGGGCCAGTTCCAGGAGGTAGTCTCCGTTTTCCCGTCCGTTTTGTATTTTACGAACGAGGGAATGGTCAGGCTCTTCATCCATCAGTGCGAACATCGAATGCCATATCATCCGCATGAATGCTAGTGGACAGCTGCGACTTGCTCTACCATTCTTCAGCATGCTTAAGATGGTTGCCTCTTGGTTTCGTCTGGTACCGGTCAACTTAAAATGAAGCCGCTGGTTTGTCTGCTCGCTGTATTTAGTTTTAGGGATTCGTTTTCCCCGATATTCAAAGGCGCCGAATAGTGGTTGCAGCTTGTCCTTGTGTGCTCCATAGCCTGCTAGATGTGCCATTGTCCTCCATGATGTTGGGCTCAGTCCCACGATGCCTTGGCGTTGGAAGAAAATCCCTGCCTTTTCCTTAAAATAATCAATTCTAATATACCCATATCTGGGTGATAGTATGCAGAGAAGTGACAATAATGTGAACCAACAATTTATATTTTTCCTTCTGCTTGACTTTCTTAATTCATTTTCTTTACTTCTGGCATTTCTCAGTTCATTCTTTCCTCCTATCGGTTCTTCTCCGATAGGAAATAGACAAACACTTTGTATCCATCTTTTTGATACTCCAGTGCTGGTCTTTACTTTAACCATTCTACACAAGCTGTCTTCGCTCATAATGGTTCTGATTGCCCAACCTTTACTCAAATTAATTGAGGGAACGTTTTCCTCTTTTATGAGATCTAATCCATTTGGTTCGTTACTGACGGACCGACTTTTCCTTTTATTCCATTTGTTTAGTTTTGTTACACACTCGGATAACCACCGCTTTCCCATTTGCTCCACTGCCTTGTAGTGGCCCCGCAGCCCGTGATAACCTTGGTTATCACCAGTATCGACAAGCGTGGATAGCGGTTTCTCAACTGAAAACTGACCCGGTGTTAACACCCTGTAAGGTAACAAAATTGGATGCTTTTCTTCGAAGCTTAATGTTCTATTTTCACTTCGCCCTCCTACTCGAATAACTTCCCTTTTGACTATTTTCGGATTAAACATTCTAAGCTTTTCCATCTCAAGGTGTTTGGGTTGTATATCTTTTACTAAAATGGCCAATGCTTCCCTTCGATATGACAAACCGCATCCAATTTTCCACCAATCCAGCATCATGTTTCTTGGCATTTCATTGTCCCATTTTATCTTCCTTCTCCATTGATTCTGTAATGAAAAATTTTTGGTTACAAAAGGATTAAGTTTCGGTTTAATTTGCTCCAGGTTAATCCCAAAGAGCCCCCGGGGCTCCTGCAGTTTCTTCTTTAAAACAGAAACCCGGGTTTTAGTTACTACTGCAGATTCCCCTAACCCTGATACTGCTGATTTTAATGGAAGCTTAACCATAAATTCCCTGTCCTCATCTCTAACAGTTTGGTTAGCTTGCTTCTTACCCTCTTTCTCTTCTTTTGCATGCCGTTCTCTGGCCTGAATTTCTTTGAATTCAAAATTTCGCCTTAGCGATTCCTTTTGCAACGCCAGTGTTTGGGTAAAACTTATCTCCCACTCTGCTGACAAAAGGACTGGCTGGGTTTTTTTGGTGTCTTTAATTATGACACTTTCCCACATACCATCCCCATGCAATAATGTATGATGCGCACCATTGCATGTTTTGCATCCTTCACTTTTGCAGGTAAAAGCCCTATGCCCGTTATTTAAACATTTCAAGCATATGTTCTTTGCTTTTACCAGCGAGAATCTCTCATTTCCATTGAGAGCCTTGAATTTGCTACAATAACCCAAAAAATGGTCAGTAACACAATTCAACACACATCCTTCCTTACTTTTTGTTTGGAATTTAAATGTGTCTACAGTTGTGATTTTCCTAACACTGCTATCTGTCGCCCGTGCAGTGCTTTCTACAATCACTTGCTCTTGTTCCAAAACCTTCACATCATTCGATTTAGGAACTTTATGGCAGTTAATCCATATCTGCTGATTTATCAGGTCCCTAGGAATGCTTCCGAATTCTTCCCAAAAGAACCTAAACTGACTCGTTAGATCGTCCTCCACTACTACATCCAAGTACTCCAAATAAGCATTTTCCGACTTTATCGCCATCTCCCGTAATTCGGAATAATCGATTACACCAGTCTTAAATTGTTGTAAAGCCCATTTAAAATTATACAAGTGGTGGGCCATTCTATCATATTTAACCCTTGGTACAATACAAAATTTTTTATACTTACCTGCTTCCTTGGCTCGCAGAATAACTTTATTTAATTTTGTTGTTGCCGCGAAGACCATTTCCTGCACCATTTCCTGTTCCTTTTTTACGGATGAAGAAAGTGGTAGCAGCATGGCGTGGTTGGCCTGGAACACTTTCCACTGGTATTCAATAGCAGACTTCATTTGTTCCAGATCGTCCAGCTTCTCCTCATCGGTACAGGCCACTGCTTTCAGGTAGCTTGCCCGAATCGATTCTGCCAGTTCCTGTTGATAGTTGAGTGTGTCCTCCATAATTTAATTAAAACTTTCACTTTCACTAAAATGCAGTTTCACCAATTCTTAATGTTTTTTTTAAGGATGTTTATTAATATTGCTTTTTTCGCAATATTTTCACTAAACACCTAAAAACGAATTGTTACTGCCGAAAGCCAGTTAAAAATAAGCTGGCCGCGCACTTAAAATCACAACACCAAATGAATTTCGTCGCGCGTTTTACACATCAACACTTCAACACTGACAATTTCGTTGCGTGCTTTAAAAACTAGGGGTCACCATGTTAAAAGACGTTCTTTTCACGAGTGGCTCCTCAGTTGCCTGAAGCGTTTATTTATATCAAAATCTTAGCCTACCTAAGTACATGGTGCCATACGGCTCCAGTACATATATCTTAAGTGCTATCTACAAAATACCAAGCGATAACTATATTTAGCGTCGTACAACGCGCTCAACCGACCCTTTCTAAGCGGGAGGTTGCTAACAGATAAGAGTGCATCTGTGATACCGATAATCTATTCACATGCTCACTCGACTCTTCCTCAGCGGGAGGTTGCTGACAGGTCAGGGGGCATCTGCTCTTCGTTGTCGCTTGCTGTCACTCCAATCTTTTATGGCTCTTCCCATAAAAGATCGTATGTGCATCAACCGTCAGCGAACCGTATGTGTAATGTCACACTTTCTTCGTCCCTTTCTTGGCGGGAGTAACATTCGCCGCGTTTACCGTAATCAGTTTTTCTCGACGCACACTGCTGTTATCGCTAGGTATTTTAATAACTTAACAGCGTCTGTGTGCGAGTAAAGACAACCGAATATCTGCCATCGCAGTAAGATGACGAGCAGGCACGGTGGCACGTTGCTTTATCTCGGCTGGGAATAGTGGCGTGTATTTCTCAGATATTTTTAGCATCTCGCACAGATTTATTCCCCCGTCTCTATCGTCGAACGCTCTGTTTAAGAAACAGTTTAATAAAATTCCTCCTGTTCTGCTATAGAAAGATTTCTTGCCATTGTTGTTGCTGTTAGATTGCATGTTTCTTAGCGCGGCTATTCGCGGGCTGTTGTAATGTTAAATGGAACATGACGCTTCCACTTCATATCACAGGCAACGATAGAAATCTGGCGCAAGATCAGCGGATAAGAGAGAGGAGAATGTAGATGACTACGTCCATATAAAAATTCCTTTAAAAAAAATCAAGGCGCTGTTATCAATGATATGCTTGGAAAAATCGGCCATGATTTCAGTTCAGAACAATCAGCTATGTTGCACACTTCACTTTCGATAGATATTGAAATCGACCACAATCGGAATTGAATGCGTATCTGAATTGAAGAGTAGAAAATGGCAGAATATGTCGAAAAGTGCGCGCGTTTTACAAACACTTTGTTTCCTTCATCCTTCCCATAATGCCATAGATGCCTCGATATTAGCAGTATATGGATGTAAAAATAAGGGGAAAATAAATTCTTTCATTGCACAGATAACCTTATAATTTAATTTTCTTATTGAACTAAAATAATAATTTGTAGGTTTCTGGCCAGAAGAATATTATCAGCTAATAGCTCGGAGATCAAGAAAGGTTCAAATACGAAGCCATATATTTCAATACACCATATATACAAACCAAGCCGATTCCTGATCTGATTCTCAATCTGATTCTTGAACTTGCTAGCCAATCTTCCAGATTTCTCCCTAATACTTCCAGGCACGCAAACACCGCACGACTTGCCGCACTATTTGGGTCAGCGGGGTGCCTGCGGCCGCCTGCTGGCCACCACTCTCACTTTCGGACGGCACTACATATCGCCTGTATACTACGCGATTCGTGGCTATTATTACCCCTCCCGGTCAGCGTGCCAGTGACTTCATTGTTGTAGAATTAGTCTGCTCCACCCGCGCCACTCCGCCGGCTTTGATTAATGAAATGACTTGATACGTGATTTATTAAGAAGCATTTTGGATAAGAATGCATTATGACACGCTGTGGATATGACATAATGCGCGGATTCGAATTTCGCGTTCGCCTGTTTCTAGCTTTTGTAGTTGTCGCTGTTTTTGTTTGTATTCGATACTTTATGACGATTCTAGTTAATTAATTACCTTTTATTGTGAATGGTGCGCCAGAACTAAGTCCTTACAAACGTCATCGCTGCGTCACAGCAGCAGCAGAAGCAGCGAGTCGGTTACGCCAGTTGTTGGACGGACCAGCTTCAAGCTCCGACCTACGAGTCCGCCGCTGTCACTGGCACTGGCCTCAGCAAAATTTAATGAATTCAATGCTTTTGTATAAATTATGCTTAAATTTTGTTATTATTGTTGATTGTTGTTGTTGTGGCCCTTATTATTTTAATGTTGTGGTTGTTACTATCAAGCGAGCGATGGATGACTCGTGTGGTTTTTGGCTCGATATACGCGTTTTTACTCTTTTGTATGCATTACATACATTTAAAAAAATACACTTAAAACGGAGTCCTTTTGATTATGCTCAGTGGCATGTGGCATGAGTAGCTTGCATATTTTTGCACTTTAAGCACTTCAGATGAACCGAAATTAATATTCCTTATCTTTATAAATTCACTTTTAAATACTTTTTTCGCTGTCGCTACGTTTCTTTACGTTTGAGTGTCGCTTTTGACTTTGTTTTGTTTCTTTTAAGCTTTAAGCGTAGTTCACATCTTCTGCATGATTTTCGGTTATAAAATTAATCAGCCTGGCCAACGGGCAGTTGGTAGCTGGCGCCGCTGACACAGCTACCTGCTCGGCCTGTGGACTCGGCCGTTTCGCGCACGATTATTAAAAAAAACCAATTGTTTACGATTTCCATGCAGCTAACAAAAGTCTTAAGGGGCTTTGCGCGAGCGGACGACAGCTTCAAAACCGGCGAGGCGCCGCTGGCTTTTTGCTTCCGCGTGTTTTTAGTTTAGTTTTCAGTTTTTGATTTTTGTTTCGTCTCTTTTTACTTTACGAAACTATCGAAATCGCACTACGAAATTTTATCTTCACGGACTGCAGTCACAAGGCTTCCAAAACACTGCCGCTACTGGCGGCTGCTGGTGTTGGTTCCGACGCGTTCTATAAATAACGGTATTACGCATGCCGTGCGCACACACGACGCGGTATTCTATGTTGGATCCGATATCGCGGCACGATATAAAAATATCTGAATCAGAATCGGCGGCGTTGCTACTGTGTATCTGCTGCGTGTGGCCGGCGTGCCACTGCCTGACTGCTGCTGAGTGCCCGTGGAAAATGCGCGCATCCGTCTTGTCCGCTTGGCAGCCTGGTCGGAATTGCACTGAGCGCGAGCGGCCCGATGCGAATTTTGTGCGACGATCACGAACTCGATCGCGCTGCCAATTGCGACTGGGACTGTGGCTGCGCTCCCGATCGCACGGCGCTGCTGCTGATGCTTAATGCTTGTCGCTTAGCGTTGCACGATAGATAGCCAGATTGATGGATACGTATCTACAACTAACTGAGTCAGTGTGTGTGTGTGTGTATGTGTATGTGTGTGTAGTCAATAAAGTATTTTATCTATGAGACTGCTTAATTGTTGTTGTTGTTGTTGCCTTCACATTTGTTTGTGACCGAGCAGCGAGAAGGCGTTTTGACTTTGACTTAAGTGAATTTCAATTTCAGCCCACGCCGTTTGCGTCCGCAGCCGTGCGACCCGTGTTGGCGATCTTCAGTGTTGTACGTTCGCCGCGCAATTGATTCGATGAATGAATGGCGGCGGCGTGAAGTAGTGTGGCCCCAGCAGCAGCAACACGGCAGCATCAAGCTAACCGAGAAGCCCACTAACGGCGGCCAAAACGGCAAAACATGCGCAAGAGAAACCTTACCAAATGCGGTGGAGCGCGCGCGCTCGCTCTGAAGTGATCGCGTAGCCAGCTTGAGCCACTCTTGGCTGCCGTCATCTCTTGTTGTTGAGTTGTTGCGTTGTTGTCGTTATTCTGGTTGCAGCCAACGCTGCTGCGATAAGTGAGCGTGACGTGGGTGTGATTCCACTCATGACTCAATCGCGTATCTCAGTATTCTCGAGCTCTCGCTGAGCTTGAGCGTATGACTGAGCTTTTCTTAACTTTGAATTTGTTGTTGAGTCGGAGGAGTTTTTATTCTCAGCGGCTGCTGTTGCTGTTGCTGCCGCGCTGCACTGTTGGTGATGAAATTCTGGTGATTGTGATGGACATGTAGTCTCGTCAACGACCTAGTTGCCACATACGAATCAGTAGTTTCATTTAACCATCGGCCATTTCTATCAATAAAAAGCACGTTGTTCCATATTGAAATATGGAATGCGCTGTTCATTAATTTAAGCCGTGTAGAAAAAAACATAAACACATCTAAATCAACATATCCATGTATTTTTGAAAATTTCAAGGCATGTAAGAATTTTGCATACATCAGCTCCAAGAGGCTCAATTTAAGTGGGTGGTAGAGTTGGGATTAGTTGAACATTTCGTTCAGCTGCTCTGCCCGCTTCGGAGCCGACAAGGTTACCAGCGCTCACATTTAATTGAGCAGCTTTGGACGTTTCATTCAATCATTTGCGTGTGAATGTGAGTAATTGCTACCATTCCATAATTTTTCATAACTCGAAGAGGAAACTACCTGCCGCGGAAAATGGCATGCAAAGCAAAATAAGCTCGCCTATCGGGGGAACAGAACACGAAATAAAACAAAACCGGAAAAGGCAGCGACGCACTCTTCGGAGTTGAAAGCCGTGCTTTGACGTTTTAATCGGCAGTGAGCTCAGAAACAAACGTGTCTGCGGCAAATTAGCAATTCACTTGACTTATGACAAAGCAGCCAGAAAAAAGCCAACACACAGCTCGAGGGGTTAAGAGCCATAATTAAACGGCCGACGTCATTTTGACGTCTACGGCTTGGCGCTGCCGGGGCCGGTGCCGGTGCCACAGTCATTGCCGCCCGGCCGATACATTAGTAATCCCTTGCTCGTCGAAAGAGAAGGCTTCACAGCGTTTTTCACTTTTATGTGCAGGTATTTGCATACACCAGACTTCACTAATTACAAGTCGCGATTAATTGCGAGTATTTGGCTAAATATGGGCATGAATGGGGCCGGCCAGGTTGGGGAACGCGGCTACAGCCAGGTCCACCAATCGAAGCCAAGCCAAGCCGGCTCGATCTGATTCGAGCTTAATTTTCATGCCTTATAAAGCAGTGGAAGCAGTGGAAGCAGTGCTGGGAGATTGGCTGCACAGTATGTCACTCTCCTAGTAAGCGTGGCCAAAAATAGTAAACGTTGTTGGATGGGGACAGAATTCCACATGCATCCTTTTTTTTACCATAACAAACATTCGCTATGAATTGGGACAAATGAAAAATCCCTGCTGGAACACTCGGGTACACTCGGGTACACTCGGGTACACTGGGACTATTCAGATTATGTTCCTATACATATATGTATGTACCAGTAACTCATATTTAAAAGTAGAACTGGAGAGAACCTTTTCGGTCTATTTTACTCTTTGTCCACTGAAGTTTTTGTACGGAGCAATAAAATTTGCGCAAACAGTGAACTTTTTCAAAATAACGGCATGTTTAAAGCAAAATTGGATAGTTCATAAATTTTTTCCGATATGCATTATGCCCATGAGCATATATTTATGTATATATACCCTACTTTAAAAAATATACTTATGTATATCTTAGGAATGTCGAAGAAATATAGCTGCTTTGAAACTGGAATGGATTGGAACATTGAATCAAATATTTCAACTTTTCTTAATTGAAGTATTTCTGTCGGCTTAGTTCAAAACTATACTCAAAAGATGACCACAGTTTTGACCAAAAGTGATACACTGTGCGCCGGCGGCAGTGTGGAAGCGAAGAGCACAATTATTAGCTAGCACTCACCACACACACACACCACCAGCTGATGTCCATGTGAGCTTCTGCAGCTCGCAGCGCCTCAGGCCAAGTTTTGGCGCTGGTGTGCGTTGGCGCTTGGCGTTCCCGCGCTCGTGGGAAGTCGGTAGGCGTTTTTCTATTGTTTCTTTTGTTGCTGTTGACTTTTTTGTTGTCGTTGTTATTGTGGCTGCTGCTGCTGTTGTTGCTCTTTGAAAATTTATTAAAATTATCACTGAGCGGAAATGATTTTGGTAAGATTCAGCGTCTTGCATGTTTCACTGTCAGAAACGGGGGAAACAAATTTCAAGCGAATCTTTTGCACCGTTGCTGGCAGCAGATTTGCTCAGCTGGCTTACTCCACCTGAGACTAAAAGCTGAACTGCTTTGTAGTGTCGCTGGTGCTGTTGTCGTTGTTGTTGCAGCAGCAGTAATCACGTTTCGCTGCAGTAATGCAAAAAGTTAAGCTCCCGCGCAGTTCGGCGTCATGGTTGCAGTTGATTGGCAAAGGGTGTGCGGGTGATGGTGGAGGTGGTAATGTATTTGCTTTGAAAGCTTGGCTTGGCTTTCTTCCCGGCATCAATGTCTTACAAATCGCATGAAGTTGGCGGACATTGCTAGCCGCTTCTAGGAAGCACAGTGAGGGACGCCAGCTACTCGGTTGAGTAGCAGAGGAGCGTGCGAGCCGTGTACAACATGACAAATTAGCTACGCAAAATCTAGAGCGGGTGTGTGAAGGTGAGAGCGCCTATTCCCTGCCAAATCGCAGACAAACTCACAGCCGAGAAGCCTCCATGCAGGATACAGGAGGATTAAGTGTGAGCTCGGCAGTAGATGGATGTGTTGTTGACATTGTGGGCACTCTTTGTTATTTTTTTGTGTCACTTTTAATGCTGCTGCTACTCGACCTCGCTGTCACTAGGCCAAAGTAGCTAGACAGACAGGCCGACGTTTGCACCAAGACACAGAGACGAGGGCGCATTTGTTCTGTGGCGGATGGACTCAAAATCAAAATATTTATGCTGCTCCTAGCGATAATACTGCTGCCATTGCCGCAGCTGCTGTCGCCGTTGTTTGTACTGATGCTTCTGCTGCTGCGATGATGTGTTGATTCCAGTTTGCCGCAGCCCATATGCGTCGTGTGGGACGCATGTTCATGTCGCTGTCCGCAGAGATTTGCATCTATTGGGGATTTGACGTGCCTTCAGCTGGCTTTGTTTTGGTCGCCGGATGATTGACAATTTGTAGCACGAATTAATTGATGCGTACAAATTAACAAAAACAAAACTGCACAGCACGGGCGGCAAGAGAGCGAAGGAACCGCTGGAATTGCCGTCGGCAAAAAGTGCCGGCGAGCAGAGCGCAGCCAACGCAGTCGTTTGCCATCACAGACGCTGCTGCTGCCACCTCCTCCGTCATCGCCGCTGTTGGTGCTGCAATTCATGCGAGTGGCTGAGCATGAGTCACCGGGCTGCAGACGGCGGCCCGCGACGCTGGCGGATTACACACACTTTGTGCGTTTTTGATGGATTCGTGCCGTTTTGCTCTACTGGCAGCACATTTGTGCAATGTTCACACTCGATTAGTTCCGGCGGCCGGCAGACGCTGCCCAGTGCTGACACGCGCTACCACCCCCGCCAGTTTCGGCCGATCTGATCTGATGTGAAGTTGTGGAGAGATCTCATTTTCATCGTCGGCGGTCTGTAAATACACACATCCAAAAAATCCCGGAATCAATTATTAAAATCTCTGGATTTTTCGCTATTTTTTTAGAGAAAATTTACTCCAAATTGCAATAAAAACAGCCCATAAAAATAAAACTGTGGGCCATTTTGCGTTTTATGCAGCATTTTTTTGGTTTTTTTTAAAAATTCTTATGTAAAAGTAAAGGATCTGTGAGCAGCCTTCGTGGCGTTTCGTTGAAATAACCGAGCAAAGCTGGTATTGGTTAACTTCCTGGTTAAGTTAGACAGAAACAACTGGGAAATCAGGAGAAAATGAGTGGAGAGCCCAGTGCGAGGGCAAAATCTTTGAAAAAGTCGAAGAATTTAAATTTTCGGTTCAGTTGATAAACTCGACAGTCATTTAACAAAAGTTTAAAGGGTTATTGTGAGTATTTTGTAATATGCAGAGTAACTTTCAGATTTAAAAATAATCTTAATTACCAGCTTGGCCTCAAATACGCATACTCAACTTTAAACAGCTCCACAAATTGGGAAAACTAGACGGTCAAGTTAGTAGAATCGAATTTGGTTTTAAATTTCCTTGAAAAATCTTTCCCAATAAGAATGAACCAACCCTGATAAGTGGATTTTTCCAAAGGAACCAAACCGAGAGACCGCTGAGACGTCATACCACACAGTGCTGTTCAACATACCGAAAGACTGTCTTCAGCTCTCGCTCAACAAATCCATATATGGGCAATGCACCCATTGCAGGCATGCACTGCGTCACTCACACGAGCGCCGAGAGTCTGACCCAGTAAACTGGCCGGCCGCCAGCAGGTGCGCGGGCAATTCTGCGACACCTCAGTGACTCCGCTCCTGACGGCCGCAAATTCAAAGTCGTATGAAATGAAATAATCGCACTGACTTTCCGTCGTCGTCTGTGCTTTTTGTTAAATTCGAGTTTGCGAGTTTGCGATTTTCGTTTTGATTTGCACGTAACGAGCTCAATTGCCAATATTCAGCCGAAAAAACTCAACGCAGACGCGAGGAAAAAGAAGTGAGTTCGTGCAGAGCCAAGCCATGCCAAATCGAGCAAAATTATTATGTTAGAATTAGCGAAAATAGCTCACAAGGACAAGTCGACGGCGCCAAGCGTGCGCGACAAGACGCGAATGCGGAGAGCCGCGGCGCATGCGCAGTGCAATTTAAATTGATACAAATGACAGAGCGGCCGCCGCAGAGACTGGAACGCATGCAACTTCAATTGCTCGATTGAAATTATCGAATTATGCACACGAAGATACAAGCGAATGCACAAAGAGGCGCAGATTAAGCGCGGATTCAGCTGATGACGCGGCGGCGTATTTTCACATGCGTGCTTGGGGTCCGCGGGGTTTCATTCTGAAACGCTAATCTTAAAACTACAAAAATTTCACATTTTGTTATTTCCTTTACACCAATTAATTCGTCTATATGTATGTATATATTCTTTTCTCGCATACATTTTCAAGAGTTGGGTAAAGGTTCCAATGGCTTCATTTAAAAAGGAATCTTCACATTTGTCCTTGGTATTTTGGCGTTGCTTTAAAAATCGAAATATTAAAAGATTGATTGAGGCTTTTTATAGAAGTGCTTTAGGAGCACTGGGGGACAGCCACCCTCCCTGGTAAAACCTGCGTACGACCGTGCGTCTAACGGTGGGAGGTGCGAGTCGTCTGCGATTATAATCGCGCATACACCATGAAATTCGCGTCGAGATTTGAATTTGAATATGCCAGCTTCGCAGAAATTCCAATTTAAATGCGTTTTGTATCAATTTCAGCGAATTAAAAGTGCGAATTTGGAAACTGATGTCATGAAATTGCGGTAAGAAAAGTGCAGCGATTTCGCGCTGAAAGCGGCTCACGGAGTCTATTGGCTCCATCGCCTTAGCCAGCCCGCTGCAAGCTGTGCCGCCATCTGTCTGGCTTGGGCTGGCGGAGTGACGAAGTGGGGAGATGAGGCCGCCAAAAAATTGCCGCGGCTGGACGGCGCGCAATTAAGTCTGCTTGAAAGACTCTCCAGCTGAAGATCCTTGCCGTCCGCCCTGCAAAGTAGTTCGATTTGTCGCCACATTAGTTCCGGGATTTATTGCGGCGCTCGAGAGTGTGGCTTAGCGTTTTTGCGTAGTCGCTGTTTATCTGTCGCAGCAGTAGGCAGCCTGAGCACATCCCTCGATTCGAATGATAAACGCTTGCGTGCTTGCATGCTCGCTGCCACTGCCGCCGTCGCTATCCCAGTCTCAGCCTATTTTGTTCGCTAATAGCTGGGAACCGCCGATTCGGTGCCGCTTTCGCCAGTCAGATGCAATTAATTTATTGCGGCTTCTGTTAATGCGTGCGCACTTTCGATACATCGGCAGTGCACATTCCGTGTGGGCGTGTGTGCGTCCCCTGTCTGCGCCTGTGTGTGGGCTTAAGTGTGATTATTAGATTAGCCTTCTTGCTTGTAGCATTTAACCGCAAGCGACCAAATTCCGTGCCAGCACCGTCCCCAGTATGCGCTGTTAGCCATGAGAAGCAATTGCTCAAAATGTATTGAGGCTCCCATAGCTCGTGGAGCTGAGCCTATTCGCAAATCCGTTGGATATCTATCGATGTTGCCGGCAATTGACACGTATCTGCTGCCTCGCGTGGACTAGCGAAGCATCGAACCAGGCAGTCGAAAAAGAGCTTTAATGGACGACGTATGAAAATTGTAAATTTTAGGGTTCCATACTCCAAACGGAAATTGAACGTTTCTAAGGATACAACTCATGATGATTATCTAAAAGCACCGATTTAATATTTTTAAATTTGAAAATAAAGGATAAAGATTTTTTATATGCTTTGAGTTCGGTCGAAAGACTTCTGGATAAAACACTGCTACTGGCAAACCTAATTGCGTGGGACCATTTCGCCCTTGACTGTTTTTTAGGTTTATCCTTGAAAGTTTTATAATACTTACTAGTTAACAAAAGGAAGTAATTTCCGAGAGCTTGATCGGTTCTGCAAAGACCAGCTACATTGGTTAGTATCCCCTGGACTTCACCTTCAGTGCCTTTTCGCGGTGCAACTTTCCCGTAATACTATTTCACTACAACTTCAAAAGGTGCAGAGGTATAAATGCTTCAAGTTAAAGATAGGTTTCGGTTTCGGTTTCGTTTTCCGTTTTTGTTTTCGCTCCGTAAACTGTTTCAGAATTGAAACTCTAAGCACTAAGCTGGCAAACTCTGAAGCACTTCACTGCCAGTGGTGTGGAGTGCATTTGTGCGTGTATGCGTGAGCTCAATATTAAAGCGTGGCACGTCGTCCATGTAGCGGTTTCCAGCAATGGGAGCGGCAACGGCAGTGGCGCTGGAGGATGCAACAGGGCCCACGCGGCCCACCAAAGCGCAGCTCCGATAACAATTGGCCCGCTCTGAAGTGGCGTTTGAGTGCTGCACTTGATAGCAGCGAGGCATCTGCCCGCATGGGTGGGCGTCGACGGGGCTATTCCATGTGTGCTCTTATCAGACGTCGACAAACGGATCGATTTGTGGTTGAGTTTTCTAGTGAGGCTTCAGCTGGGCTGAGAAGGTGGCGAGTTTACACAGTTCCCTAGATGGAGAAGGCATAGTATTTGGACACACAATGGCAGCGTCCAAATTTAGTCAGAATTAAGGCCGACGGACCAGCAACATATCGGGCCACACATACACACATACATATCCGTATATTTCACGACTGGGCTGCGGCAAGAGGAGCACACGCAGCCGCAACAAAAATTAAGCTAGAGCAATTGCCGCACGCATCCACGTACTTAAGCATATCTGCTAACCGCCCTTTCTCATTCTAGCTTTGGTGGTATTGCGCAAGGCAGCTTAATGCCTGACCCGTTCCTGGGTCATCTATATCTAAAGGTGACTGCCGCTGGTAACATTGTAATATATAAAAATCACAGAAGAAAGGCAAAAATATATTTTAGTTCCTCGACCCAACACACGAATCAAAAACCCGAAAGGAGGGAGAGTGAACTAGTTTGATTATGGCAATTGAATGCGATGCGAAAGCTCGGTTAAGCTATCCCAAAGATCCACTTCGGTATCCTACGGCTAGGCGTCTTTGCCTCTCCTTCCCATCAAACTCACTTCATGTGCGTTGCATGTCTGCGGGTACACAACAATTTGCACACTTAGCGGCAGCAGACTGACACAGGCCCGACGCACATTTACAGCGCATGCGCGACCGTGTTAAGTGCCAATTGCGAATTACGGGAATTGGCGTATTCAGACGTGCTTTCCAACTCGCCGTCATTTCTAGCCTTGCAATGGCGGTAATAATTTTGATATCGATTGCTTTTGCTACAAAATTTGTTGGTGGCCAAAGGCGGCGACAAGGGATGCCTTCTAAGCGGTTTTAAATAACAAAAGCAATGCTGGCGAATGCCTTCTCCAACCTTCTCCCTTGAGCATGAACCGCGCGGTTTGATTCTTTAAAATTGCGCAAATCGTGGAAATCGCAAAAATTCGAATTTTTTCGCATGCGTGAAATTCCGCAATGCGATTGCATTCGAAATGAGAGACGTTCCGTGCTGTCCAGCTTTGTCCTGTCCGGTAGTGTCCGCGACCAGTTGCCATCTCTTGTAATTACGCGTTTGTGTGCGTGTGTGTGTGTGTGTGTGTGTGGGTGCATTGTCAGCTTATGTGGAAACGCAGACGGACGCGTGTCGCACGAGGCATGCAGGGGTGTTGGCAGTCAGGGGCGTAGCCGAAGAAGGCTTCCGCTGCGCTGGCATTGTTTTCGGCAGCCTCGATTTTTGGTTATTAGTGCAACGCTGCATGCCACAAAGCGGCATTGTTGGCTTGTGCCGAGCAAAGCCTCTTTGGCTCAGTCACGTGCGTTGACAGCGTTTCGAAGCGTTGCCCAACGCGCTTGAAGAGTGCGCGTGGACATGGAAGAACAAGGGGCGCGACATTTAACCGAAATGTATGTCATTGCAGGAATATGTCGTAATTCTCTCCACTCGCGCGGCCGGCAGCGTGAAAAGCGTCCGTTTGAAATGTATCCCCCTCTCCGCTAGTACCGCAGCGAACCACGCTGCGTAACAAACATCGCCGAATTATTGATGGGAATATTATCTTGATTAATGTGATGGGCTGTTTCTACAGTGCGTCGGTGGCTGCTCCCTGCTGTCCGCCCGACCACCAATGCAGTGCAATGTCTTCATCGAAATGAGCTGGCGACAAGCTCATATTTATTTCGTTGCTTTCGAACACACCACCTCAGCCCCCGTGCTCCCGCTCAAGTGAGTGTACGTCTTCGATCGGCCTGGCAGTCTGTCGGTCTATGCGTCTGTCCGTGATGTGTGCGTGGCTTGTGAAGCGTAAATGCGCTGCATTGACTGTGACAATTTTTCAAAGCCCAAATACTCGTAAATATTTACTGCGGCAGTTACTGCGATTGGCAGCGTTTCGCATAAAGGTTCGGCGCGCTGGCTGACGGACTATTGTGCAACACGACCGTGAGATCTCCTCGACTGGGCGCGCTTGCTTTCGAAGTGGACTGCCGCGCCCCCTTATAAGGGTAAATCGGTCAGATCCATTTTGACAGTTCCACTTTTTGCGCCTTTGTTGCATGGATGCACACAATCTGAGGTATCTGCGTCTACGGTCAGCGCACGCAGCGAGTCCCTTTGGCATAAATCAAGTTCTCGAGCATATGAGCCGTCGGCTGAACTGCCGAGGCAGACCGATTTGCGCGCTAAACGCAAGAAGCGCTTTGGAATTGCTCCAAAGGCTCCTATGGTATTGTTCGGAGCTGCGTGCGCGGTCAAACAGTAGCGCCTACTTCGCTCAATTACTGCGGGAAACAGTGGGGTATTGCATGCATGTTTCGGTGCCTAATTTACACGTGCGAAATTTCCATGATTCATCTTTTTTTAAATCAAATGTGATAATATAAGAGAATACAAAATTTCATGATAGATTTGATTTCACAATTTATTTCATTGTTGTTGTGCACTTAATCAGTTTAGTTTCATACGGGAATATACCGATGTTCTGTTTTCCATGGCGAGTAAGTCTTCTCACAATTGAAAAAATTATGATCTGCGACTAAGGAAAAGAAAAAAAACATACCCCACACGGCTAAAGTAAAACTCCTTTTATACATATTAGCCCAATTCACAATCTTGTGCAAATGGTCTGGGATTTTTGCAATTGACAGTTTTGTAGCAAAACTTCAGTAGTTTTGTCAGTAGTTTGCTACAAAACCGTCAATTGCAAAAATCCCAGACCATTTGCACAAGATTGTGAATTGGGCTAATGTATGTTATATAGTTTGGGTTTCTCAAATGAATTCAATACTTCTAGTGGTAGCAATTCTATTTATTTATTTCAGTAATATAATTTTCATCAAAAATGTGGTATTGATTTTAAAGTAGAAACAATCGGCTTATGGTATGAAAAATATGAAATATACATATGTCTTCGATCTAAAATTTTCAAGATACCTCGAGAAAACTGCATCGGTTGTAGTGTTTAAGAATAGGCTAATTATAGCGACGCGACTAGAGCTTTTTTATCCGTAGTTATCCGCAACGTGCTCGCCAGTTTACCCCGAATTAAGTACGCGCACGCTATGCCTTTCCTTTTTTCTACTATCGCTTTCTCACTCCTATTTATTCCCATTGTTCCCGAAGGAATGGTTTATGCGCGTATTTTATAAAAATATAAAATTTGTGCAATCTTTTTTTAATTTTTATCAAAATATAAAAATTAAAAAATGTGAAAAATATAAAAAATTTAGAAAAACAAGCTTAAAAAAAAAATTGCTCCAGTCCGGGATCGAATGCGCGCTTTTGATTGGATAGAAAAGTGTTTTCTACTATCGCTTTCTTGCTCTCCGGATTTTCGGAGAATCACTTTCACCTCTACCCACTTGCCACTTCCGTAACGCCAAATTTTCGTTGACCCCATACGAAAGGAAGTTTTATTTCAACAATATCTCTTTCTGCTGGTGATGTACTCCAGGAATTTCATATACTTTTAAACGATGCCAAAATTGTATATGCATCTTACAATAGTTATTTTGAAATAAGCGCAGAAAACTCATGCATTACCCCACTGTGACGGCGGTGTGGAGGCGGTGTGGAGGCGGCGCGGGCGGCTGCGTGGATGTGCGGTGACACGCTATCCGGCGCATGGACCACATATCTTATGCGTTGCAAATTGCAGGCGGCGTATGCGTTGTCGCATAATAATGAATCGTGGATGATTGTCTTGTGCGTTGGCTGCCGGTGCGTCGCTCCATGCCATCCCAACCCAACTCATCTCATCTCGAATGCAACACAATAAACATTTCTGCGTCTGTGTATGTGTTACGTGTTTTCGCGGCGTTACGCGCAGCGCAGAGAAAGCGAGTGCGAGCACCGGCGTGGTTCAGCATTGTCTCCAGCTTGGCTTTAAGATGGTATTGAACGGGAAAAAGAAGACAGGACCTACCGATACAAGATAAGATTGCCCGTCGCTTGGCAGCCCGGCTGTCTGCTGACGAATTTGAGATCTCGAAAATTGTCCAGAATGGCCTTAACAAGCGGGCAAGCGCGCTTCGGTGAGAAAATGAGGCACTGCGATATCGTGGGGCTGCGTTGCAGCAGCGGAGGCAGCTCCGTTGTTGGCACACAAAATGCAATGCAATCAAAGTCGCAGAAATTGAAAAAGCCACTGACGAGGGCAGAGAGGAGACGCGCTGACATGGGCCGCGCAGGCAGATCGTTTGCATTGCATTTTCAGCTTATCTCGTTGACAGCTGTCAATCAAAAATGCGCAATGGCGGACGGTGACGCGAGCGCAGCCCATGCATAGGCGGGGGAGGGAAACGCGCACTGAAAAAGCTAATAGCAAAAGCACGAGCTTCGCCAAGGAGTGTACGATATGCAGTTGATTGCCTCAACCCCCGCCCCCCTCCCACTGCCAGTAAGTCGCCGCCTATTAAAGTTCTGTGCCGTTGCAGCGTCTTTTTAAATATTTATATTAATGCAAATGGGGCAGCAACGGTAAAGGCACGAAATTACGAAATCATAAAATTACTGCCGCGCCACGCCGCGTTACGCAAACGGGACAATTGCTTTATTTACGCCGCCGAAAAGTGGCCAGCTCCAGGAAAAAGTCGCTTTGGAACGAACGGCAGGCAAGTGGCAGCCGTCCATTGATTTATGCACCTGATATGGGGCGCGGCGCGACGTGGTACAGTACGCCTGGGAACGACGCGCTATTGTCCAATTGTCCATCGGCAGATATATGGACCGTGGCCGTGCACTCGCAGGCCGGCAGCTGGACGCGGCGGCGAAAATGTTAATTGCACACAAAATGCCAGTACAGCAGATACCGTTTATTTGCGCGCATATTTCAGTTTTTAGCGAATGCTCCCGCAAATCCCCGCCAACACTGGTCCGACCCTGGGCTGCCACGCTGCCACGCTCCCACCTTCGCCTTTTGTCGGCACTGGCGGCGCTGCGCTGTCAAGCTGAAGCTCAGACCGCTGTAGACGGGTTTCGCGGGTTTTGGCTGCAAGTTGTCAGCCGCATTGACATTGGCCCAGAAGCGTTACACCGCAGAAAATGGAGATAGGCTGTGCTATTTTCAGCTCCCCCCGCCACAATGGCACTTGCTGATTTCGGCATTGCCAGATGTTGAAAGTTCAGCAGAAAATGTTCTAGCCCGAATTGGAAGCAAACGTTTTCACTCCAAAATAGTCGGCGCCAAATTCAGTCTGCCGGATTGAAGATCGGAGCTCAATGTAAAAAAATTCATGAATATTAGTTCAGATCATTTTGAAATGTTTTCTTGCTGTTCTTTTTATCAGGTAAAACCATAAAAACCCGAGTTGATGAAAAATAGTCTATACATGAATAGTGTTTATAAGCGTATTGCAGCGCGGAGGCGATACCGTGGTTGGCAGCATGCCATGCTCCTGCTGCTCCAGTTATGACGAACTCATCCGCACACGACAGAGGGACAGTGTGTATGTATGTATGTAGGTGCACTTTTATTGTGCGGCCGATCCCCTCAGCCGGCTCGTTTTAATGCCTCTGCTTGAACTTTTTACGCTTGCGACGCCTTTAAACTTTTATCCTTGGAAGTGGCCCAATTAGCAGCAGCAAACTGCCGCATGAAACGCCACCCCCTCTGCGGGCACCCCAGCACCGCTTGCAATAAAAGTAAAGTTCCACCATTGAATGCAATTTCGCAGCTCCCAACAGCTAACTCCTAAAAGTGGGCGCGGCCCCACAATCACTTTTGCTGCAAGTGCAGGGCGGTTGCTGCCTCCATGACAATTCGCAACTGTTACTGTCGAACGACACGGCAGCGGCGGCGCGGCTGCGGCTATTAAGCGCAAAACGAATAAAAACCCAATAACAATGCACAATAACAATAACAATACAAGTTGTGACAATTATCATTTGAAATTGCATTGCTGAGTGCTGATTGCCAGCAGCAGCAGCGACGGCGGCAAGTTGCGTGCTGCATTTTAAGTAGCAGTTGCCGTTGCCGTTGCAGCGCGGTGCATTAGCATGCGCCGCTGGCCGCCGCTGCAATTCGTTGTAAATGAAATATTTCACATATTGCCGCATAAAGTTTGATGTTTATCAATGAAGTTGCCGCACACACACACGCACACACACGCACACACACACATAAACACAACCAAGCCATGGCCGACATGCGCCCACGTTTACGAAATTGCCTTCATACTCTCGCCTGGTTGTAATGCAGCTTTGTGCAGTGCGTCCAGCGTGGCTCGTGGCGCCACTGCCGCACTTTAATTAGACGTAAAGTCGAAATTCCCAAAATCGTTTCGAAAGGGCGGAAGGAAGTGCGCGTCGAAAGAGTTCGCATTGCCTCCATAAATCCTGCCATTAATGCGCAATTATTCAACAATTTCCGGCCGAAACGCATAAATCCAAAAGCTTATCCGCAGCGGCAACAACACAAGCTTACGGTGGCAGTCACTGAAATATGAGACGGGGGGAGCGGCACAGCTCCGTCTTACGCAGCAAAGCTGCTGCGGCACGGTTGCCCAATTTTAACGGTTGGGATGAGGGCAATATCGAAGTGAAAGGGGGAACGCGCAGACAGGAAGCCACCTACTGCAGCGCGGCTGCGTCCATATACAACGAGGTGAGGCATTACAGACGCACTAGCACCAAGCACCCACACTGCCCACACTGTGCGGCAGCTACAAGCAGCAACAGCGCAAACAATCGCTACTAATGTGCCACTGTCATTGTTGTTACTGCTGTTGTTGGTTTTGTTGCTCAGCGGTCCCTCGGGAGTTGCGGGAAAATTCGGAGATTTCCGAAAGCAAGTTTTCACGTAGTACTCTCTTTGGAGCAAAAAGCGAAAAAATTTTCCGTAGCTTTATTAGAGGCGAGTGAAAAGAGTTTTGATCCACTTAGGCTTATGCGTTCGTTTTTTACAATCATCCCGCATCGTCCAACTTGTTCTCCTTCAAGCACAAGTGTTTTTCTATTTTCTTTTATTTAAACCAACATTCAGAGAATGCCGCCTATACATATAAACAACATGTTGGTTTGTAAGGGATTATAGGTCAGTGGGACCTACACATTTATGCTATAGTCGCGTCCGAACAGAAAGGTTGTAATAAGAATTTCCATGTCTTTAATGTGAGCCGCTCTCCTGTTGGGGACTACATACATATGTATGTGCATATATAAAGAAGAGTTACGCTATAAGAGAGAGCTGCATGAAATTTTCCACACATTTTTATCTTATTGCTTATGCTTCGAAAAGACTCCATCTTGACTTACAAAAGATATCTCCAATCCAAGACTCCAATTAGAGGTTCAATATCGCGGTCTTCTGCACGCTATGTCAAAAAGGAGTACATTTTGTATGCGCCTCGGAGTAAACCTCTAATCTAGGAAGAGCGATCATGGGTTAATCGTAGGAGGATACTGTTTTCAGCTGGGAGCTACTCATGTACACACATACCCGCGCATGTACTCACACCATTAGAGCCATTGCGTTGCACAAGCTGCATTTTGGGCATGTTAATGTACGGTGTTGCCAATTAGCAAGCTAAACTGGAGCATGTGATGGGAACAGTGGCAGCATTAAAACAGACACACACACGCACGGACACCCTCACACGGACACACTCACACGCTGTTGATTAAATTATTCTCAATTGCATTGAGGAGTGTTGGTGACCAGAAAGCGCAGCGCATTCAAAGAGGCTTGCTTAGTTACGCCTGCGCCAGGAGCACGTTCAATTTTCTTTAAGTTCGTTTTTTGAACGTTTTTTTTTATGATGAAATAATAGTTAAAAGTTAATATTCTCTATTTTCATCGTGGAACGATGGCTCAGCCACTTGAAAAGAACACTACTCGTAAGTAGGCATTGCAGTAAGTTTTTCCAGGATTATTTTCTCCATGGTACTGCACTCGATTAAACGACGAAGAGAAGCAGGTGCAAATTGCACTATGGAATAATCACGTCGGGGTCGACTATCGACCAAACCAAACGAGCTCTCGATTTGCCGTGTTTACTCCACTAAAAGACTCTCGAGACTGCAGAGTGCTTGAAAGTCGTGTGAGAAAAGCGGGAGCGACAGTGCTGGTTAGATGAACGCAGCAGCAAATTTTAAACTGATGACTTCACGAAATTGGCTCACGTATGCGCACACACATACACACGCCAGCGGCACAGCAAGGCGAGGAAATCCGAGATGAGGTGAGCTGATGCGAGGGGCGACGCCCATGCATAGACAGTTTCGGCTTGAACTACAAAAAATAAACCGGTGCCAGTACGGCCACGTCGCCTACGTTCATGGCGCAGCAGCTCAGCGGCTCAGCGAAACCGCATTTTCGGCGTTGTGAGGGTAGGGGACGCAGCGGCGGCGGGGCACAGTACGTAAAGATACACACTTGAAATTATGCCGAGCGCACTGCCCGCGCCCCTCCAGCAATTAAACCGATTGCCATTCAAATTTGCATACGTTTCGCGTGTCAAGCGCCAGAGCAGCTCCATTGATACTCGGCGACTGGCCATGCCCCGCTCGCTGCTCTCGTGCTACAGAAAACCCGCTGCCGCACTACGAAAGCAGCAGCTTTATTGCTTGCTAGCCAGTTTATGAATGAACGGCTTGGCTAAGAGCGTGGGTGGCAGTCAAAACAGCAACAGCAACAACAACAGCGACGTCGACGGTCAAAACAACTTCAGCCGCACAAGTGCCGCCAACTGCCTTTCAAGATGCCAATTCTGAAACATTTCACGCTCAATGAACGAGCGCCACTTACTCCGCGACAGCCGGCCTCTCTGGCTGCACGTTGTAGGACAAGAGGTGTGCGGCTTGCAGCGCGTAATAAAAATCAGGTGGGCTGCCATTGAAGCGGTCGAAGGTCGTGTGAGCTACTGGACGTCCGGCCGCGAGTGTGCTGCAGTTGAAGTGGCCGTGCTCACGTTGGCGGGTGCTCTGGATAGCTGCTTGCGTCCGTTCCCAACTCAGCCCTCCCAGCCATGCCATAATGAATTGCGCGAGTTGGGCGCAACCAGCAAAACCCATTTCGCACGCGCAGAGGGCGTGAGATCTTTCAGGGATGAGATGGTTGGCAGTAGCCAAGCTGACTGCGTATGTGGGAAATTATGTGCGAGCTTGTGGCGTGTGTGGATAACACATATCCTGCAATTCTTTTTCATTAAATTTTCGCTTTGAGGAAGCATAAGAAATGCGCGCATGCGGCAGCGCGGCAAGCAGAGAGACTGGTAGGCAGGGAGGCGTCGCATCGTAAAACATGTTTGCCTCGCAGAGCGAACGAACACACATCTTAAATAATTGAGTGTGAAAAATAAATGAAAATTTCCCCCAAATGCCACACGCACCACCCTTAAAGAGACGAACGGAGCGTGCAGCGCGCTGGCGCCTGCTTCGACCCTCTTCCGCGATATGGGATGGCACAGTTTAAAATAATTGCCGCTTCGAGGCGTTCCCGGCACTTTTGTGAAAGTTGCGTTCCTGTCTGGCAGAATTCGTGAAATGTGGCTGCCGCTGCTGGAGCCGTCTTGATAAAAATCTCTTTTGTGCGCTGCTCCCGCGCAAATAAGTGTCGCAGAAGAGCGCCGAGCAGCCACGATCCAGCGGGCCAGGAGCCGCGCACGAAGCGTCGCGGAATTATGACAAGAATTTTAACGACTGCTGTGGGAGGCGCACTTAGGGCGCAACCCAAGCCCAAACTCAAGCCGAAACCGAAAATATGCGACGAAGCGCAATATCGATGTACGTGAGATTGCGTCGCCGTTAATTGGTAACATTATCGGCTTCTTGGTGCGGGCGACGCGGTGACCCCCCCCCCCCCCCCCCCCCCCACTCCCTCACCCAACATCAATTTATGGGAATTTGAAAAGAAATTTTTTGTCTCTCGGCAGGCACAAGTTAATTCGGAACGGGCGGGTTGCTGTGCCTTATCGCGCCTTATCCGGGAACTTCCACCGCTCCTGCCTCCCTGCCAACCGCTATCAACTAAAATATCAAGCATGATGGCAAATAAAGTATGAATCTGCCATTGTTATCGCACTGCAGCGGTAGACAACCTGGCGGCCCATCGGTCCCTCCCGTCAGTTAAATGAAGCGCGCATAAAGAACAATCGCCTATATAGTGGAAATTAATTAAGTGTCTCATTCACGCACATGCAGTGCAGCACGAAAGTGCAAGCATCATCACCGGAATCGCGATTAAAAATATGATGGCTGCATTAATCCGGCGAGATTATCGCTTTGCGTTGAAACGCCCATGAAGTGCAATTAAACACGCACACATGCACACACAATGCGCGCGGAAGGATTCCCAACTGGAAATCGGGGCTCGATGACAGTGTCATGAATGACATCATCCATGGCGAAAAGCGACCCAACCTCAACACATTAATATAGAGCTTCCAGTCAACATGCCTTTAATTTACACCTGTTTCTTTGTGAGCTTGCGATTTTATAAATTGCTGGGTGCACACCATTTCCAACTGGGATTGCTGTAACACATTTAAGCATTGTTAGCGCCGCCAGCAGCCGCGACAGCTGGCGACAAACATGAGCGCGGAAACAATTCCATTATGCGGCGTCGACGGACGGCAGCGACCGCAACGCATGGACTGCGTCTGTTGGGATTATGCGCGGCGATTTCGAACTATCAATTAATTTGCATAAAATTAAAGCAAAATGGCGACGGTTCGCTGCGGACAAAAAAATACATACATGCAGTGAGTCCGCTTTTGGCGGCTGACATTTAATTCCGAATTCCGAGCGAATTAGATTTTGATAGGTCCGTGGGGAAGTGCTGGAGCCCGTTCGTCTGGCTGCCGGAATTCAGTTTGAGATGTCACGTTCAGAATGAAGACAAGTCCGTACGGAGTATACCCAAATAACTCCACTTCGGATGAGCAATACACACAGAAGAAAGTTTAAATTAAAACTATTAAAATAAACTGTTTTTAATGGGAAAAAAATATGTATTTGAATTGAATAAATTTTTAATTTTTAGCATCATTTGGGTTTTTTTGTCAAATGGAACATTTTTTGATCAATTTGGTAAATTATTGGATTGCTGATTTGAGCGGTTCTGTACTAGATTGACCTTTAGCTGAGATTGCAGATGAGAGAGCAACTAAGCTTTTCTGTTTGCCAGGAGTTACAAGGCTTACGAAAAGTTTCACGTTATCAGCTTTAGAAAGCGGAAAAGCAAAGATCAAAAGCAAATTTTGCTCAGCTGATCGATGTGTTCAATTTTATAGAAACAAACTAAATAGCAGAAATGGCTACGAATAATATAGACAATAATTTATTATATTAAATAACGTAATTTATTGTCACTAAGTTATTTATTTATTTATTTAATTTTATATCTTATAAACAAAATTATATAATATATACTGCGGGCTGGGCTACCAGGCCATATTGCCTCGCTAGTGCCACAGCTGGTATAAACATACGTCATGAATACGATTGTGTTTTCTTTGGCTGTCATTTAGTGACTCAAATATTTTTTCCCATTTATAGAAGGATTTTTTCCAATCTGAAATAATTATATAAAATCGACAAAGCATGTAATATCGGCATATGCATCTCATAGCATTATCCAGAATCCACGGAATGAACTGCACTTCCGCAGTTGAGTCACACCTGCACTGCGCTGCAATGCTGTAGCTTTTTGTTCTCCCCTGTGGGCCATAATGACCAATTGCTTGCATGTCGCCGGCTGCTGCCGCCGTTGCCGCTGATACATACATCACTTCGCTCACTTGTGCAAAAAGTTGCAGTGGACTCGGCAGCAGCGGCCGCCGCTTAACGGAGTCGCAGTGGGCAATCAAGTGGCAAAGTGTCATGTTAATGAAGCACGCTAAGTGGCAGGCAGCGCGCGCATGTCCCTTGGCTTGTCGGCGGCAGTGGCGAGTGGCGCTGTCGGAGCAGAAAACATGGCAGCAATTAAAAAGCGCAAGAATGATTAATTTTAAGCCCACAACGAAATCGGTTGAAATTTAGATTAAGCCGTTGCAGGCGGGGCTCCCCCCACACTCAGCACTTCCCTCCCACAATATAATGTAATAACACACTGCGTCTGGCCGGCCGCATTATGCGCGGGCTCCTTGTCCGAGCTTAATTATGCAATGCGCCAATGCGGCATTATTGGCGCGAGGTGCGATGATGCGCGTTACATGCGGCATGCGACATGTAGCATGTAGCAGCAGTCGCCGTCGATGCAGCAAGCGCAAAACCACGCACATGTCCTTTTTTAGTCAAATTAACTGGAAACCGAGTCTCGCAACACGGCCGCAAGGCGGTCCGAGGCAGCGGCGGCGGCGAGGCGAAATATGAGCGTGATTTATGCATAGATGGCGCTTAGCCATTGTTGCTCAACACGATCGCACGGCACGATTCGGGGTCTCGCTATAGCGTGCTGCATATGCGCCACCGCGCTGCCCCCGCGTGCGCAACAATAGCAACAACGCGCTGAACATCAAATTATGATTATGAGCTCGATTTAATCTGCGCCGATGCTGATGCCGATGCTGTTGCGGTTGATGGCGGCGGCGTTGCCGGGTTCAAATGTTTCGTTTTCGTGTGGAAATTTGTGTTTTTCTTGCTTAATGCGACGTTTTTTAAAATTGATTTCTGGGGCTTTGTTGCACGACCGAAATGTGGCCAACAACACCAGGCACACACGCACATGCACTCAGCTATGTACATACTATATACAAGTGTGCCGCAAGCTGTCGTGACGATGAGAGGTGAGCTGAGCTGAGGTGGAGTGGAGTCGCGCCGGCCGATGGCGACCGTAAATGAAGAGATTTCCTTGAGAATTATGTCGCGTTTTGCCGCATTTGGGGATAACGAGCTGACGGCGTTGGAGCATGCAAGCAGCGGCTACAAGCGCTTTACTATGGTGGACATTCTCACATTGGACATGGCGTGGCCATATTCGGAATCAATAATTACGCCTGTCAATGGGCCAACGCGGTAGGACCAAATTTGAGCGCTTGGGTCAGAAATCATTAAAGAGCTGCAGAAACGGCGCGCGCTGAGCTTTTGACGTGGCATGCCGCATACAGTGACTTCAACGTGCCGGTGCCGCTTGAGATATGAGCGCTGAACTGGGTTAGCAATTTCCCGCGCATGATCTTAATTCTATCTCCTGCATTAGCTTTGCCTAAATTTAATTCTTTTAATATAAGTTATCATTTGCCATGGCTGGTTTCTATTTCATGTAGACAGTTGTTGTCTAGAATAGTTCAAAGCTACTGTTAGTCTTAAGTCACATTTTTAAAAACAAAAAAAATTGCCTTTGTAGTACTAAAAAGAACCCAGTCTTTAATAATAAAAAAAATAAATAATAATTTCCTCACCTTTAAATTAATAAAGGTGTTCAGACGCTGTTCATGTGCCCGAGCTCTTCGAAAAGCGGCTGTCAAGAGCATGAGAACTATATCGCATGGCCGTTTATTTGTGGAGAGAGCCACATTGTTTAAGCCAGCGGTCTTGGCATATTTCTATGAGTAGAACAGTTTTATTCTCCATTGCAAGCCATTGTGATGTGCCGTCACCATTGCCGTCCCTAATAGCATATGCTAGCGACAACGGAGGCGTTCGTCTGCGGACGTGTCTGCAACTGCAATGACTAACTATCGGATTGGATTTGAATGTGCCACACACGGTGTTCACAATCATCGTGGCGCGGGGCAGTGCAACTTCGTGGAATTGCGGCAGCTTACCATCCCCGAAATGCACAACTTTAGTATGGCGGGGCTTTGTATCTTGTCTGTTTTACATAATTTTTATGAAGTAAGTGTGCCAACGGCTCCTTAAGCTGGCGAGCAGCCAAATAAGACCATGCTTCGTTGAGTGACGTAGTCGGGCAGTTGAGCATGTAAACAACGGCGCTAATTGTGGCAGTCTGCGGCGATGCTGCAGCAGACATGGGCATACATATGTATGTTTTTGTAATGTGTATGGCAGTTGATGGCAAAATGCTGTTGCTACATTTGGAACAAGCCGCCGTTGCGCCTGAGTACAGATATGAGAGGCAGCGTAGCCACCTTCTATTTTCTTGTACTAATAAATTGAAAGGAAAGGTACAGCAATATTTCTAGTGTGAAAGGGTTTAAAAAGCACCACCGAAATTCAAAAGCGGTTTTTTAACCAACAGGTTAAGGATTCCACGTATTGGTGGGCTTTTCTAAAAAAAAGTCAGGTGGACTTAATTAGTTTTGAGATTTTTTATTAGAGCTGAAATTTAAAAACTCCATTGGTAACAAAAATTAGAGAAATATCTGCTATGAGGGATTTTTCGCTAGCAGGGGTGGCAGCATGGAGAGCGGGTAAATGAACGTGTCACCACGGTGCCGCTGTCACCACCGCCGTTGCCTGTAGCTGTCGTGACAATTGTGGCTGGTTTCGTAGCTGCTGACTACGCCAGCAACTGGCAGTGCCTGCTTGTAGTGGCGGATAGTCTCGTCGCAATAACGAGCAATAATTTGGGCAACAAAATTAAATGATTGGCGCTCATTGTCAGTTTTATTGTGCGATTCGGCGTTGGCGATTCATTGCGATTCAATTGGATCTAATTCGATCCGAATCGGTGTATTGCATAAGCAGGCGATGGATAGCTGGCATCGCAGGCGAGTAATCCGAAATGCCAGGGCACGATTCTCACGGCAATTACGAGTGATATTGTTTGCGAACGGGTGTGAGCGCTCGCTGCTCATGTGCATTTCGTATCCGTGAGATACGACTGAGTGCGCTGGGTCTAGCCTGGGCTGCGCTTTGTCTTCGCCGCTCGCTCAGAATTTATGCCAGTGTGCTTCGCAGGCATCTGCTGCCCAAGAAGGAAATGCAAAGCGACACGCCGCTCGCTCGACCCATCGATAACGTGGACGGAGTCGTGACCGCAGCAGCGTCTAATGTCGCGTGAGCGCCTGCGCAAATCTTGCTTTCAAGCGCGTGCGGCAGGAACACACACATGCAGCGATCGGTGCAATATTCGGTTCCGTGGTGACTCGCCTGCTCCCTGCGTGCTGGCGACATTCGGCTCAGGCGTAAATGAATTAAATGCGCCGCGCTGTTTGGCTGACAGCCGCCGCGATAAGTTTCGCTCCTGGCTGCGAAAATGTGCAAATTCGCAATTTATTTGGCACATCTTCGCCGGCACAGAACGCCGAATGCCAAACGCAAACGCACGCTGTCGTGTCTTGGCCATGTTTGGCCTGCGTCTCCATGTCTCCGTCCGTCCCGCGTCACGGCCTGTGTGCACAAAGAGGCGCCGAAATATGGGGAAACCGCTGCGGGGCTTATGAGTTATGGCCCGTTGATAAGCCGCCACGCGCCTCAGACCCGGGCAATGTTTGTTTTCCCCGAATTCAAATTAATCAACGAATTAACAACCTGACAAGTGAGTGATTTGTGCGATCGAACGAGCACAGAAGCTGCCGGGCGAGATCGAGCCGTGCGCATGCGCACTCCGGCGCCGACAGGCCATTACCAGAGACGCGCGTTTCACACTTGCTAATTACGCAGGCTGCTGAACGGCTTGGATCGGCATCGCATCGCACTTGATGTGGACCGACAACGACGCCGGCTGCCGCCGCTGCAGAGCCTCCGATGCTGGGCGCGCGATAAGCGCTTTGTTTGCATATGCACCACCGGCGAAAAGTGCGCGAACACGGCGAAACAACAGAGCAGCGATCAGCTTGTTCTTTTATGAGTGTTTCACTGTTGGTTTTGCAATTGCTGTTGTTGTTGTGCTCTGTTTTGTGCAGCGGCAACTGGGGGCTTTAGTAAAGCAAAAATGCTGCACATGCCGAGGGCTGCGGCGCATGCGCATGTGGTTTCGCAATCCGTAATTCGCTCTTACTGCATTATTCCATTAGCATATAATTCAGCTGGGCGATCGTCGACGCATGCAGGTATGAGAGCAGGGGGGAGCGTGTATGCTATTGCATGAGCCCGCTTGTTTAGGCCAAAGAGCAAGAAGGACAGTAATGCTGCTACTATGAGGTAGCAGCGCTGATCGGCGTATCCGCAAATGTGCGGCCGCGAAATTCCACATGTCAACTGAAAAAAATTCAATATAATTCTTTGAAATTTTTTATTTTTTACAATCAGCTCTTATAGTATGAATAATTACAGCACACAAAAAGCAGCTACAAAGGTTTTAGTATTATAACCTTTGTAATGTCTGTTCATATATTCGAAGACGCTCGTATGACGCCTAAAATGGTGCAAGCAAGGGGTCAGTATGTGTGTGAATGTGTTTATGCGTGGAACTGCTTTGACATTTCATGCACGCATTCTTCTTCTAAATATCTGCCAGCTTCTACATCTCTCTCTCTTTATCTCTTCACCACCTGTGCGGATTTTTTTAAATAGTAAATAGAGTTGATTTTTCTTTTGCAAATGATTTCCAATTTGCATATGAAATGGCGGTGACCGGAGTCGCCCCTCGCCTCTCACACCTGTACCGCCTCAACATGTCATTTCGAACATTGACGACGCTTGACACATACACACAAACAGCGACACAACTTGTCATTTTGTATTTTTGGCCTTTTGCTGCTTTATTGGTGTGCTCGTTCGGTAAATGCTTAGAATGACATTTTGACATTTTCCACAAAATTGCTTTGGTGGTCGGTACACCTGATGTGCGGACAGTTGGCTGAGCCGTGCGCTAGCGTAGCCCGTCAGCGTAGCAAGTCAACTGACGGACATACAGACAGACGAAGAGGTTGGGAGGCTGACAATTGCCGGACAGCAGTTGGAGCCTGCCGCCACGCGCCAACTGACCGAAATGCAAAATGATTCGAACATTCTTGGATTTTTTATCATAAATTTCCTGAGCCCCCACGTGTGCTGGCGACGCGCAGACAAGAATTGAAGCTTATGTTAAATGCTTTAGTCATTTGAAATTGGTTGGACACTGTTGCGGCGGGTCAGTTTCAATTCCCTCAAATGATGAACGACACTGAGAGCTGGCGTTCGTCCCAGCCAACGACATCCCGGGCCGCCAGGCAGCCTCACTAGCCGATTGACGCAACAGCAGCTTCACACTGTGTTGACAGCGCCAACGACAATTGTCATTTCTGTCAAATGGCCCTGAAAATGCTCCATGCAATGACGGCCAAATTTTTGCGAGACCGATTGTTAGTACCGGGTCAGGCCAGGCCAGGCCAGCGAGGTGAAGTGGGCCGTGCGGTGCAACTGTCCGAATCTGTCTGTACAATATCTGTCTAACGATTAGTTCCCCCTCATTCGACCGTCCACTGGACCCACACATGCATTTTGTACGTACAATTCAAAATTCCCCTTCGCCAGCCCGCTTCAATCGAAATAAGCGAATCTACTTGCACGGGCGAATTCTTGCTGAAACTGAAATTTGAAATTTAAATTTCCAAATGAGTGACTTCGGAATGGGTAACCGGTAACCCACGCTCGGCCGAGAGAAATTATGCATGCGAGTGCCATTCAATCTGGCTGCGAAGTTACCTGCTGCTGTAAAACACGAATTTAGCCAAATCGCCACAAATGTTGCAACTCGTCAGCTGGTCCATGCGATTTCGCAACAGCCTTAGCCACACGGCGACTGCAATAATCTGCTCATAAACAAGGAAGCTACTGGCGGCCGAACAATTGCTGCCGCTACCGCCACTGTCGCCTTCCGTCGTAATTCCTTTTCAATGTAATGAATTATCAAAAAGTAAATTATTGTTCATTATCGTGCTGATGCGTGCGTGCGTCGCATTGCGTCGCGTTTCGTTCCGCTACGTCGTTTTGAGTTTCAATTTTGCGACAATAAGCTGACGTTTCGGATATCGCTTGCCACTGGCGCCCTCCCCCTTCCTTACCTCGCCCAACCGGATTGAGAATATGTCAATAAATCATTACTCTGCCGTATAAATCAATATTAATTCGGAGTGTGCCTCTGGAAAACCGAATCGCGTGCACGGAGCGAAAAATGCATAATTCCGTCTTCGATTGCTGTGATATAACACTGTGCTAAAAATACAAACGGATTCGAATAAAGTGGGTGTTTAGGCCTAGTTGAGGATATTATCGTGAAATACTCACAATTTTATAGTCATTCCCAAAATGTTTACTCAGGTTCCTGAGTGCTTACAAGAACTTGCTCATCAGTCTGAGTCGTCATCCGATTAATTTGCTGAACAAAAAATTAGCTTGGCAAATTTTTCGGGTGTAGCAGAACATGCCTCATTTATATGTATTGTGCAAATACACACACTTACATGAGTATGAGTCCGTTGAGAAATGTCACCATTAAAGATAACGATTGCGCCTCGCAACGGGAGCGGGAACGGGAACAGGCACAGGCACAGGCAAACAAATCACTTTATTAATTGCAACAAATTTATTCGTTTGCGATGTGAGATGCGAAATGGCGAAATGCCGTAGGAGCAATCGCTCAAGCAACTGACGTTTAAGGGACGAAGGAACATAAGAGGAGCAAGGAGCTGCGCATAGTTGCCACCGAAATGCCGCTGCCGGCAGCACAAAATGTGGGTCAATCGAGTTGGATGCGCTGGATGATTGGGGTATCTATGAGAGGGGGCCAGCACCGTAGGCCTTAGCAAAATGTGGAACAAGCTTAACATTTGGTCTCTTTGTTTGTGGCTTGGAAAATTGTTGGCTGATTTGCGTAAAAAAAATCAGGCGTGATTAACGGAAATGATGAACCATTCGAAACGACCACTGCACCGACAGCCTCATCGCCGTACCGTACCGCCGCGTGTGATTGTTTCTACTGCTGCCGCGCGATGTCGCTGCGATTTTTCGCGGGTCGCTGTAGCATCGGGCTTGGTGCAGTGGTGCCTGTATGCGCATGTGTGTGGAAGCTTGGGTTCATGATTAAACGATAAATGTCGCAATTCAACCGCGCGTTAATTGGGCTGCTTCATTACTTGTGTTCGAGCATATGTGTGAGCGTGAGGGTAAACGGGACGTGTTTCGGTTTGCGGCAGGTGCCATAAAAGCTTTTATTGCATGCTTCATAAACGATAAAATGGGTGGAAAACCATTTGGGCCTAATGCGTCCGGAGAAGCCGGAGCGGCGCGCACAAAGGAGCCGTACGGATTTGAATAGAGCCGCGAAGGCAACTAATTCAAGTTCCACACACACAGCCGCGCGGAGCGTCAAATTTAATCTTTTCTCAGAATCTGAACTTGCCCCATTGAAACTGCTTTTGCCTTTTTCTCGGAATCCTATAGTCGAGTGTCCAGGAGCAATTAAAAAACTGTTTATATGAATTGGCGGCTTGCTACGACATGCCACACCGATCGCAGAAGGCGAACGCTTGTCGAAACATTCCCGGATAGTTTGATTCCGAATGACAGCTGCCGAGGTGTTTGTTGGACCGCGCCGGCCAGCTTAAAATGGAAACTTTAAACGCCCAAGTAGCGCTTCCCTTCGCAGGCACACTCGAAAAAATATTCGGGCGGCTGCCTTCTTAGCTTGCATATTCATGCGCCTCGAAAGGACGAAGTTTGTGACGGCTATTGGACGGGATGCCCGGCCATCCAAGCACCAGCCCACCTTGCTGACAAATTCGTGCGCTCTCTTAATTAACTTTCTTCTCGGGGAACATGAAAAATGCATTTGAAGGCATGGCTTGAGGTGCGCTCCTAAGTGAAATTGTTAAATGATTTCGACTCATGCATAAAATGCAAATTAAACTTTTGCCTTGCGGCGGCTGCAGCTACACATGCTACAATGTGCACAAAAGTGTATTTGTGTTTGTGTTTGAGAGTGTGTGCGTGTGTGATTGTGTGAAACGTATGACTGCACGTACATCGTATGCCACTCAATTCGTTCTGTTAGTGTGCGTGTATCCACGCAGAAAGCAGCCAGAGCATGATTGGGGTTTTCAAAGACTGGGAGAGGAGGGGCTGATTTCGAACGATGCACAGCTTCTCTTTGAACAGATCTCTTTTCCCTTACATAACGGTACTAAACAAAGCTAAAACTGTGCATCAACTTTGAACATTTTATTTTCCAAGTCCGTTTAAATCAAATCTTTCCCACAGTTTTTCAGTTCATCGACGGCAGTTTTTGGTTGGAAAAAGACTAAATTTTTTGTTGTTCTGAGGGAACTTTCTTTAAATTCTGGGATTTAAAATAATATTTATAAAGATGGAACTTGCCAGCGTATCAAATCCCGGCTCAAATTGTTTTACTAATTTCAAAGCAACAATTCTCCGAGCGGGCGCAAGAGTTCGCAAGGATCGGCACGTTTTTATGTGGGCTCAATGTTAAAAACAAGCTCGTTAGCATTTTTCCGAGTGTAGTAAAATAAAAAAGAGATGCGGTGGCGGCTCCTGAGTACTACTTGAAGTGGTGTGGCTGCCACAAAGCCTTCACGTAGGACTTCCTAATTTACCAATATCGCACACAATCGCAGCTAACACACACATCGAATGAAGCGGTATTTATTGCGCACGCAAGTCTTTGATAATGGCCCGGGCGGGCGCTTGCAAGTGGAAGCCACTCAGGACGGAAAGTTGCTCCGACAACTTCGACCAGCCACCAGCCAAGAGCCACTTCACTTTAACTACTTATGGCTGCAGAAATTATGGTCACACTTCTGGTTTTTGCTGGTGCCGATACCGACGAACACGCACGCCGACACTGACACCAAACCGCAGCTGTTTTGCAGGCGGCAGCCGAGGCAAGAGCAAGTTTCGAACCCCCGAAACTATGCACCACGATAAGAAGAATTCTCCAAATGCAGCCAGCAACTAAGGCAGCGCAGCAGCAGCAGCAACAGTATGCCTCGCACAAGTTTCATTGCCGCCGAAGAACAAAGAACGTCTTGGCAAACAAAAACAGGAAAACTGTGAGAAAACTCCAAAGTTTTTCCTTATATTTTTAAATTCATCTGCGAAAGTTTGTGCTCGGGCTGCCGCAGCCGCCACCGCCACCGCGCCCACTGGAGCGAGCAGCCACGTCAAATTTACGCGCGTGCGAAACAGCTTCTCCGGCGAGTAGCACAAGTGTGGGGATTGAGGGGTGGCGATGGTGGCTGCTGCGAATGCTGCAGGCAACCGTTCTATCACTTTAAACATGCCATAAAACACAGCAGATAAAATGAGGCAGCGCGCGAAATTTGCAAGTGCAGAAAAAGAGTAAAAGCGGAAAGCAATCGGAATGAAGTGGTGTTGGCAGACCGGGGCGCGGCGGAGGGGTGCAGCCTGGCAGCAAACAGCAGACACGAGCTTTTATGGCGAAGCTGAAAGTTTGAAATGCTGCTGCTGCTGCTGCGTAGGAGGAGTAAGGGGGCGGGCAGGCGGAACGGCAGCAGTGGCAGAAGTGCAAAATTGCAGAACATGCAACACTGACTGATAAATGTCGCGAGTGAGACAAATATTTTAGCGTGTTGTTTTATGCACGAAACTGCCGAGCGAGCGCCGGAAGTGCGGAAGTGCGCCTGGCTGAGTGTGTGTGTGCTGCGAAAGTGTTGGACAAGCGACAAGCAAATTTACAAGCAGACAAGCAAGCTCGGCAAACTTTATACGCGCTGCAATTTTTACGCTTGCGTTTGTGTGTGCGCTAAAAAACTTGCAATGGCCATTCTGTTGCAGTTGTCCTTGCCCCCCTGCGGCAGCGGGTAACTCTTCTCCTTTGCGACTGTTCGAGCGCTTTTAAAAGTTTTTAATGAATTTTATGAGCAGCGCAAATGATGGCAACTGCAGCAGCAGTCATCAGTTATGGATAAAAAACGGATCGCAGCTTGTTGCTGGCAGCGAAGCACCAACAGTCACTTACGAATACATTTTCGACACCACCTTCCTCACTCTCGAGATCGCAGTAGAAACCTGGTGGCAAAGAGTAGCATGGGACCAAGAGATCTTTCACCGGAGGCGAAAGGGGCGAAAAAGGTCAAAAAATTTCAGTGGTCTGATTCGGTATCTCCAAGTAGGATGTGGTTTAAGTCGGTACGAATCCAGCCTGCTATAGAACCTAGACTGCAGTAATCCGAGATTACCCAGACTAAGTAAGTATGAATGGGGAAAGTATCGAGTTGCCAAATAATGTGAATCAAACTAGTTGACATTCCATGTCTTAAGTTATTTCGAAGAATATAGTACCATGATGAAAATCACCACGATTATAATTTTTCGCATAGGGGAGAGGGGGGTACCTTCATCCTTGGGGCACATTCGTCAAAGGCGATTTCGGTATGAAGGAGTCATCGGACATAACTGTTTATTAGTAAAAACTAACCCATCACTAGCATAAATATCCCTCACAAAGTTTGCCATCTCTATCTGAACAGCTGATAAAGTTACATTTGGTTTTGTGTTTTCGCGCTTCGTTCCCGAATATTCAGGTCGGTAAGGTAAGAAGTTTGTGCTGTATTTATACCATTATTTCGAACAAAATTGTATTAGTATTATTTTAATACTAATTATTTTGTAAATAAAAGTGTATTAAGTGAAAATAAAGCACTGAAATTAGAAGTAAAAAAATAAAAAGGAAAAAAAGTGACACCAGGGTGGACTCGTCTTTTTTTCATGGGGCACATTCGTCAATATAACTTCACAGATACTAAAAATCGAAATCGAGTTGAAGCTTCCAAGACCCTCGAACATGGCTTAAACCTCCCGTAAACACACAAAATTAATATTAGGGTCGATCTCAGCACTTTAAACATTATATATAATAAATAATTTATAAAAAAAATTTGACAATAAGTACATTTTTTTTAAGCTCTTAAACATGATTTTTTTTAAATTTTTTAATGCAAAATATAATAAATACGTGTTGTGTAACCAAAAACATGTCTGATTTAGTCTAAACAAGATTTTGTATCATCTTATGGTACTTTAAATTGTGAATGCCGAAAGTGCCCCACCAAATGCCGAAGCTACCCTGGCATGGGGGCACATTCAGCGAAATGACTTTTTTTACTAATCATGAAAAAAATAATACAAACGGAACTTTTTAAAGAAATTTTAGTATAACATTTTATTGTTAAATAATAAGGTTTATAGAGGTCAGTCTAATCGGTTTTTAAATATATTGATTACCTTCTGAAATATAGGCCTTCAAAAAAAAAAGAGACGAATGTACCCCCCTCTCCCCAACTTAAACTCTTGAATAAGCTGATAAAGAGCATGTCTAAAAATTTAAAATTAGAAGCCTGTGAGGACAAGTAAACAAACAATTCCGGCCTGACGCTAATTTGTGCCACACTGACCCGAAAGTAGCTGGACTGATTGCGATTACGAGCAATATTGTGTGGCATTCGGAGGTCGACTGAGAACCACTGATAACAACGCCACTGAATATAAAATTAGTGCACAGTGCGAACGACGAGATTAGTACGATTTTTGATCTTGTGCAAGCAGCATCTGATAGTTCGCAACGGAAACCACATCCACAGTGAGTACGATGGCCTTGGAGCAGGTGCCCTCAATTGAGCTTCTGTTTCGTCCTTCTAATCCATTCCAGCAAACAAAATGCAATTCGCTTGGCTTTTGAGCATCGTTTTCGCGCTGATCGCCGTCGTCGCCGGCCAGAACTGCCCCGCAAACTTCAAGCTGGACGAGAACAAACTGTGCACTGCCGAGCGTCCCATCCACGGCGAGTGCCCACCCGGATCCGTATACAACGTCAATTACAACAAGTGCGTCTATGCGGCACGCGGCTAGGTAGCGCCAATACGGCCGAGTGCTTTGAATAAAGATTTCAATTGAAATGACGTGAAAAGTTGTGACCTTTTATTTCGGGGATCAGTGATCGCCACCATGGCTCAGCGGATAAGTTCTCGGTCCCTGATGCGCGGAGTTGCTGGATTGAATCCTGATAATCAGAACGACTACAGAATAAATGCGTAGGCCCAATTAACTTGTGAATTAAATAGAGCGTACACACACAAGATAATGCATGAGGAAAAACAAATTTTTTCCAAAGTCTCATACTTTTTTATTGTGGGATACGTTATGTTCGTGAAAAACAATTCATATGCGAACCATTCAACATGTCATCGCTCAGCCAAGAATTGCCGTGACTTTTTGAGAGTTTTAGGTTATTAAATCAGTTGTACATATTCCGAGCGATCGTCCGAAGGTGATCATTCGGTGGACATTATAGATTTTTCTTGGAATCACATCGAAACATTTAGAACAAGAGTGTCTGATCACCGTTCCTCCTCTTCTCACTTATATCGCTGGGCTGTTGCCTCGAGGGCAGCTCTATTCAAGGCATCAGCCGCGGCAGTCCCGCTTTATAGCACGCAGCTAGTGCTGTAAACCAAGGTCGAACGGGAACCCAGCTTCACACTCGGCTAAAGCTTAGCTGAGTGGACATGGAGCTTTTTGCGGTTGTGTTGGCTGCTCGTAGTCCGGCTGCCACGCTGTGAACTTGGCTAAAATGTTCCACGACACAACAACATGAGCCAATTAAGAACACATTGTTGTTGACTTGGCTGTTGTTGCTGTCGAGAAAAGTTCAACAAGTGTTAAATTAAGTTACAAGTCACGGTTTAAAAGTTAACTCGGCGGCAGCAACCGCAGCAGCAGTGGCACATGTCGCTGGCTTATAGGTGGGCATATTTGGCACTGGCTTCTGGTGGCTGGAACACTGCAGCAACTGTCAACAGCCGCCGACCGCCGATGTGAGTAACTGCTGCGCGTGGGCATTATGTGGCGCAGCCGCGTGTTGCATGAGTTGTGATGTGATTGGCGTGATCGGCAGATAATGGGCAGCTGTGGCACCAGCGTGATTAGTGCTTGTGCTTGATGGACACGAAGCGCACCTCGAAGGCAGTGTGCGCGTTTAATCTGACCGACGGGATTGGGTCGACTAAATCGTTTCAATGGCCGTAATCGAACTAGTGCCGCGGGCTGTCCCTACCGAATTAAACGCTTTCTCATACAAAATTTTACTAGCGCGTATTTTCATTTCGATTCTACTACTTAATCTTAGCTGCGTCTCTTTTAATTTAAGACGTTTTCCGCATCTTTCATTACTTCAGTGTACAGATTAAAATATGTGCTTCATACAATCTTTTGAAAGTTAAGTTAAGTACATATTGTATTTTATTTAGCTCGACAGGGGTGCGGGGGGAGGTTGAACTTATTTATATTTAATAGATTGACATTAGCTTTTCACTTACTCCTGCAAACACACGCGCACAAGAGTTCAAACATTCACACACACACACACACACACGCAATACGCTGTCAACGATTTTAACAATTCAATGCCGCGGTAAATTGTTTTTGAGTGCTTGATGGTGTTGTTGTGGCTGTATAAAATAAACGACAAGTCTAATTGCATAATTGCATTCAACATTTAAGTACCTTTACATGTTGACAAAAACAACAACAACAACAACATTCACACATACACGGGCTTCCAGCAGCAACACCAGTAACAACAACATCAAAGTTACGTTATTGTACAAGAACACGTCGCGTGTGTAGTTCGGTGCAGGTGCCTCTGTTAAAAGCCCCAACTCTGATTGTATGTATGTGACAGTGTGTGTGTTCATTCGACACCTCCTGTCGCTTGGTGCCGTAAAAGCTAAAATATAGCCCTTAAAAGCCTCTCGCACATTAGTACGTACCGTTAGTTTGCATCGCTCCGCTCTCTGCGCCATTTAGAATTCGCCTTCGCCGAAAATGGTCTGGAAGTTTGTGGCCCATCTGAAGGAGTACTGCACCAACTGCACCTTGGCCGGCCTCAGCTACATCGCCGATCACAGGTGGGTCGGGCTCAGACACTCTGCTTCCTCATGAATCCCTTGCTTCCAGCTCTGATCGCATTGCCGCTCGTCTTGCAGGTTGCATTTTACGGAGCGCCTCTTTTGGCTGATTTGCTTCATGCTCTCCTCCGTGGGCTGCTACTATCTGATCAACCACTACGCGCAACACTTCGAATATCGAGCGGTGAGTGTCGTTTACGAGAGCCTGCCGCCGCATCAGCAGATCTACTTTCCCTCGGTGTCTGTGTGCCTCATGAGAACGCGGGGCGAAGTTGACAAGAAACTCGAAGAATACGTGCGTGCGTAAGTTCCCGGAGTCAGTGAGCCGAGAGGACCAATGAATCGATCCCTTCATTTACAGCTTTAGGCCTGGAGATCCAATTGAGGAGAATTACTTCGGTATCGAGGAGTTCATCTATACTATGCTCTATCCCTACGAATACATCGGACTCAGGATCAAGACATCATGTGTGATTAAGGAGACGGGCGAAGTGAAATGTCCGGATGTCAACTACAGAGATCTAGTGAAGAAGGTATTGCCGGTATCTCCTCCAGACGTTTCTCTGCATTTTCATGCTGTCCGATTTCGCTTCCAGTTCCAGCCCAACTGCACTGAGTTTTTCCAGTACTGCTCGCTGGCGGGAGAACCTTTCGATTGCTGCCGCTACTTTCTGCCACTGACATCGCCGTACGGCAAATGCTTCGCTCTCAACTCCTTAATCAACAATGAACCGTAGGTAGAACATGCGCTGGAAATGGGCCGACTCAGCTGATTCAAGCTTTCTTTGCACAGCGACACTGCTACTTGGTTCGATACCGCCATCGATCGAGTCACTGGCAACTCGGAGCTGAAACTGATCACGAAAATGCCAATGCGGGTACAGCCAATCGCCTAGAATCTGACCATAACTTACTCATGTCGCTCCCTCCCTCTCTCTCTTTCTTAGGCGATCTTCCTTAATGCGGAGGATATTGCCTACGTCAACTTGCCGAGCATTTTCGTGCAGCAGAGCAAACGCGGTGACTCCAAGCACTACAAGCTCTCCGTGGAGGAGATGGTTAATGATCCCGACGTCGCCGATCTGTCAATCGAGTCGCGCAAATGCCGATATCCCAATGAGCTGCTGCCAGACACCGGGCACCGGGTCTACAGCTTTAGTACGTGCCACCTGGACTGCATTCGCTTCTACCAGATGAAGCATTGCAACTGCACGTTCTACAGCTATCTGCCCGAACGTAAGCACTGCATTAACCGGTCAGAGGTTCAGTTTTGACAAGTTCCCACCCGCAGCCGTGGAGCAGTACCCAGACTGCGATTTGAAAGGTCTGTTTTGTCTGGAGAAGGCGAATCTGTTCAAGCCCAATTCCGCCGCTATTGTGCCGTGGTCCCAGAACTTCAAGTGCAAGTGTTTGCCTTCGTGCAACGAAAGCGACCTGCAGTGTATCTACGAATCCCCCGCCCAGTAAGATCTACGCTATAGCTCAAGCTCGAAACGGGTCCATCTTCCGTTTGTGTTTTCAGGAACGTCAAAAAATCCAATACCTACAACTTGACCGTCTCGATGCCAGACCTACCCTCACATCGCTTCCGGCGACAGGCGCTGCGCACGCGTTTGGACGTCGTAGTTACAATCGGCGGAATAATGGGGCTTTTTATGGGCGCCAGCATCCTTAGCGCCATGGAGCTCTTCTACTACTTCTCCGTTCGGCTCTACAGCAGCCGTGAAAACTAGTGGCCCTTTCATTTCCAGCACAGCAAGTGATTACCCAAGATGCACTACGCTTTCTCGTGCAACCGCATGGCCGGAGCGAGAGCTAAGCACGCTTTAGAGACTTTTAATGGAATTAAAAATTAAAGTTACTCATTGTCCTGCACCAATACAACCGCTACTATCACCACAGCAACCACTATGATGAAGTGAATTGGAGCTGCAGTAGGCATTAAAAATGCAAAGCTTGCCCTTTGTCGCATTTCGACTGCAGCAAAATCAATGTCCTGCAGGATATGAGTTCACAAGAAGTGCTGCTGCTGTGGTGGGTCGTGTTTCAATGCTCCGTGGCCTAGTAACAGCGACATTTATTTTTATTTGTTGTCAGAGCGGGAGGGGGATCATTTAGCCTCACTCTCATGGCGACATTTCGGCTTTTCCGCTAATGGAAAGTGGCGATTGACAAACCAAGAAGCAGAAAAGGAACCAAATATTATTGCATTGAAGGAAAAACGAAAAGGGAAGGGGCATTCGCTTCGTCCTGACCGCCTCGCTCCGAGGGCACTCACAATTAGCCCCAAAAAGGCACTGCGCACAAATAATTAAAGCCGGACTAAGACTGTGCCCATAACCGAGGCCGGCCCCAGCCGCCAGTGCCAGAGATTTAATTAATATGTCCGCAGCAATATTTGCTTGCAGGAGAGCACTGCAGAGGGCACAGCTTTTCAATTTTTACTGCCGCCAGCGAAGTCATAAATAATATTCCCGCTTCGTCCGTTCGTCCGTCCGGCTAGGCTGTCCGCATTGTGTCCTTGGCAGAGTGTTTCATTAAAGTTGCTTTGGAATTCTCGAATTCTCGGCAAAATGGAAGGCTCGCAATAAAAATGTGTAAACATACACGCCACGCCACAGCACATGAAACTTTCAAATTTTCCGCTTGCAGCAGCACGCTTCCGCGTCAGCGACAACTTTTTGACAAATCATTTATCAAGATCAAAGGGAAATTCATGCTCGCTCAACTGCCATGATCCGACGTGGCGAAGTAAGTAATTTTTCGCTGTTGTGGTTGTTGCCGCTGTCGGGCTTGTTGTTGTTGCTGTTGCTGTTGCGGTTTTAGTTTCTGTGTTTTTGTGGTGCTCGTGACACATATTCGCCATGTTGTCAACTTGTTCTGCTCGGCGGTCCTTCAACTGCGGCGTTGCAACTGCCGAGCAGCAGGCAACATAATTAAAAACGACCGCAGTCCCAGTAGGGGCCATGAGGGGGAGCATCCACTGAGCCACTGGCGCTAGTGAGCATGTTAGATTTTCGGAAGGAGATGCGCCGAAGGGAAAAGCTCTACTGCTCTTTTGACGCAAACTCTTTCGAGCACACCAACTTACTTACTTCTTTTATGGAGTTCCGAGTATTCCCCTCCAAAAATACTCAACCTAATACTTTTGGTGAACACATCTTTAAAATAGAAATACGAATCAGCCCAAAAAAAAAATGAATTCATTCTTTTATAATTCCTTTAAACCCAAACATTATTCCTTTAGAATTTTATCAGTCAATATATTTATGTATGTTCAAAATAAGAATGTCAACAATGATAAAAAAAAGATTTTATTTTTTGTAATAAACAATATTTTAAACATAACATTGTTGTTAAGTAAATACAATACATATTTTCACCAAGGGGGAGCTTATCAGATAGGAAACTAAAAGGAGCGTGCTAGCGATGTGAGTGTGGCTGTTTGTCATGCGTTGGAAGCCCGTACTTCTGTAATGGCAATCACTCGCTCTTGATGGCCCATCCCGGCCGAGAAGATGAGAAGCCAAGGTGCCAGCATCATTTATCAAGCGATTATTTTGTGGCTTATTTCGCAAAATAAATTCATGTTACCGCTCACATGATATAACGAAATTTCCAGTGCCACTCGGACATGCAGGCATTCTGGCGTTCCGAAATTCTGACATTCCGACATTTTGATATTTTTGCCATCATGACAGCAACAATGCGCGCCGACCTCATGTTTCAAATTCATAATTTCCATTTGTTATGACTTCCGGTCAACGCACACGGAATTTCCGCTTCCTGGAATGGCCTTCTGCTGACCAGATCTATAACTGAGGGCTGTGCATGGTAATTTCCATAAGCCACGGCATGGTGCTATTCTCTTGTATCGCGTGTGTATGTGTGTCTGCTGTGTGTGAAGTGAGATGAGAGCTTAGAAATTGCCTTAAGAAGGTGGGCCAACTGATTCGACCTTCGACCCGTGGCCTAAATTAAATTACGTTCTTGACCAGCAATAAAGCAGGCAAAACCCTACTCCCTACTCACTTCGAATGACTCTCATCAATGTTCGGGTTCGTCAACAAAAAGAAAGAACGTTTATCGTTGATGAAACGTACGTTTGCAGTGAAGATGTACATGAGGCGTTGAAGAGGAGGCGTATCAATGGAATGTGCTTTTCGTAGGTGTATGCGTTCGAGGGGTCTACGTATTTTACAACAATAGCAAAAGCAGCACCCAGGCAAAGAAAACTAATTAAAATGCAAATTTCCACATTAAAATTGAAATCACATCAGCACCAACAGCAACAATTGCAGCCGTGCACTAGCATCATTGCAGGCGACGCACCGTGTGCTGCTATCGTAGTGAGAGTGGCCAAATATTTCATATAGCAAACCTTGATAGATCGGTACGAAATTCTGCGCACATGCTTTTTTGCCATAATAATCGTCAGAGGAAACACCTACCGCCCATATAAACCACGCTTTTATTGTCAATTTATTCCAAAGTCGGACTTGTATGTTAGAAAATGTAATAATATGGGTGACTTACGACATTACATTACGCCTAAAAACTCTGCCCATATCGCTACGGAAATAACTTTTGGAGACACGAACAAAAATTGACTCAAAAAATTTGTGTCATATAATTTTGAATGAAATAAATTTTAAAGTTTGGGAAAATCGTTTCCGCTCCTGCAATAAATCTGAATTGAATGAATTTATTCAAAAATTTTAACAAATAGTCGAGATCTGTGATTAAAGCACAATGAAAAATTCTTACAGTTAAAAAAATTTCGTTGGAATATTAAGTCAAATGCTTTAATTTCTCTTAACTGAAGTATTAGTATTATCTGTCGATTGAGCTCAAAATTTGGTAATAGGCAAAGATTTCCTTATTTCGGTCATTGAGCCAAAAGTAAAACACTGTGCCACATCTTGGGCGTGTGCTTCCACTCAGGAATCGAACAAGTTGGATTGCAAGGCGGCAGCCAACAGAACGGAAGCGTCAAAGAAGAGTAAACTTCTTTTCGATTACCTTTTGCACAGGCACGTCTGCATTCCGGAGAGCACACCCCGGCACCCCGGCTGGATTCGTCTCATTGCAGCTCATCTCGAGTCGATTCAACTCGTTGCAGCTCATTCTTCAGCACTCACAAAGCGCATTGCCGCTGCCTCGCTCAACGCCGCTGTTCTCCTGAAATTTCCTCCCTAACGGAAATCCATTTAAATTGAATTTTTGTGCCAGGCTGTTAAGGCAGGCGCCGTTGACTGAGTGGAAATTGGCAATAAATACAGCCATTCCGCGTGCACCGTGCACCTTAGTACCTTCACCGCTGCCCCATCGACACTCACACACACACTCACACACACGCGCGCGCGCTACTGCATACACAATCGCATACGTTCGCACCATTCCGCTTCATTTTACGCAGCACGCAGAGGACTGCCGGCGGGATGGAAGAGGAACTGGGATTTGGAATTAAATTAAATCCTTTCTAGCCTTTACGTGCATTTCCATTTCAATGGATAATCATTATGAATAATACAAAACATTGCAGTTTTCGTGCCGGTTTTCCTTTTCCCCCTCCTTCATGCGTTATATTTTTCATTCTTTCAACATTTTCGCTGTTTGTTTTGCTGCTACTTTTTTCGCAAATGTTGCATTTGCCATTGTTGGCGGCTGCTACGAGGGGGGGAGGGGGGGCGGGGGCAATATGTGTTGGAAGTGGGGTTGGTTGTGCTGAGTAGCAGTGCAAGTGAAGAGTGTGCCAAGTTTCACTGCGCACAACACGTGCCGCTTGCAACGGCAGAGAAAACAACAACAATGGCAACAGCGGCATATGGGCAAAAGTGTAGCATGTAAACAATGACGGCGCGGCGAGCTTTGCCAGTGGGAGTGTGAGTGTGTGAGTGAATGTTTTGGCTGCTAAATATGTGAGAATGCCGGTTGCGCAGGCATATGCGGCATGCTGCTTGCTGGATGCTGCATGCAACAAAAAGAGGTAAGTAATTTTTCATATCCTGGCATAGCTCTGCTTTCCTTTTGTATGAGATAAATTTCGTTTTATAAATATTCATCACTTGGCACTGAGAACAAGACGTATAGTCACACAAACACACACACACACGCACACATACGCATATGCATGCATCACACTGGAATTAATGTGCTAAGTTATTTCACACATAAGCAACAGAGAAGAAGCAGCACAAATTGAACGAGGAGGACTCTGAAGTGCCCGTAGCGAAGTAACGGAACGGCAGGCCCAACTCACTTAATGCCGGCAGCCAGCGCAACTACACACACTCTCACTTACGGGGTGGGGTGGGACGGCTGGTCCAATTTATACGCCCAACGGGAGCACCGCACTTTGCACCCTCAGCGACCGCAGCAGACATCAACATCATCGACTGGCGAACCGTAAAAAAATGCTGGCACAGACTAAAAATCGCTAGCAGGAGGAGGGGAGGGGGAGGGAGAGGGGGAGGGTTATGGCGGAGGCTGCCTCATAGCACAGAATCTTCGAGCAGGAAAGTGGAAAAAAATGAAATTGTGAAATGAATCAAGTAAGCAACATTTTTCATATACAGACTGGCCGGAACGGCGCAGGCGACGGGGACCGCTAGAGACGCAAGGGTGCGGCGGGGGCGGGGTAAAATCACAAGACGAGACGGCAAAACTTCGGGGATTAGTAGTAAATGTCGGTGAGCTCTGATTTATGTTGTCATGCATTTTGGCCGAGCGCGGTCGTGGAAGTGGAGAGGGGCGGGGGCATTTCATTCGTTGTCGCTGCGACAGCTCGTAGTAAACACACACACGCGTAAATGCTATTGAAAGTGAACGGAAGCATATGTCAATTGAGTATGTGTGTGTGTCAGGCGTGTGTGCCAGCATAGTGAAGAACCGATTTGAAAAATTTTGGCAACAATTTTTCACTGGAATAAATTTTTTGCCTCTGTTTTGGAGCCGGATCGTCCTTCCGCCGCGCGTTGGCACGTTGGCACGTTGGCAAGCAGCGTTTGTGTATGCGAACGTGTATGGAGAGGCTTTTTGCGGATTTTTGGGTTGAATTTGTGGTTTAATGGTTGAATTTGTCAGCACCGACATCAACGGTTATTCACACACACACATGCATACAGATCGGTCGACCGACAGACCGGCATTGCCACACAGGCAAAAGCGTGGGCGATGGCTGCTTCTGCTGTGGTTGTTGTTATTGTTGTTGTTGGCGCTGCAACAGGACGCACTGGGCACGGGCAGCGTGAGGCTGGACACCGACAATGCGGTTGTCAATCGGTTAAGCATTACATGTCAATTACCATTTAATGTCAGTGCGTTTTTGTATACATGAGCGCGTTTTTGTGTGTGTGCCTGCCTCCGATAGCAACGGAAGCGCCAATAAAAGGATGTAATGGCATGTATAGAAGCGTAACCTGGACGAGGTGTGTGAAAGGGTTCCAACCATGGAGAGCGGCAGTGGCACTAAATCCTGTCACGTGCGCTGCTTGCATTTTGTTGTGAGTTTGCTCAAAAGGACCTTTCGATTCAGAATCCTAAGAGGACTGCTTCACACCATTGTTGCTGTTTTAAGAGTCGGAAGTGGCTGAAAATTGCGGAGCAGTGCTTTAAGCAGCGCCAGCCGAGTCCATGCTATCAGCCAGAGACGTAGTCGGGCGGTGCCCGGCACAGTTGAAGTCCCTCAGGAAGCGTAGGCTCTTGAACCACTGCGTCTGCAGGCGGTCATCAGCGTAGACTATTAGGAACCTTTTCCTGCCCATTCGAATTGCGTGTATCAATCTTAAATATGGCACTTCAATTTGCCTCCTTATAGCCGCAGCACACTTTCAAATTAAACGCTTACTCGTAATTTATATGCAAAGAGGAGTCTGCTGACTAGCGAAAGGAAGGATGGAGAGGGGGCTGGGTGTGGCTTGAGTTGCCTGTAATAAATTCACTCGCAGTTGCATTTATCCTCGACACGCCTTTATTAACATTTTAGAAGATTTCGCAAATAATATGCCTATATATGCCTGCGCTCAAACACACACACACAGACGCATGCTGAAAGAGTAAAGGGTGCTAAAGCGAAAGCCAGCCAGGGAGAAGGATGCCACATAGCCACAGAGACAAGAGTGAAAAATGAAAACTGAAATGAAATTTCTATTGAGCGTCTTCAGTCGGAAATGAACTGCAACTTTTCAACATTTCTACAAGTCAAAACTCACACACATGCACGCATTCGTTTGAATGGTATATGAGAAGTGCTTGTATAAGAAAGCGCTTCAGATTTGTTTGAATGGGTCGACTGGAGAGAATGTGACTGTATGTCTGCAAGTAACCCAGCTAACCATTGTGTTATAACTGAAGATTTATAAGAAAAGAATGTGCTTTGAGTAGGACAACCTAATTATAATTTAAAAAACTCCAGGATAGAACTTAATTAAACCAAGTGATAACGAGTTGAACAAGGTGCATTAAGGTTGCCTTTTTTAAACATTGTTTTCCTGGCATACATAAAAATGTGGACATTATATTAGTGAGTTTGTGTTAATTTGCATACATAAGAACAGTTTTACAATAAATAATTTTGTTGGAGTAGGGCGCTACCCAAAAGAGTAAACTTTTAAACAAACATACGAATTGGTGCCAAAATGGGTTGAAATCAATAAGACTAAAAATATAAATACCTACAAAATATTTTCCACTTGTTTCTAAGCTAAAGTTTCTAATTATAACTTATTTGGAACATGTTGCATGTTTTCCTATTGCTGGCAGTAGCTAGTTGGGAAGTGTATGCATTTGGATGTGTGCGTGCGAGCTGATATGACTGCGGCTGACTGGCTGACTGACTATTTCAGTTTGTTCGCTCATACAATCGAAATGCCTTTTTTATTGTTTTTCCGAATCTCTCTTTTAGGCGTTTGCCTGGCATCTTGTCACTCAAAGCTGCATGAGAATGCCGCCGGGAAGCCCCTATCCGCGCCGTCGTATGTAAGCACATGTGCGTGTCGGTTTGAGGATGTGGGTGGACAGACTGCAGTGGGAGCGCCGCAGTCGACGCGCCCAGGAGGGCAGATATTAGATTTATGTGGCTGTGTGGCATTCAAGTGTGTGCGAAGTGTGTGTGCGCCCAGGATTTAAAAGTCTAATATGTTATTTGTTGAACTTTGATGCTTTTGCAAATTTGTATCCTTTGTTGGCGTGAATTTGCATGCGAAGGGTGAAACCGGGCCGTCGAATGCAGATTGTATTCATGACGGTAAGAGTGTGCATGCTCGGTGTATTTTCTAAAAGTTATGACGATTTAATGAAGTCTTTATTGCAGCTCTGCAAATACTGCTGCACTCGCAAAATGAGAGGTGCTCCTATGGCAAATTGAAATTCCCACCGACACAATGGTCCTCGTCCTGTATTGGGCTTGGTAAGTGGGAATTTAAAAGCCCCGGGCTGCAAGTTAGATATGCCAGTGTGCGTGTGTGTGTGTACCTCTTATCCCGACACCACTTTCTTGCTTTAAATGGTTGAATCGTCGGAGAACTGCTTCCGTCTGCACCGGAAGCCTGCCGCAGGGGCAGCAACGCAAGAAGCGAAATTCCGAATTAAAATTCCGTCTTGTGAAACATTTTTGACGCAAAATTAAATTCGCCAGCCCAAGTATTCGAAACTAATTAATTCCGATCCTGGAGAGAGTCGTGCTTATTGCCTAATGCCACATACGCATACACATACGCCGACACGCACAGCATCCTGTCACGACGGCACCCGCTCCCCCTATGCGGCAAATTGCTTGCTCGGCAGGGCCTATTTCCGAAATACAGACACACTGGCAGGCAGCCAGGCTCCAGATCGCGTTACCGTTTCCCAGTTTCCCACCTAGCGGCGCGGGATATAAACAAAGCACGCGTGACTTCCTTTGGTAGCCATTAAAACTTCATATCCGTTTCCTGCTACGCTCTTTTCATACATATACGTACTAAATACTGTGTGTCGTACATACACTGGCGGTCACAAAAACAGCACCACAGAAAAAGCAAAATCTTTTATCAGTTCTTTTAACATATTTTTTTAAATATTGAAAGTGATGAATATCTTTGGATATTTAACGTTTCTATGAAATAATATCAAACTACCAAGAAGAGATATATCAACATGATGTTGTTCCGCATTTTGCCTGCATTACAGCCATTATAATTGATGGTTTGGAAATCTACATTACCTTTAGGCTATCTTCCCTTATAACATCATACCAAAATTTGTATAAAACTAAGTTTATTTCTTTTTTATTTTGATTATGTGCCGCAAGTGCTCGATAGTATTCAGGTCGGATAGGCTTCGAAGCCATAGCCAGACTCGAAATTCAAGCTGTAAAAGGAAACATTTTTTTGGAATTCTAAAATTAATGGAATTCTAAAATTTCAAAAGTATGAATTTTTAAATATAAAACCTGCGTTGCCAGGGGTGCAGTTTTTGTAACCGCTAGTGTATGTATGTATGTGTGTATATATATGTATATTGGATGAAAATGTGAATAAATGCGTGCATGTGACATATGTACATATGTACATGTAAGAGCCGCCATTGCCAACTAACGTCGCACAGCCCCTACCAAGTCCTCACCCACACACACACAAACGCACACACATACATGCATGCGACACAAAGAGGCGCGTATCATCGGCAACAAAATGGATTTAAATTGTTGATTAGAGGCGAGAAGCCGAGGAGCCGAATTTGCCGCCGCCGCCGCTGCTGGTGCCGCTGCTCTAATGGCTACAGCTGCCTGCCTGAGAACGGGCGAAGATGTGGCACATGCATTCGCGAAGCTGTACGTGCGCGCCCGCGTGCTTGTGTGTGTTTGCGATTTTGAAAAATAATCATAATAATGACAACATTGTTATGAGAATCGCATACACTTTGCATTCGTGTGCCGTGCCGCCCGAAATAAAGGCAGCCTCACCCCTCGCCGCTTACAACTCAGCACTCATGCCACGCCAGCGGTGTATTGGTGTTAGTGCAGGTTCAAGGCACTCACTTTGTAAACTTGAAATTTTTATGAAGTTTCGAAGTGGGAAAATTCGGAAAATGGCAACTTTGGTAATAATAATCTTCAAACAAGCGAAACAGGGGGACTCAAGGGCGCATGGGAAGGCTCGCCGGCGGAAGATGAAGCGGCAAAAACAACGGCAATGTCGTCGGCGGCTCTGCAAGTTGCCGCTGTTGTATGCCGCTAAAAATGAATTATTGCTGTCATAGCAAATACTGTGCTCAACTGATGGTGGGGGTGGGGGTGGGAGTGGGAGTGGGAGCGGGAGCGGGTTTTATGGCTTAGCGTTACGCCATGAAATGTGCTCGGAGTGCCTCCAAATTTGCCACATTTCAGTAGCAACGACAAGTAAATGGGAATACTCTGATGATGTCATTTCCCAAATTGAATTTTAACAAATGTTCATAGCAAAGAGCACAGATTTGTGTGTTCAGCACACACACACACGCACACAGGCACTCACAAATGCCAGCATATTCCTGTTACATGGTTGGAATTCCGAACTACTTATTATTACACTGAAAGCATTTCTGCAGTTTGTCGCCATATTCGTGGGGGAGGGTCGGAGAGGACGGTTCCCACAAACTAAATATATTTACATTAATCATAAGCGTTATATTAATGAAATATTTACAAAGCGCAACTCTATTCCGATTGCTCAATATGCCAATATTTCTCACAGTGTGTGCCAAAATTGCGGAAAGTAAGATGTCTCAACTTATAACTATTACGCATTAACATTTATTGGAACACTTTAAACTTTGGCGATTTGACGTTATTTTTCACACCAATAATTTATTTTAAAAAGTAACTTAAAGCCGAAATGTAGTTTAGAGCGTATTTTGTGGTTCATTAACTTTTACATTTTTCGAATTTATGATCAAAATATATCACAGGCAGCCACTCCATTTCGGCTTTAGTCACAGAACTATAGATTCAACCAAATTGTCGGTGATATACGCCTTCACCCTTATTACAAGATTATTTCAGAAGTGGCGATGGTGTGGATAACGCTGCGATGCAATCACCCGCACCCGAGCGAATTTGATAGTATGTAAATACTTCTCTTCACTAAGAAAAAATTCTCCGCTTGTTCAGAGCCAACTTAAGGATTATACGGAAATTAAGGTACAATTATGAAAATCATCAATAATGTCAACATTAAAAAGAATTCAATAAAATCAGCAACTGTTTGAGTTGTAATAAAACATAATTTAAGTTAAAATTAATGGAAGTATCGCACTGATATATTGCTCCCTTTTTAACGCTTTACAGCTTATTGTTAAGTCCCATCTAATTTAGTAGACTTGGAATGCTGTGTCTCTGGAATCTATAAGGGGATCAGCTATTCCATCGAGCAAGTTTTATTGCTGCCTGAGAATACGGCGATTTTTCTTAGTTTGCAGAGCCCTTTGAGTTACACGATCGTATAAGCGTTGAAGTTCTGTAAGGCCCGAGCTGTAAAAATCCTCAGTTTTCTCCTTCCTTCCTTCATTTAATTATGTAGCGTTCCGCTTTTTTGCTAACTTGTCAGCTTCTTCGTTACCTTTGATTCCTTGGTGTACGGGTACCTGTACCCATTGGATAGAAACGGTATTTTGCTGGCCGATCGAGATTATTTTGGTCAAACGTTCTTGGATTGGATTTGACAAGGTTTGATTTAAGCGCCGAAAGACCCGCTTGACTGTTCAATAGGCGGTGATTATGATGATTATCTAACCATTTCAAGTCGCGAATGGCGAGCGGGACACATCGATACCACCTTTCGACAAAGCTCCAACGCACCACCAATTACAGGGAGAATTCGTTCTTCGGTCGTACATCGAGGTTGTGGAATAGTCTTCCTGCGGAGGTTTCCCACGTCATTGTAATATTCTCGAATTCAAGGCAACGTCCACCGCCACTACTCCTCTTCCCCCCACCCACTAACCAATGATCTTTTCCAAACCAACAAGTGCTTTGCATGCATAGGGGGCATCCCCTGAGTGTCGGTTTATTCTGCTTGGTGCTTGACAACAGAGAACATCCCCAAACCGGCAGAAAGAATTTAAATTTGGAGGATCTTAAAGCATTTGAATTCAAATTCAATACTTCAAATTGGCATTATTGCGAACGCTAGAAAGTCTCTTGCTCGGCTCCATTTAATGACAAAACTGAGCAAGTAAGCAGCAAAATGGAGCCGATTAATTCCTTGCAAAGTAGCTCCACGGCAGTCACAAAGATGCGTGAGCTTCGATTGGAATCATGATATTTAATTTAAAAACTTCCTCGCTTCAAAGTAAAAGCAGTCCAAAGGGCTACGCCGCGGTTCTCAACGTGCAGAGCATTTCATTTGCTGTTTGTCGATAACTCGCGATCCGCGTATACAGTTTATAAATGCAAAGCCATTAAGCTTCTTTGATTTGGCCTCGCTTTGAGGTGCGAGCCGCGCACATGCACACCCCCGCATGTTGCATATAAAATGCATCAACTACGCTGCTCACACACACACAAACAGACGCAGAGTGCTGTCATATTTATAAGCGAATTAATTTATCGCTTCAAATGCGCCTTTTTATGTACACATACATTTATAAAGTATTTTAGCGAAGCAGAACGGCGAGTTTTCTAAATGCCGAAGCGACGGACAGAAGAGAAGCTTAAAATACTGGGATTTTCATGCCTACGAGGATGAGAGGAAAGCTTTTCGCACTCAAAGGCACTCACACACGAGGCCCTCTCGCACGAGGCCCTCTCGCTTTTGGTGCTGCTACATTGAAAAGTGTTTTATATTTGAATAAAATACAGAAGATTAAATCCGGATATGCGACGGTATTTTGTGATTTAAATTTGCAATTTGCAAACGCCGCCAAAGGAACAATGGAAGCAGCTGCGTAACTGGGCGTATGACTGTTTCCGAATGCATGGAAGAGACACTCATACGACACACACACAGACGCACACAGACGCACGCTTACAACTTGCCCTCTCCGTGCCACAACACGTGGACGAGCTGCAGTCAGTCTCTCTGCCAGAGCCGAAAATTTAAACTTTATTTAATTTGACGCCAGCGAAGTGTCGTTTGGTACCTCGAAGAGCACTCGACTCGGCATAAATGCAACAAAGTAATAAAGCGGCCAAAAGGCAAACAAAGCTGGGCACAACAAAAACAAGAGCGAGGCCTGACAAAACGAAACCGACATAAACAGCAAACAGCAACGAAACAAAAAGCGCAGAACAAACAAAGTCGCAACAACAAACAAAAACGGAACTGAACTGAACCCGAGTGACAGTGGGCGGCGGAGGCCGGCAGCAGCGACAGCAGCAACAGCAGCAACAACAAGGACCCTGTCAGAGGCAGGCGGAAAGGTCGGCGGGCAGCGGGCGTGAATTGGTTAAGTATAGGCGGGGCGGGTATATGCAGGGTAGAAGATGGCGGAAGGTGGCAGGAGGGGAGGGGGGAGGTGTTGGCTAGGCAGCGCGCACACCTTGTAAAAAGTGCAAAAACACTAATTTACTTTTTTGGCATGGAGTTCTTGCTTCGCCGCAGTCTTCTTGTGTGCTTTCGGTTTCGGCGGCACAGATGGACCGACTCCAAAGTCTAAGCCGTGCGGCTCTCTTCAGCAAGAAACACGGACCAAGCAAAACAAAAAACCGGAAAGGGTGCAGCACAAACATTTGCACTGACAAAAAGGGTCGGCACTTCTCGGCGCGAGATGCCGGCGCAGAAGCTTGTTGTTGGCCGCATTATGGCGACATTATTTCGGTCAGATTGGAAGGCCAGCCTCTCAAACGAGAGATTCGGAAAAGAATACTCGCCTCGAAGTGCGGCTAGAAGAACGTCCGCCAGGGTTCTTTTTCGTTTTGAAGCTTTGAAAAAGAGAAAATGCTTTGTTTTTAATGCCCGATTTCACTTTTGCTTTGACAGCGGCACTGCCGCGCCGTGTATGTGTATGTGTTGGTGTGGGGTGGCGGTTGCTTTGATGTATCTGTATTTGTGCGCATGTGTGAATCTGTGAGGTACTTTCGTTCTCTTGTTGATCTAACGGCACCTCGACCTGTGTGTGAGGCACTGAGAAAACAATGCAAAACCGTCGAACAAACAAATAAGCACGCACACTCAAACACACATCCAACACTCCTACATACTTGCACAATGCAACAGAGCAGTGCAGCCAACTGTTTATTTTGCAGCGGACGGCCGTTCTGCCGCAAACGTTCGCAGCGTAATTGCCCGTTAATGCCACCGCCAATGCCACTCAAAGCAGCCGTCGCACAGTGCTCCGTCTCTATACAAAATATGTGCAAAAGTGGAAGAGTCCTGCGAATTAAACGCTTTGGGTTGAATAGTAGCTCCTAATGTTAGTCTGTGTTAGTGTTTTTGCTTCTTTTTTACCCACAATTGTTAGTGTAGCGGATTACGTACACTAATATAGCAAAAATTGTATGCATACGTTTTTATAAGTACAATTTTGTATAATTTATCATTGCATTCGAAACTTTATAAAAAAAATTTTCCTGTAGGGTGTCAATCGAAGTTTCGGACTACACAATGCCGTGCTTTTCCCTGTGCTTTTTCATATTTTAAGACTATTATCTTAATTCATCAATTTATTCGTCATCAATTGAAAACACTGCCACCTTTTCCTGTGAAAGATATAGATTAGATTAAGGGAAACAGTTTAGCAACTTTCTCGAGCTCGTTTTTAAAGGACCACAGAAAATGCTAAAAATCTCTCCGATTGCCAATTCCCAAAACATATATGATTTCATATAAGAAAACAAATGTGATTTCCTTGGTTGTTTCTTCTCTGTTTTTAAATCCTATGAAATTGCTTATTTCAACATTGCACATCCAAGCAAGTAAGTAAAAAACGAAGCAATAATGTGTATTCTAAATAAGTCGTAGTTCTTCTTATTGGCAAATTTCTTCAAAATAAGATCAATAATTTTAAGATCGGCGTGCTCCCATTTTCCACTGTCCACTGAAGGAACGCTGTAGATTTCTGCGGTTGTACGATGCCTGTGTATTTGTATCAACGGATTTGGAGTGCATTTAGTCGCGGCGTAGCCTCCGATGCGAAGCTGCTACGCTACGCCTTTAACCTAATTTAACCGCAGTTATTCTGTTTGCTGAACCACCCACCCGCACACACACACACACACAAACTCGCAGAGAGACAATGTGTTCCCGCTCATAGCCCCACAGCGCTGCATTGAAGCCGCCGCCGTTTGTGGATGATAAAGCTGGAATCGCTTTTATCGCGACAACTTTTTTACGGCACTCTCCTTCAGTGGCGCTTCCCATTTCGGCTGCCATTGCTACTGGCTGAGGCTGGTGTCGTAGCGAATAATAAGCGCCAAGTGCTCGATGTCTTGTAATTTTGGCGAAAATGGCTTATAATTTGGCTTGGTTGTTTGTCGTTCGTCGTTTGGGACTGGACCCCGTCGTGCGAGCGGAGTGAACCCAGCAGCAGGATTCATTAAAAATTCAAATTTTCAAGCGCACAATTTATGAAATTAATTCACTGCTGCCCAGCTTAGCATCCTGTTGCACGAGCACGCCTACACACACACACATACAAAGTCGAGCCAGCAGGCGTTTGTGTGCGCTGCAGAAGCTGCCTTTCCTCATTTTGCTTGCGCCACAAGCAAGGAATTCTAATTCGCACCCTCCTGGGGAGGGAGCAGGGCCTCCTCCCACACACTTACACACACACACATCTAAAGAGTCATGCAGATTAGTCGCCGTGGCTACTACCACGGTTCATGGTTCTATTGCTGAAGAAAGCGGTGCGCGTTAGGGGGGAAGGGGGATACAGGTTGAACCGTTCGAAGCTTTCTGTTAGCCATCGCTCGCCACAGCAGAGGCACATACAAGCACATATACTGTAGAGCAGAAATTTAGCAAAATTTAAAGCATCTAAAAATAGAGAAAGGACGAAAATAAACAAAACCAAACCAAACCAAACGAACGGATTGCGGGAGGAACGACCGAGCTCTTGGTGGTTGGAATGAGCAGACGGGCGAATGGACAAAGGAGGCAAGCTGTGGTAACCAAAAACGGAAATCGGCGAACAAGCAATGTCCTTGTGGGAGCCTCATGCTGCTGACTGTTTCATCGCCTCGATGCAGCGCCGCTCTCACCAAGCTGCCAGCTGATCTCTCGGTGTGAATCATAGGCAAATGTGTGCAAAAAGATATGCAAGGATTATGCTTGTTATGTGCGAAGCTTACGAGTGGGCGGGGCGGATCAAGTAGTAGAGACTGCCGCAAGTGTCAATGGAGCCACTGGTCGACTTAAAGGACAGACCGTTCAAGCGGATGTCGCTGTGCACGCTCATGTGTGTCAGTGTGAGTGTGTGTATGCAGGCGTCGAACGAAGCGCCACCCTTAGTGACACATATTAATGTGCGGATGCGACAGACAACACATTAACCTGATGAGCTTAATTGCAGGTCGAATGGCTGCGAGATATATACAACAACTGCCACAGCAACAACAACAGGGCTCACTTGCCCTTGCTCGGGCTGAATACGGCCACTGCGACTAACGAGCGACTATTTTCGTGTGGCGCAAATTGAATTGCCGTGCCTGAGCCACACGGCCAAATGCAGCAATTCAATGCGATTGTGTGTGAGGGGTGGGGAGGAGAGCAGCGGGATAAAGAAGGACGCTTGACGGCAATACGAGGCGTTGAAGCGTGGAAGGGGCTTTCGAGGGTGTGGCTGAATGGAATTTACGGAATTCACGTGTGCCTGTGATGAGCATGCCGTTTGCATAGTTACGCAACACGCTCTCGCTCACTGGCGCAGCGGAGTTGCCACATTTCCCAAAACAAAATGAGCGCACGTACACATGCCCATACACATGCACACACACACGCAAAAATACACGTCAGGGCACACATGCCATAATTTAGTGTAAATCTCGTGCAATATTTTAAAAGTGTCACCACTTCAATGAGAAATTGCGATCAATTGTTTCGCATACACACACACACACACATGCACGCATGCCAGTGCATGTATTGGGCATAATTTTAAGCGAGTCGAGAAAATGAGTATGTATGACAGTTATTGTGTAGATATAACCTCTTTGTTGTTGCTTGTGTGTTTATTTGTTTATGCATGCTAACACAAACACAAGCATAAGCACACACACACAACGACGCGTGCATTAACCGAAAGCGAAATAATGTCATAAATTAGAAGCAATTTATTTATTTGTCTAATTACAGCTAAAAATACAAATCGCGCACACTATCAACGCTGACACTAGCACACCCGCAGGCTCGCACTCGTACTTGCGCGCAACCACCCACCCGCACCGAAAGTCAAACCACAAATTCAAAAGCACCAAATCTCGCGCGTTGGCGTGCGGCGGCGGGACTCGGAGTTTGTACACACATACGTACGTATATTAATTCGCATTTGCATGTATTTATGCAGAGACACATAATATAAGCAGTGCCGTCTTTGGGTATTTCGGTCGCAATTAAGCTCAGATGGGCGACCCCCTATTTCCTTAACCACGAATACACAGATATAACGCTTGATCTGATATGTCAAGTTCGATCCTAGTCGAAAAGCAGTTAACACTTATTTCGTGTCAGATGCAACTGAATTTGTCTGATATTTAGGAACGTCTGATATAATTCCACGAAAGCACAGTTGCTTCGGATATTTGACACTTCTATGAACATATCGAGCCTATAGTCAGATATTATAGACATTTATTCTAACTACCGAGCTTATCGATTGATTTTGTACAATACCTACTAACTTACTTACATGGCCATTTCGGTTTCACGTACGACGTTTTCCTGGCAGCTCTGCTTCCTCGGCCTTCAACCTCAGCATCAGATACTTTTTTGCCTTTTCTAACAATTTACTTATTTTATAAATATTAATTTCGCTAGGGCCTCTTAAGAACTACGTCGCGAATTCAGTATGAGGCCTTAGGGCGGAGCTCAAATCGACTTCTTGATGAAGACGACTCTGCACTCACAACACACACACATAGTACGGCACACGGATAGAGATGAACATTAATTGTGAAATCATTAGTAGCAAATAAGCAACCGCTATCGTGTGTGTGTGCGGAGCTTAGATTTGGCTTCCTTGTGAGTTTGCTGCTGTGTTAGTTTGTTGCCATATTTCACCCATACATACATACAAACCAACACGCTGACTCGCTGCAATGAGTTCCGTTATTGTTGCCAACGGCAGCGTCTGTCGTCATTTCGGTTCCGTTTGTTGTTGAAGTAGCAGGAGCCATTGTCATAGTGTTGTTGTTATTCGTGTGTGTGTGTGTGTGCTAGATGCGCCTGTTTTCCATCTGATAAATTTTAAAATTATGTCCCGATTTCGTATTTGTATTTCACTTGATAACAAACACACACACATATACATGGGTGTCTATGTTGACAGTGATTTCAACGAAAGCTCCATATTTTTCCCGAGGTACGAGGCCCAAATTTTTGATTTAGCGCCAAAGTTGCCTTGCTAAATAATTGAAATTTCATTTCCCCACCACCACAACTCACCCCATTCCCTTTCAGCTTCAATTTCCCCTCGACAAGCGATATGTCGCTGCGCCTTTGAGTGGAAATGCGTGTAGGCCACAATCGAAGGCACGGATTTACACTTAAGCGAGTGCGTATGAGCACCGCTCACCACAAGACCCTGCTGGAAGCAAACTTAAGACGCACTCGTGCTGCTGCCAGACCGCGGCCATTTTGCGCGGAGAATGTTGGGGGAGGTGCCGGCTAAATGTATCCCGAAACATTCATCTCTTTATTAAGCGCTTTAGTGGCGAAGCCAATGACAATGAGTGTGTGGCTAGCAATGACAATTGCCGTTAATTCCGTTCATTTCCCCCTCCCGACCCGTTTTCTCTTTGATCGTATTGATTTGAAGGAAATTTTCATATAAGAGAAATCAATACCTTTACTGCGGCCCTTGAAAGCTGAGTACTTTTTTTTTGGTGAAGCAAAGTTTTGATTTGAGTCAGGAAAAATACAGTTTCAATGTAAAGTCAAAGAGGCGGGTAATAACGTTCTTTCTTTATTCACAAGCGAAATTTCGTCAAACCGAAACATTTTAACCCTTTAACACCACCGAAAGCGTTTGATCATTTATTTAAAGAAGGAATTCAAAAGTAGTTAAAAAAATTAATAGGAGTGAATAGCAGTGAATATGTAGAGTGATAAAATATTGCCAAAAATTATATTTTGAAAAGAATACAGGACTTAAAAAAATTGTATTTTTAAAATCAGCGTAGCAATATGTTCACTACTTGAATAGAATTCGTACGATTGATAAATTTTTGGCCACGTTTTCTATGAAAACGAAGCACTGTACGGCCGCGGCGCGTCAAAATGCTGTATTTTGTAAAATAAATTCCCTTTAATTGAATTATTTGTCGCATGTACTCACGCCGCTGCATATTTCAGCATTTATTTGAAACGAATTTCCGGTCACTCCGGCGCAGCAGGGTACACAGCAATACCACACACACACTCACAGATTCACGTACGCAAACGTGTTCCATTAATTGAATACGCAAAAATATGGCACAATTCTCTGCGATAAAAGCGTGAAAATTCGTGATGCTTTAATGGCGCAGCTGCTACTGCACATTCTCGCCCCTCATACCCCCATGCGCTTCATCTCATTGACGTAATTGTTATAAGCGATAGCACGCTTCCGCTTCGCATGTGTGCATTTGGCATTGATTCTGGAGTAGTTTGTCGATGTTGTCGGTACACACACACACACACGAACCCATGCACACCCACAGAGGGGGACGTAAAAGGGGAGCCACGCACCTGCACTCATCGCCAGAATCCTGCACTTCCACGCGATTGCGCTCGAGGCGAGGCGTCAGTTTTCGATTCAGCTGCCAGCTCCAGCTCCAGTCACGTCCTGCATCCTGATTCGCTGCCGCGTGCGTGCAGTGAGTGGCATTGCCGATGATGCCGTCCTCGCTGCTGCTTGTTCGTTGTTTACTCGCACGCAATTTATTGCTATTGGTGTTGCCGCTGCTGTAGCTGCCATTTCAGCGATTCTCCTGATTTTTCATTTTCGACTTTTTATTCCTGATTATTGAAAATCTAAATTCCGCCGGCTCAAGCGCATCCATGTGCCAACGCACTCGAGGATTTGCGCGCTCATCTGGGTGGTCGCCGCCTTTGGCTGTGTTGGTCTGGCTGCTGCTGCTTCAATTGCTGTAGCTGAGCTCTGCTGCTGTTGTTCCTCCTCGCGGAATCGCGAAATCGCGAAATGTTTACTTTTCATTTATGAACTCCACGTTGGGGAAATCTGCCAAATGCGAATGGGGCAATCATCTTCACATCCTTCATCATCCCTTCCCCACCGAGAGTCTTGCCTGGCATTGCGAGAGAACTACAACTTTTTCACTTCCTTTAGTGCCTTTCCTTGTTCCTGGTGGATCTGAGTAACTAAGCATGTGAACGTTAAGCTCCTGCGCTGGCCTGATTGCGACTCTAGATCCAGAGTAACTACTCCTCGCCTTCTTCTGTTCCGCCTGCCGCGTCGTGCAGCGCTCATGCAGCCACTGTCTTCGTTAATTCACAATCCTATCTGCATGCACGGTACGTAATTTAAAATTCGTGTCATTTTTGTTGCTTTTCATTGCCGCCGCCGCTGCGCGTTGCAGCTGTATGTGTGCCAAGATGTGTGCCTCAACAAAGACACATGACAGCAGAATACGCACACACTGCTGCAGAGGCTAGCACGCACATGAGTTTATTTGCACGAGAAGTTTCGCAACGCGGCGGCCACGGGCGCTGCTGGAGAGCGCGGCTGAAGCGGGGCTCAGGCGAGGGAAATTTACTTACGGGAACGGCGTGTTCAGCTCCGCACGCGTTCGCTTCAGCAACAACGCTAAACAAAGCAGAAACCGGCGCTCAATCCCCGTGGAAGGATAATACGCGAATGCCTCAATTCATATCCTCGCAGAGCTCCTTGCAGACGTAGCAACGAGCCGTGGCTGCGGCGCAGCTCATCCGCTCATCTCCTCGAAGTGATGAACTTCGTAAGACAATGTTGGAATTTTTATTAACCATCAAAAATATTGTGCAACTCTGAGCGCTCGAGCGCAGGACCGGTCGGAGCTTGCATGCAGCACAGAGCGTAGCAGGAAGCTCTTCCTGGGCCCGCGCCTTCGAACTGTGGCTGGCTAAGTTACTTTTGCGCTGCTGGGAGCGGGGTGGAGGCAGGAGGCACGCTGCTGTCAGTTCTTGCGTCTTAATATAAAAATCACTTTGTGCGGCTGCTGGCTGCTTTGCATTCTAAGCGTAGTCAACGGTGGCGGCGGTAGACGAGAGCACCAAAGGCCGCCGCGTGGCAGCCGCATCAGCTACGGCAGAAGCTGGCAACATTGTCGGTCGCCAAGTGGAAAATTCGTGGAAGTAGGAACAGCAACTGCAACGGCAGCAGCAGCAGTCGAGGAAGCGGCCGGAAGCGGAGTTTAGTGAGTAGTGTAGCGGCTGCCGCGACTGAACTTGTGCGGCCTGTGCACTGCCACTTTTAGTGCTGCTGACAGAGAGATTAAGGGCCTTTGAAAAATACATGCTCTAGCGAACACACACAGATACACCTGCACAGGCGCGACCATGCCCGCAAGTGCAGCTCACAACATGGACGTGTTGCAAACGTTTCACAACAATAGCCCAAGACGATGCAATTGTGTGTGTGTGTGTGTGTGGAGCTTATTTGCATTAAGAGCCTGTTCTAACTGACATCTTAAAGCGATTGCGACGCCGCATGGCTTTTCCTTGCATATCCTTCTGAGGACTCCCCGGCTGCCGGTGCACGTACAAGCTATATAAGGGCGAGTGTGTATATGTGTGCTTTGTGAATGTTAGTGTTTTCAATTAGAAATCCGTATCAAATTACCGAATACCGAATAATGCTTCGATTCGTCAAAACTGTATAATCGGTTTTCAAATACGAATACCAAAAATAAACTGGTTAACCATCCACTTTAATGTCATCTGTTAGTAAAAATTCAAAAAGGATACAACAGCAAACATTTTGGAAAAATCAAATTTTTTGTCGAAGAATTTCACTGTAAAACTTTTCTATAAGCAGTGTTTGGAAAAAACTTTGTCGAATCGATGGACATTTGCCTAAGCGTATGGAAAAAATACTTTGCGTTTCCGAGCTAGATAAGGAACATTTTTTCTGCGTCGAAATCAATTCGGAAATCGATGTATTCTTTTGAAAAAATTTTTTTATATTGGATATATTTTAATAACCGATCAAAAGTTGTTAAGCGGTTAACCGTATCAAAATTTGAAATCCTAGTGAATATATCTTGCTTAGTCGATCGCGGTATTTGCATGAGTGTGTGTGTGTGTGTGTGTGTGTGATGAAGCCCGTGACTGTTTCTGTGTGAATGCAATAAAGTAATCATCTTTCAATCGATTCTCTGCCAAACTTACCCCGACCCCGTTTCCACTCTCTCCCCCTCTTTCGAAAAGCATTCGTTTCCAATCAATAAGCACAGCAATCACAATATCCCATTCGAGCAACTTCCAACGATTAACTGCTCAATTATTCAGACTCGCCGGGTCGGGCCGGATACGGATGGGCCGTGCCAAAGCCGAGCGCAGCTGACTATAGCCACCACAGAGTAGAGCACACGAAAGTGGAGCGGAGCAGCATGAGCGCTGTCGAGCTGTCTTTGAATGTTGGCGAGGAGCCGGGGTTATTGCTAGCCAGCATGATGCCGCGCTGCCAACTACAATGCACCGAAACCCGCCTGGGCAGCAGGGGAAGAGTGGCGGGAATCACCTGGGTTATGACACTGCATTGACATTGATACCCTAACCCAAATGTTGGCATCCGCTCCGCTGCGGATTTCGACACATTCCCGTCCGTCCGTCCGTCCGTCCGGCCATCCGCCTGTCTGACTAGCTGCCATAAAAAGATACACTTATGGCGCAGCCGTAACAAGCCATGCTATCAGTCTGTCTCTTCACCAGTCTGTCTACTCGCCCGCCACTCCCTCCATGCGCCTTGAGCGCTGCGTTGACATCGCCGCTCGTTATAATAATTTAGCCTATTTAGTTGGCAGCTCTTTGTTGTTGGAGCCATCGTTGCGGCATTACCGGAATGCAAACACTCCGCCATTTTATGTATGGATGGCAGTACGTGCGCGCATGTCAGTGTGTGTGTGTGAGTGCTTGAAGCGAATGCTCGTAAAAATTCGTTTTATTACTTCCTGCTTTCGGGCGTTATATTTACTCTTCCTCCGCAGGCAGGGCTCTTGAGGCTCCGTGGCTTCCGTTCCGCAGGCGCATTCCGCGCGTTTCGGCGCCCAGTCCCGTTTTTTGTGGGCACTTTTGGCATTTGATAGTGTTAGTGCTGTTGCTGTTCAGTTCGTCAACTAATTTATTGGGTACGTGAAAACATATCGTAAATTTAGGTAAGCTAAAGTGCCGACTATTTGAATTACAAGCATACAATTTTATAGGCGTTTCCGCGCTGGTATCTCGAGCAGGAGATACCAGCAGCGACGAGCCCAATAAGCGTCCGCACAATTACCGCCGCGCTGCGACGAAAATGCAGGAGTTTCCCGTGGCATGCCACACACACAGAGAAAATTTTCCATTACGCCAAGCCGTAGCCGTAGACAAAGAATCGCGATTTCGGGGATTTGAGGAACCTTTTTTAGCGTGCGCTTTGGCATTTTAATGTACAGAACGTTTAACAACACTTCTCAAATTGTCACAGTAAAGTTTGGAAAAAAGTGTAGCTACTTGAGCGTGCACACGATCAACAAAGCTGAGCACGTATTCTAAAGTGATTTGAGACAACATCTCTCATTAAATAAATTCAGTAAACCTCTCCAATTGATCATGAGAAATTGGAAATTTTGTAAAAGCTGGAGGAAATGCTGCTGCTTTTCTTCTAGAAAAGAGGTCATTAGCAAATTTAAAAAGGAAACTCATTAAAGTGCGTTTACGGTTGTGTCCTCGTATGAAATTATATTTTCCGTATTATATCTACGACTTTTCTTAAAAGCAAGAGCCAATGAATTCAGAGAAAAGGGATAGATCCAAGATTCTGAATTTGAACCTAACAAGAAGGACAGACATTGTGGGGAACAGTTTTTTGAATCAAGCCCGGAGCTCATGGAACGGTTTATTGGAAATTTCCACACGGAGTTTTGTTGCTTCGCAGCCCCACTAGAAAGTTGTCCTTCGATAGTACTAGCGTTTCCAAACAAGCATTGGTAGTCATGCCGTTTTACGACTTTATCATTTTAGCTCCTGCAAATTCACTTAACGCTTAATTTAGATATTTTTTATTAGTTCGGGTCGTTTCTTTGTCGCGTATTGGAAATACTTACGATGCCTAAAAGTATGCTTCACGACAGGGCTCCGCTGTGTTGCCGTATGACCAGCAGCTCCAAGTGGCCCCCTGCTTCCAGCTGCCCCTCTTTAGCACACAAATTAGTATGCGCCGCCATATTGAAGTGCGTTATTAATAAATGAAAGCGATGCGGTTTTATTAATTGTTATTGCATATGCTTGCCGGCGCGATGCGATCATTCTTTTATGTGGCAACAATGGCCGGGCCGCAGTGCAGCGAGTGCAACAATTAGCGCCTTGTTGGGAGCGGAATGCCGTTAAGTACCGTGTTTGCCGGCCTACATTCGCTCCAGAGCGTAGGTCGAGTTAACGACATCGCAAATTTAATTCTGGCAAATATTTAAAATTTACAAAGAAATACTCTCACACACACACACGCACACGCACATAAGTATGTGCATCGATGCGGACTGCTCATGCGGCGTATGTTCGCAAGGAAGATGCCCAGACGGTTCATTGCGTTTCATTGCAGCGCAATCGAAATCTTGCGAAATATCGGGGGTGGAAGTGCTGCGGACGGAGGCTCTGCACACTTGAGCGATGCCGGAGCGCGGCGGCCGCACGGGCGAGCCATTAGCTCTGAGTTACGCGCGAAAGCATTTATGGAATTCCATGCCACTTCGCTGAGATTTTTTAGAAAGCTTTGCTCTGTGTCCGTAAAGTGCCCGATTGTGGTGATTGTGATGGCGAAGGAGCGCGCAGTGCGGATACGAGCGAGGGTGCAAGATGGCTCGCTGCGAATTGTCATTTGGTTTAGAGCCATTAGCACGCTCGAAGCACATATCAAATGCTCTAACCAAACATGAGATGGAGAAGCTGGTAGCACACAACAACAACAACAACGATGGCGGCTGAGTGAAATTGGATGCGGATGCTTGATGCTGCCGCGACAGTCCTTTGACTGGTACGAGCATGAGCTAGTAAGGAATTGGCAAGGAACCTGCTGCAGCAGAATTGGAACGGAAACAGCATGCTGCATGGCAACAAGAACACCAACAACAACAGCAATAGCGACGAAAAAAGACGAGCATTAGCTGCGCTCGGAACCAGTGAAGCGGCGTCCTCCCCTGTCTCTTGCTTCTGCTTATTCCATTCTTTGCCGAGCTTCTGGTTTTTGTTGCTTTTGTTGTGTTCCGTTTTTGTGTTAAGCTGAGCAAATGCCTCAACAAATTCAAAACAAAAGCGTTTGCTGGAAAATAAAATGAACACATACAGTAAATAGAAAATCTCTCCATTTGAAGACGGCAGCAGGCGAAGGGGAACAGCAAGGAACAGCTAAGCACTCCTGATGTTGGCGAAGAGAAAGGACGCAAAATTGATTTTCCTTGGAGGAAATGGGCTGCAGCCAAAGCTAAATCCTAATATACCCAGGAGCCGATTAAGCACTTCCGCACCAGCGCACACACTCACTCATACACACATACCAACGCTCGCACACTGGCCTGCCGGGTCCTCCGGCGCTATGAGTAATTCTCGAGTGCCGCTGCTAACGGCCCGAGTGCGCAACAGCCGTCCGTCAATGTTGTTATTGTTGTTGTTGCTTTCACAACTCGGCACATTCAGCTGTAAAATAAGGAGCAACCTGCCCTTGTACTTGCCTGGCCCACTCCACCCCACCCCTGTGCGGCACTTTGGAAAATTCAACGCTGTGCTGAGTTCGCTGCTGTTGCGCCTTCCCTTGCAACGCTGAGCGAAGCCAGACGCACCCGAATGGAGCGTGTAAACAGTGCAAAACACATTACAATAAAAAATGAATCGTTATTATCCTTTTAAGTGCTTTTCAATTGCTGTGCCGCCGAGAAATAGCGCACGGCACATTCGCCGAAACTGTCAGCGACGGAAATGCTGCGGGCGCCGCAGCAGCATTCTACTAGAAAAGGAAGAGTGGCTACGGGAAGGGGGTTAAGGCAGCATGTGCAGACCCTACTTTAGTTTATGTACTTCGACTGCGACTGGCAGGATATTACATAGCGTATACAATATATAACCCTACATACACATTTTGAGCGCCCGCCCGCGCGTGTGTGTGTATGTGTGCGTGTAAGTATATTGGATTTCAATATTTTGGCAGTTATGTGCGGAAAATGATTGATGTCTCAATAAAATCATCAAGTATGCATAAAATATTAGGCAGGAGTGCGTGTGTGTGTGTATGTGTGTATGTGCGTGTGTTTATGTGTGTATGTGTGTGTGTATGTGTGTGTGTATGTGTGTGTGTGTGTGTCTTTGGGTCCGTGTCGCTATTTGTGGCTTAACTTGTAATGCCGAAATATCGGCCTAATGTGCCCCAATTTGCCCGCAATATGCCAACAACAACAGCAACTGTAAGAAACAAAACAGCGGTCAACTTGTGTGCCGGGTTGCCTGGGAGCGGGATGGAACGGAGCTGGCCGCTGTAGCGGCTGATGGTAATATTCATAAAAAATTCAAAGCGAAATTAAATCAGTTCCGCTTGCGGTGAGATTGTAAAATGTCGATGTTCCTAAAAAGTTGAGGGGCGATTCATGGCGGTTTGTGGCCCGGAGGCCCGGATTAAGCTATCAACGGCAAGTTATTAAAAATTCAAACGCACATGAGTGCGTGTGCGTGCGCGAGCTGTGGGAGCTGTCGTCATGCCGCCAATTCATATAAGGGCCCCTCCCATGCCAAAGAACTTGGGACGTAATCGCAGCGAAGGGAATTTGTTTTGATGTCGCGGCGCAATCTTCACTCATTTTAATCCGTTTTTCCTTTTGGAAATTAATATGTCATTTTACCACTTAGGCACACATTCACTCACACACACATGCAGATGCCACTTACATGTACTCGCAAAGACGCCATAGGGGAACGCGGTTCCGCATTCGTACACCAAAAATTGTGTCTGTCATGTCAATATTTGCCGCCAGCAGATGAACTCAATTTGCAATTGGCGTGGAATGAAAAAACACACACACAAGCACGCGCTCACCCACTTACACAGCCACATACAGCCACATACAGCCACCGCAAGCAGAGGCGAGCAAGTGGAAGCGAAGACAAGTGTGATGCGGCGGGGGAGCAGAAGGTACGGCAGCCAAGGATACTCGTGGGCTGTGTGCCAGTGGAGAAAGAGGGATATAGAGTTTAGGGCGAAGGCATCGAGTGAATTTCGCGCTCACACGCATTAGAAGCAAATCGCGGAAAATTGATTAACATTTCAATTGCGTGGGGCGCATTGAGTACCGAAAGCGAATGAAACGCAGCTTCATCTCCCCGGTGCCATCAGACGAGGAGTGCATCCACTTCTTCCGAAATGGCAGCAACAATTGAGATATCTTTCTGGAGCTTAAAGTTGGCAGGTCTGAGCACGAGCAATGACCATTACCTTGAGCGTTTGTAAGAACATGCTGGTAATAATCGAGTTGTTTAGGGTTTATAAAGACCCAAAAGAGCGGATACATTTATTATTTCATTCAACTGTATGTGTGGGTGCCTGTGCGAGCGCAAACCTACTTCCCAATAAACATTTTCATTTGATATCAAATTGATAACAATTTCTTTTCAAGTAGGTATATCAATTAAGACTAATCTTTGATATTAAGATAACGATACAATTAGTGCACACGCTTTTGCAAAATCCGGCAGTCAATTTCAATGAAAAATAGAGAAAATAATTTTCCGTGGCAATCTTGGCACAAACACTTCAGAAGCAAAGTACTAAATTAAAGGCTTGTTATTTTGATATAGATTTTACAGAAAAGCTATAGAAAGTTTAAAAAAAACTTGAAGCAAGCCTTGAAAAATAGTTTTAAATGCTAGCGTTTCAAGTCAAATTGAACACTTGCTAGTTAGTTTTTTCGTCAAATTAAAATTAAATACAATATAATTAAAATTGCGAATCTTGCTAGAATCAAGTTCGATTGACTTTTTATCGTCACAGCATAGGAACAAATTGTGGCACCAAACTTTTTCCTTCCTTAATGTTTATGGGGTTGTGTGCTCATGTTCGTGTGTGTGTGTCGAAGCTCTTCCATTTCGGCATATTACGCCTTTTGTTTCTGTAGCAAAATCAATTAAACAGCAACGACATGCGAGCAGCGACGCCATACATGTCCCCCACACATGCGCTCCTAGGACAAAACGCGCTCCAATTCATCGACATACCTGCCGATTCTCCTACTCACAGAGCCAGGTGCACACACATACACACTTGCTTCCACCTTCAGCGTACGAAGTGTTAAAATGCAAAACTGAAAGTACCGTGGAATCAAATAAAAAAGGAAGCGGTGCAAATACTAGAGAGAAGTGAGAGGAGGGGAAGGCTTGGGGAAGCGACTGGTTGAGTTAACAAAATTCCAGCAAAATTACAATCGCCAGCGTTGAGGTGTGCGGCAGGAGGTGAGGGCGTGCCGAGTGTCTGTGTGGCGGATGCGAGTTGCAAGTTGTGAGTTCCAAACTGTCAATTGTGACCCCAGTGGGCATGTAGTGCGGTGGTGTTGGCAGTTGGGCTGGCAGTTGGGCTGGCAGCGGCAAGGACATTGCTTCTGAAGGCGGTGGCAGTTGTAATGGTTAGTGGTAATGGCTTCAGAAACGACATAAATAGTGCTTACGTAAGTACTTGGCATTTTTCTTCACGTTCGAAACTGCTCTGTTCGACACACCCACACACATCAACACTCACACATACATGCATGCATACAGATTTGCCATTTTTCCAGTTCATTTTTGGTTTTTTTATTTCTCGAGTTCTTTGTTTTTCTTGTTTTGGACGAGGAATTGCAGGAAGGAAGCAAAACTGTCAGCGTGCAACTGATTTGATGAGGATGATTGCTGATGGTTCAAAAGATCATGATGAAGTGTCGCATGAGAAAACTGACAAGAACGTGAGTATTTACAATTAGGTCCAAGTCAGCAAAGAACGAAAAAAATGACCGACCGACCGACCGAACAACTGAGCGGGTGGGTCCATGGGTTGGTGGTTGATTGGTTGGTGCTGCGGGAGTTGAGCGTCTGGCGGCTGGGCATCGAGGTAGATGAAGGAATTTATTTTTTGATTACTCTGACATCTGATTGACAGCATTCGGGCATGAGTTTTGCAGCATCAAAACTGGCAATTTTTCGGCATTTAAAATTTTTTTTTTAGCGAGCTTGACATGTACCCGATTTTGGTACTTTTTCAACATTTCGTCGCTCTATACGCTCTATTATTATGCAATTTAAAAAAATACTTAATTAAATCAGAAATTTTGCTGTTTCCCCGAACGGTGACCTGAGACACAAATGTTCACATACTTACATTAATGCATCAATGCTGCCGTTTGGAATTTTAAATAAAGTAGTACAATTTTAGAAAAATCAATAAATAATCCGCCAAAACAATATGAGCTTTTGTACCGAAATTTCATAAAATATCTAAAACGGGTATAAAAGTGTTAAAAATACTAAACTATATATACGAACATACATATATATATATAACCACTCCGCTTGTTTCTTGGCGGATTTCGTATGGTGGCAAGGAACATGTTCTCACCACGTCTGATGCCAGGAGCCAGAAGCGGCGGGACACTACTATAGAAAGTGCTTTATTTCATTCTCGATACATATTATCATATTTTCACCAATATCAAAATGATATTACTTTGATTGCTTAAAATATATAGGCTCATATAACTTTCCCACCAATTCTATTTTGTTTATGTAGTATTTTAAATATTCGATTTAAACGATGAAGATTATTTCTTAAGTTTATATTTTTTGGGAAAATGATAATCAATAAGCAAGGTTTCAAGGTCTGCATTTCTCATTTTTGAGAAAATAAATTTTCAAAAGATTTAGTACCGGAAGGCAGATCAAATATTTTGATTGGAATTGAAGCGAGGAAATTTGCTTGCTGATCTGTTGCATATTGGATTTCGAAGCAAAGATTTCCATAAACAAAATTCCAAATTGTACTGCATTGAGAACTGCCATTAAAAAGCAAGACAAAGATATATCGCCCCAATCCTACGCCTCAGCCTCGCTCGAGCTAGTGCAATCAAGTCTCTCGAATAAATCTAAGAGTGTGCGTTCGTACGTGGGTGTGTGTGAGTATGGGTGTCTAATAAAACTTTACAACTAATAATTTGAAACACATTTAGGCGCTCTCGCTCGGCCCTGCTCTGTTTTCCTCGTTCTCCCCCTACAGTCTAACTATTTCATTCTCCTCCCGCTGCAGCCGCCGAAGGAATTCCAAGTACTTAGGCTCTGTTGCTGCAGTGCTCCGCCCTCAACAGCGTGTTAATTAATTGCCCAATTAATTTAATGCGCGCCATCTGTTGGTGGGTGCGCTCATCTCGTCTCATCTCATCTCGCCTCGTCTCGTCTCGGTTGCTCCGTTGCCCTCATTACATGATGCAAAACTGCTCCGAAAGCTTAAGAAGTCAATTGGCAGCTGCTTTGCGTGACGCTGGCCGTCAGGGCCACTGCCGCCTCTGTCGCCCCCACAGCAAAGAGCCAAATTTCATATTCCGCACGCAGCGGCAGGACTTAATAAATTGTCGACGATTTAAAATTCAGAAATTTTGTTATTACTTTAATAGACGCCATTTGCCGAAGCTGTTCCGAATTGATGAATGCCGGCAGTGAACTTGTCGGAGCGACCGGCACTAGTGCCGGAATTAAGACTTCGCAGCCATTGTTGTGATTATAATAATGTGTGAGTGGGTGTATCTTTATTGCATGGATCATGACTATAGGGATCTGGTTCCTTATGCAGAGAGTGCCTACAATTATACAGCGTATCCTTAACCTTAGTCTAGGGAGCACTTAAAGCGTGCCGCATGGAAGAGTTAGCGGACGCAGTACGTGCCATCATTAAACCTAACACCGTGCGGCGAACATCGCACTTAACCCTTCTTGAATTTGAGCAGCAGAATCGTGAGCACCAGGAAGACGAGCACCCAGGACGATATGGAAATAAATCCGTTATAGACGGAGGGATTCGTGAATCCCCAGCCGCGCTGCAGTATGGAGCGCAGCGACTCCGTGGGCTTGGTCAGCGGCAGAAACACGGTAAGGACCTGCAGTAGCGGGTACATGCCCTCGATGGGCCAAATGATGCCGCACAGCATGACTATGGGCAGGAAGGAGCCCATCGCCACGTACGTAGCCGTACGCTCCGTGTCCACGGCGCAGGCGATCACGAAGCCGAACGACATGCCGCACAGCCCGTTTAGGATGCACAGCGCCACCACCAGCCAGATGTTGCCCACGATCGTCAGCTCGAAAAAGTAGAAGCTCACCAGCAACACGAACGTCGTCTGGCTTAGCATCACGGTGAACTGCGTGAGCACCTGCGAGAGCAGAATCTCCGGGCCGGTAATGCCCGCCACCAGACAGCGCTCTAGCATGCCCTCGTTGCGGTCGATCAGCATGGCGCCGGACGTAATGGCCACTGAGAGGAAGAATATGATGGTCAAGATGACGCCGGGTGCAGCGAAGTCTGTAAAGTTGGGGTTCTGAAAGCCGTAAATGGGTTCTTTCCAGTCGACTGGGACGCGACCCAGGCGGGGGTCGAGGTCGCAGTCGGTGAGTATATCGGCCACGAAGCTGAAGAACGTGTATTGCAGATCACGGTAGAGCAGCGTGGAGATTTGTTGATCTGTGGAAGATAGAGAGAGGGAAAGAGCGGTTAGTCGCGCGTCGCGAGGGAAGCGGTTTGTACTTACTGGACATGTCCAGACGCACATCCAGTTCGGAGGTCTCAACGGTGTCGTTATCTGCGAAGCGTGCAAGCTCCGTGCGCTCCACCAGCGCCTCCGAATAGTTCTGCTTAAAGACGAGCGCACCCCAGGCCTTGCCGCGTCGCACCTCCTTGTAGGCCTCTTCGTCGGAATTCATGTATTTCTGCGGAATAACGGAACAAGAGAATTTTGATTTATTTTTTGTAGCGGAAATCGCACACAAATAAAATGGCAGCATCCGCAGTAAGCAAGACACATGGACGGCTTTTGCGGCATAATGCCGCGCGCCTCACAAAGGCACAACATCGGCCGCGGCAACACAACAACATAAATAAAGAAGGAATAAAATGAGCAGCGTAAAAGGCCGACAACAAAGCACAAGGCACAAGACGAGGCAGGCAAAGCGAGCAGCGGAGCAGGAGTGGCGGGGTCCGGCCGGCAGAGAAGTCAGCAGCGGCAACAATAATAAAAGCAACTCCACGTAATTAATGTACTTTACGAAAAGCGATAAATTCCATGCCACCCAACCAAGTCATGTTCCACGTTCTCGTCTACAGTTTGTGCGAGTGTGTGTGGGTGCTTGGGCTGCTGGGATGCCCGTCTGCTTTTGCTCATCCTCGTGCCATTGCGGCCTTCTTCTTGCCTTTGTAAACAGAGTGTTCATTTTATTTTCACGCATTTTTGGGATTATTTGGTCGACGCGCTACTCTCGGGCGCCGGGCCTCTCGGTTTTCAGGATCCTTGATGACACGAGGCTAAAAGATTATGAAGCTGCTAATCCCTGAAACGAAAGGACTTGCTTTTGTTGGGCAGACGTGTGCGCCTCTGCTGCTCAGCACTCGACAAAATTTATGGATTTGTTCAATTTGCACTGGAAGAGGCACTTTCAGTATTCCTACTAAGAGGATTTTCTTGCAGTAAAAAATCAGATTTCAGCACTTTGATCGAAAGCATATTTTCGTTTTGGGAAAATTTAAATTGTTCATTCTCGATGCCCCAACTCGTTCAATTACGACTTAGTCGCTCTACGTCTGCAGCGCTTGCGGCCACAGCGGCTTGTCAATTTGCCAATCAGTGAATGCATCAAAACGCTATGGAGCGGCTCAATGTCGCCAGCGTCCAGCACGCGTCCATTTGTCAAGGGCGCTCAGATAATGGCCAGAGCGTGGGGCAAGGGACGCAGCGCGCAAGGACAACAGCAGCAGCAGCGGCGGCAGCACTCGCAGTTATTTGTTCCGTAATGATGCCGCCTGTTAAACTCGCTTAAACCGTACACTTCAGCAAAACCCAACTTGTTTTTGTGAGCTGAGCAAAACTGCTAATGAATCCATGAATACGTCCATTACTCGTTCGCACACACTCACACGGGAGGGGCGCACAGGGAGCGCTGCTGAAGCCAGCAGATAAATCTCTTCTAATGACTTGACAATCTTGCAATACCTACTCGTGCTCGGGATTAGTTGCGGCAGGCAAGGCAGGGTGGAGGGTTAGGGGACGGGTGTGGGGTAAAGGGTGTCCGCCTTGCTCGAGAACTTGTCTTACAAAATTGCTAACTTCTTGCGCAAACTTTACAAAAGTTGTAAAATGCAAAGCAAGGAAATTGCTCAGTCTCTGGCAGGCCAAATGAATTTCATTAGCACTGGAAAGCGTAGCTTGCAAACGCACACAAACACAAATAAGCCCGCATACACAGCAAATATGTGTACTCGGGCAAATGAGCAACAAAGTTTGACCACATGCGGCGGCCAGCGAACAAGTGGGATACTTTGTGCCTCGGGCAGGTGTCAGCTCTACCACTATCGTCCTTCTGCCTCACGCTGCCTGCCAAGAAGCGAGCAGAGAGCAGACCGTGTGAGCTCCTGCCAATCTTTTCACAGGATTCGATTCGAGAATGTTTTCCTATGTTTCGGTAAAGAAAAGAACATTCAAATAGTTTGTAGGCTTCCTCATCTTAAATTCGTCGAAAAACTACGCCGGAAGTTTTGGCAGATTCCTGCTAAAATTTTCTTTTCCAGAGCCTTTTTTTACTCAACAGACTACAAAGCGGAAATGCATACATATATACCATAATTCTACATTACTATACAAAATTTGTTGAATTTGAACAGCTCTTACAGCCATGCTCATTATTTTCTTTAAGTTAATTATTTTCATTAAGTTCTTTTTAGTTAGATTGGAGTATTGCCTTTAAAGGGCATCAAAAATTTTTCAGTTTTGACATTCAGGAATTTGGCAATCGGACGAATAGCTGTGCTCTTGTGAAAGCGGCTTAGAAACGGAATTTTCAGCAATGCTCGTCACCTTTCCACGTCACGATTCCAATTACTCGAGCGCCTTCAACTGGCCACACCCTCCCCTTTCGACCAACTGAACTCTCTGGACTGCTTCGTTAAAATGCGACCGCAAAAGAAAAACATTTGCAATAAAGGCAAATTACTCTCCCGAAAGAACACGGAACCTAAATTCGACGCAAGAATACTTTTGTTGACCGGAACAGCTCAGCACAGCAAAATCATCATCAGCAGCGGCAGCGTCAGCGGCAGGAAGTGTGGCAGCGGCATTGCTTGAAATTGGAAACTGTTGGCAGCAATTTAACGCTTCATTTTGTATGTTGTTGCCTGCGGCGGCACTTTGAATATTTTTCCTTCTGCTCTGCTTTCGTTTGCTCTCTATCTCTCTCTCTCTCCGCGCGTCTGTTTGATTGAGTGTGATTTTTGTGTGTGTGCGTGTTTATTTGTTTGCGTTGACAACGCGGCATACTTTCGGGCGCTTGTTTGGAGTGCAAAATTTAAATTGCTTTGATGGTTGACACCGGAAACACCGGCCGGGAGAGCAGCCCTTCTCGCAAACGGACAGCGGCCAGCGGCGGCCAACAACGGTTCCGTGTTCTGCACGCGGCCGGCAACTATGCGGCAAAAGGTGAAGTTTAAATTGAGCGGTGGCTGTGAATTTGGCCAATTTAAGATGAGTGAGCGCTCGCCAAAGTTTGTGAATTTAATTTGGGCAAATTTAAAGTAAGCCATAAAAGTAAGCAAAAATGGGCAGGACATTGTCGCAACAGGGACAGAATCAGTTCCTGCGAATTCGCAGAATTACTGGCCAAATAGGCAGTAAATTAGTTTTAACATGATGTTTATATTCTCATCTTCATACACACACACACACAGGCACATGCACAAGTGTGTGTAAGCTGCTGCTGGACCGTCGCCCTTTTCGCTCTACTGCGTGAATTTATTGGTGTTGGCTCTGTTTGGCCGCAAGATAAGAAGTGCAATTTACAAGTTAACATAAGAGGCAGGTCCAAGCATGAAGATGGGCTAAGTAGGAGGGGCGAAGGCGCTCGCCTTGAGCGCAAAATGGAAGTCAAGTAAATACTGGATTCTTCCCCAAGTTGGCGCGCATACAAAAGGAGCGGCTTCCATGCTTTTCTACTACTGTTTCGTTTCTGCTTCCTCAACAAATTCCGCGCGACAGTGGAAATACTGGCAGTAGTTGTTGTTGTCGGCGGTTGTATGCAGAACTTACCACAACCATGCTCTTGTTCTTCACCAACAGGTCCAGATAGCGACAGCTCAACATGGTCTGATTGCATCCTGAACGAACGGGGCAATTTTGCTGCATAATCATATCCTCGGACATTTCGTGATTTGCGACAGCCAATTTCAGTCCGGTCGGGTCGTGGCCAATGGCGTAGCAGAACAGCACAATCTGTACGACCGGCAGTCCGACAATGAACAGCATTACCCTGGTTGTGGTTGAATTGCATCGAGTGGAGTTCAGTCGGGAAGAGTCCAAGTAGCAGCGCCGGCAGCGGGAAATGAATGTAAATAAGAAGCGTACACAAAATATATCAGTATTTTTCTAAACAAATGGCAAGCAAGCAATTCCAATATGGAAGCTTATTATTCTTAATGATTGAATGCAATCCACTTGCTCGACTCGTTTACTCACCCCACGTTGCGCATCATCCAGAGGAAGTTCTTCCACATCAGCGCATGCAGATGGTGCGAGCTCATCACGTGCATGTTGTACCAAAAGGACGTGGGTATTTGTTGCTCCGGCGGCAGGGGCGGCGCGGGCGTAGCCGCAGTCGTGATGGGGTCGCGCGCCGCCGACGACATGGATATGTTGTCGCCGAACTCACCGGAGATCTCCGCGTTGTGCTCGTCGGACATATCCAGCGCCGGGTTGGAGATGGCCGGTATGGCCACCTGCTCGACGATCTCCTGCGCGATGGAGGAGCGACGCCGCTTGCCCATGTTCTGCAACACGGATAGCTTGAGGAAGACCTCTTCCAAGGAGCCGGCATTGTACTGCTGGCGCAGCAAGTCCGGCGCCTCCTCGGCGAGCATGCGGCCGCCACGCAAAAGGCCAATCTGCGGAAATTAACTTGTCTTATAGAAGTGCAAAGTGAGTCACAGATACACACACATACACACACATGTTTACACACACGCACGCACGCAATGAAGTTAGTTATTTGCTGAGCAATCGCTCAAATGAAATCATTGAATTAAGTTTGTTGCCAACACTTTTCGAACAACTTTGATCGGACTCGGACTCGGATGAGGGCATGGACTTGGATTGCAATTCCAATTCGAATGAGGATTGTGTGTCACTCGCAGTCGAAGAGTGTTGCCAAGTCAATTAAACTTTTGACTTAGTTGCCGTCCGTCCGTCCGTCCATCCGTGCTCTATTGACAGATTTGCTTCTGTCGCCTGCTCGTCGACTTTTCGCACATATCACTGCTGGTTTCACTGCTGGTCAAAAGGCAAATTATGCACAGCCAAGTCGCCGGCCGCCCACTCAGTGACCTCCGCACTTCAAGCTCTAGCCAAAAAGTTTGCCGTTCGTCGCTCGGCGTTCTGTGCTGGCCGGCACTCCGGACCATTGACTGCTCCGGCTCGGATGAGCTACTCGGTTGATGCTGTTGCGAGAATGCGTGTACGTGAGCGTAGCTCTGTGTGTGTGCCGGGGAGAGTGCGTGTTGATGATGTTGATGATGATAAGCGTGGCGAGAGCAAGGGTGCACTGCCGGCTCTGGGCTGCAGGCTCTAGACTGCCATGTGGCTGTTGTGTGTCAGCCGCTTGAGCAAGGAACGTGCGGAAATTAAGTTAATTGATTTCTGTTCGAACATGACCCGGCATACTAAAGCGTGCTCTCAAGTGTTCGGGGAAAAGTTTGCCCTCATCGCCACGAGTCTGCGGCTGGCCTGAATGAAATGCCTTAATTACGCATGCATGCATGTGCGCCTGCGAATTTTTATTTGCAGCTAAACGCACAACAGCGGGCGGTCGGACGGACGGGCGATCCAGCGGTTCACGAAACCCGTAAAATAATGAACGAGGGCATTTTTAGAGTTTGCCACATATGCGCCGATTTTGGGGCATCCAAAGACGCTGTAGGCAGTGTGTCCCAAACACCGCTTAACTGAATCTCAATGGAAATCTAAATGGAAAAGTTACGACTCGCTCCAAAATCGACCGCTTTAATGGAAACGTATACTTAAGTCGATACTGTTGTTTGAAATAAGCCCGGAGCTTAGTAATATTTTACCGTTGGAAGAACTGAATTTATGAAGCCCGGATTAAGTGCAGCTCAAAATTGGACAAAACTTAATTTAACTAATGCTACCAAATTTATCTTTTGATTTAAATTGAATTATTTTCTAATATGGAAAATATCTCCTAAAGTTCGCCCATTTTCAGTTTCCTAAATTCGAAACTACATAAATACTTAAAATTAGAAACAATGAAATTTTTTTAGTTTTTCAAGGTGTGCGAATTCGAAATTCAAGCAAAGTTTCTTTGATAATTATAAGTTGAAAAAAAGCTTTACTGGAAACTTTTTTTTCAGATACTTTTTACTCAACGGACGAAAGAACTCAAATCGCATATTCCAGCGTTTTTGTGGAAAATGTTTCAACTTTGAGTAGCTCTTGTACCAGAGATCTGCAACCAGTCGCTTTTTTGCGACTTGTGCTGAGGCATGCCAAACAAAGTCCCAGTGCTGATACGCACTGGGACTGCTATAACTGTGACTGGTTTCATTTTCAAGTCAAGAGCAGCAAATATACACATCCAAAACATGACTCGTCTGCCCAGTCTCACACACTGTAAATCTTAACGACGGTTGTTGAACAGTGAACGAAGTAAATCTTGAAACAAACCGAACAATCCCTTGCCTTGCACGGAAAATTTTTGTTGTGAGACAAAGACAGATAACGTTGCTTTCGGTTTTGCTCACAGTGATGCCATCTTTTCAATACAGGTATGCACGAAAATACCAAATTTGGTACCAATTTAATCAATTTAAAATTTGGAAACGAAACTAAATGGAACAGATCATGCAGCCTTTCGCATGGCTTTGTTTAAGTTAATTTGCAATTTATTATTATTGTTTATCAATATATAGTTTCCTAGCTTAACAAGATTTTAAACCTTATAAATGATAGTGCTAGTCATAAGAAGGTAAATAATTGTAGTAAGTACAGGCAGAAATATTTTTCTTTTGCTCTTTCTGTACCTGCTAACAGGTTTGAGACCAAAAAGGGTAAAAATAGAATTTCCAGCACGCAAGATTCAGTACTCGTCCGCTGTTGGTTTTCCCATTCTGCCTATGAACCCGACTATCCGGCATAATATATTTTCGTGTTCAAATTAGGACTGTGTAATTTAGCAATAAGCGCGTGAATTTTCTATGCAATTTTTCTTGTTGTGTCACGAATGCGAGCAGGTACTGACAAAATGACAAAATACAAGGAAACTTAAATTATATTTAGGATATTCAATATGGGCAAAACTCTTGGTATCGCATTTTTGCAACCGCGCGAATGAATCGCTGTTCAGAATTCCGCTGTTAACTAAACTATTCGGAAATTCCCTCGCATTCCTCTTTCAGCTTCGGCTTTCAGAGGTGTTATATTTACAGACTGGCATCACTGCTCTTGGGTTTTTAACATCTGGTGTTGCGCGGCATACACACAAAATATTTCCGCAGAGATTTGGCTCAGGAGCATGGGACTACCGTCAATGTCGTGTGAGTCAAGTTAAATATGATGACGAGTCACAGTCGGACGGAGTCTTAAAATCTGTTGATTGGAAAACATTTTACAGTCCCACTCAAACTTTGGAAGGTGCGGATGGATTGCAGTGCAAGCAAAAACTTACTCAGACTGCAGTGCGATTTGCGTCTGAGTGACTCGCTGCAGATCTCTGTCTTGTACGCACACTATTTATTTTTTCGAACCGTCTTGTAACGGAATTTCGTATTAACTCCAAAATGTCAAGCAAATGTCTCGATGGGAAGAATCGCCATGTGTTGATTTCATTCTGGCTACCGATGCATAAAATACGGGCAGAGCGCCTGGCTCCTGCTTTGCATAGCGCAGCTGCTTGTATTTTTGCAAGCAGGACATTGTTTACTGCCGTGTTGCTTTTGTTGCTTTGATGTTCCCCCCACTGAATCGATCCAAACCAAACAGCGCTGGAAGCTGGGAACTGCAACTCTGAAATTCTGTTATTTTAAATCATTTAAGCATTTTCACTCTCGCCCTGGCACAGGGGTCCGCACAGCAGTCGTGGCTGCGAGAGAATTGGTGCACGGGCGTGAGATTAACTCACCGGCCACTGCACCAGGCAGGCAACAAGGCGGGTCGGCGGGCCGGCGAGCGTACGTGTCTGCCGGGCAGCTGGACAGACGAAGTGACTGACTGTCGCAAGTGACGGGCTGTCGCTCTCACGCCACTTGGTTCCACTTGGGAAATCCTGCAAAAACGGGCAAGCAAATGCACTCTTTTTTCAGCTCCAGCAAATGAAATCAGGGACCGTAACATTATGTGATGGATATATTGTTACGTTCTTCTCTTTCGCTTTTTATTTGCCTCCATTACGGCCAACTACGCTGGCTTTTATTACTCCTGCTGACTTTGTCTGATTCGGTTTGCAGCAATTTTCTGGAAGTTGCCTCAGAGACAACGAACACGAAGGACGTGGCTGCAAGTGGGCACACGGACGGCACACGGACGGCAGACAGCCAAGGCAGGAAGGCATTTGAATAATTGCGCAAAATTGATGGAAATATCAAGGAAATTAAAATAAAGCAATCAGGCACAAAGCGAAAAGGGTTTGACATGCTCGGGAAGCGGTAGGGGACGCCGTGACGCACCGGCATAAGTAATTATTTGCGAGCGGATATTTAAAGTTTTGATCGGAATATTAATGTGCGAGTTATGGTCCCTCTCAATTAGTCTCGGTCCATGGGCCACACGCAAAGGCTCATTTCGGCATGGCTATTGTCCTTTAAAACTTCCAGATTGCTAGGCAACTAGAGCCTGTGCTGTTGCGCAACTCTTCTTGCCTCTCCGAATGTTCAACAAAAGATTTTGTATTTCTCTAATGGCTTCTCGTCTGCTAAAGTGCGCCTTTGTGCATGAAGTGAAGGACCAACGTGAAGGATTAGGCTGTAGTGACAGTAGCCCTGCTAACCAAAAGAAGAGGATTAGTCTGCAAAAACTCCCCGCTCTGCCCGTCCGGCTACCTGTCTGTCAGCCACTCTAGCACTCACACACTGCTCAAGGTGCTTTACGAATTTTTAGTCAGTTTTGATTGGGGCTCAGTTGGCTTGCTTTAAATTTTACAGGCGGAAAATTTCAAGTGTCCAGCGGGAGCAACATTTAATATTTTTAATGCAGCCGAATATGTAAAGAATTTCTTTCAAATGTTTTTTATGCGGACGACTGTCGCTCTTTTACCACATGAGGACTAATGTAATCCGCTGCCATTGCTTCTACAATGAGTCAACAATATTAGAAGGACAGAGGGTTGGTGGGAGAGGCGCAGCAGTAACGAACGACCCGACAAGCGCACGAGCGAACGAAACGTGTTTGTCATAAAATTTAATGACAAAATCACTTAAATCTCCTCCAGAAAGACGAACAATGTGCTCCGTGTAGTGGTCTGAGGGCGGAGGGGTGCGTAGGCAGAGGTCTCCATTGAATTGAAACCAGCCGAACAGAACAGAAACACATTAAGTTAGCTCCTGTATACAGACACACACACAGACACATATTGCGCTGCTTATAAAATCACGAAATGACCATTTAAAAATTGTTCTCGCATTAAAAAGCGCCACGTCAACATATTTTATACAGAGTGGACAAAGAGATGCTGCCATGGCAGTGTGTTGCCTGCTCTAATACGCTTACATTTCGTGCAACCTACAATTGGCAGCGGCGTGTTAAGAAGTTTCGGAAACGACTGCCAAAATTCCTTCGAATAAGATTGGAACTCCCTGAGGTTACAGTTATTCGTCCCATATTCAGAAACTCTTAAATTCACTCTGTAGGGTGTCAAAGCCTAAAAGATTGTGTGGCAGGTAGTACTCAAACTAGTAGTAAAGCTAGGAAAATTCTTGGCGAAAGATTATTAGTCACATTAGTAGACTGAAAGAGGAGTAAATTCTATGACAAAAATGTTGGAACATGCAATATCAATTTTCAACTCTCGTTAGACAAAAATATCTAAAATATTAATTTGCGGCAGGAATCTGCCATAGCTTCCAATTTTATCTGTGCAATTTAACAAAAAGGATTTGCCTTGCAATCTTTTATCCTGGATTGGAAATCTTAAAATTCTGTCTTGTTCCTAAATTTAAGTATTTTAGGAAACAGTAAAAAATAAAATTGACATATTTTAGAAGATAAAATCTAGAAAAAATTCTTTAATTCTTTCCAAATTTGTTCCAAAGTGCTTTCTTTATCAGAATATGCGAAAACGTTCTCATAGAATCTTAGAAATAATTAAACTTCAGTACTTGCTCAAATACAATGAAAACTTAAACCTTAAGTATTTAAAAAAAACTTGACTTAAAGAACTGCAATCAGCAACCCAAAAGTCAGATGAGCTTCTTTATCCCTCTCACAGAGTAGGGTGTTGACGAGTGCTTGCAGATTCGATTTAGTGGATTCATTTGCTCGAAATGCGTTCTCTTCCGTTTTTCTCTTCCACTTGCCACACTTTTCAATTTTTCGCGCACATTTTGCCGAGTCAACGGAAAATATTGTTCAAATGCATTTGGCACAGTGGGTGTGGCGGGCCGGGCGTCAATGGTCGGGGGCGTGTACACAGGCAGCGCCGTATGGGAACTGCGAACTTACGAACACATGCACTTAAATACGTGCAGGCGGGGGTCCGCGGGTGCGTGTTTACGCACATACAAAGAGCGACCGAGCTGCCCGCTGCGTTGTGGTGGCGTGGCGTGCGGTGCGGCAGCCTGTGGCGCACGACGCAGAGCAAACAGTGACAACATGTGAAACAACAGCGGAACAACGTTAACACAAGCGGAATAACAGCTCGCCGTATGGAACCAGTCTAGCTGACCGAAAACGCCAAAGGGCGTAGGCAGGGAGCGGCGAAGCGGGGAAATTGCTGCGTTTCCTTTACGAGCAATTAATCAGAAGCGGTGTGCCAACCACCCCACGAAGGGGGTTGGGGCACTAAAAAGCGACAACAGCGACAAATCGCAACGAAAGCAGCGCGAATTCCCCAAGAAGCGATCGCAGGCACGCACACTTTCCGACTGCGCACAGTCTCTGCCCGGTTAGGGCGTGCGTCCCCAGAGGGGCCGGGTAATAGCGGGGCGGATTAAAGACTGCCGTCGGTGGGTTAGTGAAATTTAAATACCCATAAATGCGACAATTCGTTGTTGGCTGGCATCTGCTGCTTGAGCGCTATCACGTCACCGCCCACCGCCCAGCGCGCGCTTTTGATGCCATTGAAGTCATTAATATCGGAGCGAGCGAGCGTCTTTGTGTATTCATTACGACAGTGGCGCATTTTATTGCACCCCGCCAACTTCTATGGCTGACAGTGATTTTTGTTTATTGGCCATAACTCTTTACCTAGGAAATGTCCCCGCTGCCCCCGTTGAGCACTGGTTCGGCTGTGGCATGTGGCAAGTGGCATGCAAGAAGAAATGGGGCGGCATTCGGCGGCCGTTAATATTGTCACACAGCTTTGCACGCACAGTACATTAAGTCACTCCCCGCCCCACCCACCTGACTGGTGGTCCTGCAGGCGAGAACGCTTTTCACTAACGGCATTACAAGCACTCACGAGAAGTCGGGGGCTGTCCGCAGGCAACTCGAGCGGGGCGATAACCGCTTGCCTTGCGCCTTTCTTAAGAACTCGTAACGGGAATTTGTGGCATGTCGTACTAACAATTTTCGGCGAGTGCACATTTGCGTCGCTCCGGTGCGGCTCGCTTCAGCATTTCCAGCATTTCCTGCCCCAGCTTTGAAAGCGTCCACAGAAATAAATCCACTGTGGATTTTCAATATGTCTTGCGGAAATGTCTCGTAAATCGTTCCGTGGCCACAGCAGGTCAAAGTCACGCAGTATTGCCGCCGTGTGTGCTCCATCCACGTTGGCAGAGTAGAGGCGCAGGGGGTGGCAGACACGGCGGGCGAAGTTGTAAGACGCGATTGGGCCGTTGCAAAGTGCGCTGACAGCAACAATGACAAGTGGATCGGGGTCACACGAGGGCAGTGCATGTGTGTGTCTGTGTGTGCGGCAATGCGTCACCTTCCGTCTATCCTGCCCGATGCATACACAGATACACTCCAAGCCATCCGCTCAGCTAAATGCGTGTATGTTTTGTATATGCTGCCAATTGGAAGGAAATACATTGGGTATATTCACTTCCGCTCGTGAAGGGAAGGGGGCTGCGTGCGAACTTAATCAATAAAATATTCCACTCGACCACTCAACCACTTTGTTGCACTCAATACAAGTCGGCACAAATTTAGACGGAGCAGAACGAGCTATTCGAGCCCACCTGCTCCAACATTCCTCTGCAGTTGCTGGATATGAACTCGAGCTCTAGCAATCTCGCCTCACAATTGACTTTTCTGCCATAAATCACACAAGTTCGCTTGGCTCTGCTAGAGGCGGATGAGACAGAGCATAAAAATGGCAACAATTTTCCGGCTTCGCTTTTCGTCTCAGTCCTCGAGAACACACACCCCACGCCATACTTCACCAAACTTTGTGGGCTCCTCTAATCCTGCTTGTAAACACCAGCGCAATGCCCAGAGCTGGGCCCATACCAGGTTAACGCCGACTGCGACTAGGGCACCCCGCACACGATTGCTGAGTGATAAGCTGCTTACGGAGCACTCACACACACATGCACCCAAGCAGTTATATCCCAATAAGCATTGAAGCGAGCGCTTGGTCAATTTCAGCTGACGATGTCTGATAACGAGCATTGATGTCAAATGAATGTGAGCCAATCTTCACTTCAGCACTGGCAAACAAATTCGCTTGATTTGTTTGGTTTTGATTTTCATTTGAATTTGAATTTTTATTTCCAGCGCTCTGTTTTAATTGGAAATGCCAGCAACCAGTGTTTCTTATTTCTTTTAGCCCTGTATCCAAACTTGCCTTATTTTTGCTTTGCTTTAAATTCTCTTCTTTAAATAATCAAATGCAAGATCGAACCTCTAACTTAATACTTAGCTCTTGGAACTTCCTTCCCCAAGATAGCCATGAAAAATTAGTCTCTTAATTTTTCAATTGAATTGGACTATTTAGTTGGCAATACTTTAAGGGGGGAAAGCGAGCGAAATAGTGCTCGAAGGCCCCTTTGTGAGCTATTATTGTGATTAAACCTCGTTGGCAATTGAACAATCAAGCTTGTTCTGAAATATTCCTTTTTATGGAAAAAGCTAAATTTTCGAACTATTATTAACCTCAGTAAAGACTAGAAAAACACATTTGAAAGCAAAATTGAAACCAAATATTTTCAAAAGCAAATGCTTACTGGGAATGCAACATGTTGCACGAATCACTTACCACATGCGCCTGGGCGCACTCGTCAATGTAGTGAGTGGTAATTATCACAGTCGTGCTGCCGTTTTTAGTGATGTCCACCAGATGGTCCCAAATGCTGCGGAGAGACAAACAAAAGAACCGGAAATTAAGTGCCGCAAAAGTAAGTGCGCAGTGCGAATCGTGAAGCACGCGGAATATGCCGCAGCAGAAAGAAGCTCATAAAAATATTAACGCCTGCCTGCGAGCATTATTCAGCGAAATTCCTTAACGCCGTGCGGCGCAGGCACCCATCTACGCACGCTCCAGACAGGCAGGTGGATGCAGAAGACGGGTGCCAGAGCAGTCGGCGGAAGCGGAAGTACACTGCGCCATTTTTCAACTTAATTAAAGAGTCACCCACACTCACCGAGGCACACATACATACATACGCACACACACACATACACGTATGAATGCCTGTGTGCCGGGTTTGTGTGTGGGCGAGAGTGCACCATGAATGCTACAATAATTTTCGCACATACCCGCGCTACATTTACGAACCTATGTCTCAGCACCGGATCCACGCCCACCGTCGGCTCGTCCAGTATGAGCAGCTCCGGCTCATGCAGCAGCGCCACCGCGAGGCTCATGCGTCTCTGCTGGCCGCCACTTAAATTTTTAACGAATTTCGAGCCGTTGGGCATATTTAGCAGCTTCAGCAGGAACTCTGTTCGATCGTCGATGTCGGGTCGGGGCAGGCCCGCAATTAAGCCGAAGTAGATTAAAGTTTCCCGCATTGTAAACTCTCCGTACAGGGCCACTTCCTATGTGGCGCACAATGAAGGGGCGAGGGGTTGGAAGCGACCGCGGCAGCAGCAGGCGTCATGAAGTGAGAGAGAAAGAAAGCGAGAGTTCATGTTAAATAAATTTCGTATAAATACGCGTAAACTTTCTCGCTCTTAATGAGTGCTACTGCAATATGCGATAATGTGCGTGGATGTGTGCGGTGGTTGAGTGTCCGTGGTTGGTTTTGCGCGCCGACAAAGCATCAAAGGCCACGGGAGGAATTAAAAGTTGTTAACTTGTCTCGGTATTTAAATGAAACATTGAATTGCAGTCGCTGTGCGGTAGCAGGCACACACGAAGGACGATGAAATTCAAGGAAAATGTCGGGATGATTGGAAGAGATTGGCTCAACTCACCTGCGGCATGTAACCGATTCTTGGACCGGGCACGCCCGAACCTCGTGAACCGGGCCGGCCACCGAGCACCCATATTTCACCGGAATTGAGTCGCCGCCTGCCCACGATGCACGAGAGCAGAGTGGTCTTGCCGCAGCCGGAGGCGCCCAACAGGCCGTAGCTGCAAGTAGAAGTAAGTAAAGTTGAACAATTAATTGTAAGTGTAGCTATAAATAAATGAAGAGCAAATGCAAATGTATGTGTGCCTGTGTTTCTCTGTGTCTATTTGAGTTGGAGCATATGTATTTAGATTTGTATATGAAGCGTGTGTCTGAATATTCCATCACATTCAGCTGGAGTGTCGGAGTGAAATAAAGCGACGTATAAGCAGATAGGAGCACACATACTTATATACACATAGAAAATAATAGTTATAGTTATATATGCAGATGCATCTGGCCAATGTATTTTTTCATTTACTTGATGGGCTTAGTAAAATATTACACTGACTCAATGAAATTATTTTTGAAATGTATGACTTTAAAGTCCATTGTACTACTTTCATTGGCTCAATGTAATTCTACATTGGACTAAAAACTATGTACTTTAACATTGAGGCAACGCATTTTTACATTAGCTTAGTGCATTTATTGGTTCAGTGTACACGAATACAAACGACCTCAGTGTGTGTGTGTTAAAAAAATGCTCAGCGAATAGTTTTAAAGTCCAACGAAATTGCTAACTCTAACTTTGTTCTGTTATTCGCTTTGGCTTTGTTTGTGTGAGTTTGTGGCTGCGTGTGTGTGAGGATTACGCTGCTGTAGTTCATATGCCCACAGCCTGATTGTTTCTGTTGCACGTTTGTTTACCGAATATTGAGAGCCAAAGCGCAGGGCTTTGAGTTTTGCCCTCCTCCATTTGAGCATTTTGCAAACTATTTTTCAAACACTCCGGAGCTCTGTGCTCACTTGAAGTTGGCGCTGCAGTACAGTTCTAGAGGGGAAGCAGAGGGCGATTTCCCTGGTATGCACATAAACTCTTCCATGCCAACACTCGCACTTCAACACCTCTCCCATTGTGTATCTGCGTGTGTGATTTCAAGAGTTGGCAGCAATTAGCTTTGCAATCGAGCGCAAATTACACAATCAAACAATTCAGACCATTTAAAAACTACAAGAAGTCCTTCAGAACCTGGCCTGCTCGGAGCAACAAGTCGGCAGTTTGTCCACTTAAACCTGAGGGTTTGTTTCGAGGAAACGCTCACGGGCCTCGGCAATTTTATGCAATTACATGCCGCCGTCCGCCAGGGCCTACTTTTTCGTCCGAAGCTGAGAGCACCGCAAAGTGTAATGAGGTGTGCACAAACATAAAAAAAACGCTACCTTCAAGAACTAAAAAATTATTTAAATATTTACTTCAATTAAGATAAATAAAAAATCATTTGTAAAAGTTATTATTCGTATCGTAACAACGTGCCATTAAACTCAAACTTTCAATGGGAAACTAGCCTCTCTAGTAAATGCAATGCCACAGTGCCACAGTGGTTCAGTGGATAAGTGCTCTGTCTCTGTGGATCACCAGCAGAGTTATGCCATCCAAAAAGTTTTTTCGAAGTTGTTACTCTGCTCTTCGACATTTTTCGTTGAGTTTAACTCTCCTTAAGTACAATATTCTTTGCTACAAAAATAAAGCTTTTAAATCCCGTTCGGATATGGGTTAAGAATAATTTGTAGGTCCCGTTGGCTTGTTTTAGCATAACTCGAGCGCACGCAAGTTAATACAAGGTGTTGTGGTAGGTAAGTCAAAGACAACAAGCTGCACACTCCGAGATATCTATCGATATTTGCACTTTCAACCCATCCACCAACCGCACCTCCCCCAGCAGCCCCTGGCAATCCCAAATGTGCCCTACTTAAACAATTCCAAATATTTATTTCCCTTATTTTAGATAAACAAATGTTTTCGACTGGACTGCTTCCGAAACATTTATGCATTTTTTCTTTTTGTTGCGTTGGTATTGCAGTTGTCGTACTTTTGTTGCTGTTGTAGTTGTTGTAATTTTTTTAGCCGCAAAAGCCACAGAGTGGCATGGCATACACGATGCAGCGGAGCATCATTGACTGTGGCGCCACACAGCGCGCAGAGGGCTCCACGCTGTTGAGAGAGCGAAGTGGGAGCTCTTGCTGCTGCTGAGGTTGGAGGGTTTGCTGTAGTTTTCGGTGAGTTCGAACGTATGTGTTCATGTGAGCACTGGCAGAAGGCAGATGAGCGGTGAGAGCGGGCAGTTGAAGGAAGCTGTAGCATAGCAGCCTGGATAGAGGGTGGCGGGCGGCAGGCGGCAGATGCATTTCACATTCTTAACTTGCAACTGTGCAATTGCATTTTCGAAATTCTTCTTTTTGTGCTGCTACCTCTCTTTCTATTCCTGCAGTTATTGTTGCTAACACAGTTTGTTAGTTCGAGCAGCAGCAACAGCAGTAGCAGCAGCAACAACAAAAACAACAATGGCTATCACACAACGCAGGAACCCAAAACACAAGCACAAAACCGAAATAATAGCAAAATACTTTTGTTCTTATTGTTGTTGTTAGTGTAGTAGTGGGAATTGTTGCTGTTGTTGTTGGTGGTGTGGCTGGAGTTTTTGTGCTTTCTCTTTGTTTGCTGTGCTCTTTTAGTAAATTAGTGAAAATCGCATCGCACAGGAAAAGTGCTGCGGCAGAAACTTAGTTATTATTTTGGATCTGCGGGGCCGTCCGTTCCACACCCATTCCGACTGCCCTGCCCCCGTCCGACACGTGCAAAATGTATCTGTGGGGGCTGCACTTTAATTAAGTTATGCTGCCGGACTTTTGATGGCGCAGCAAAAAGCCTAAATTTGAGCAATTGTGGTTTAGCTGGAAGCAGCAAGCAGCCGGGGTGGACGCAAGCGTAGGTTGCAGCAAGAGCAGATGCTCACGCTGCAAGAGGCAAATTGCATGTGGCAAGTTCTTAGTGCGCGGTTGTGTACATTGCCGGCGCGCTCGAGCAAAGGCTCTTCGACTAAATGGGAGAGTAAATTCGGGCGTCGGCATAAGCCGCTTCCGGTGCGCATTAAGCGGACGACGGCACAGTTGGCTTTGTCTTTAGGTGGTGGAGGGAAACCGGTGCCTTCGGCTCAAAGACCGCCTGGGAAAAGCGTCGCAGCCGAAAGTTTTCATTTCCACTTCTCAGTTGCTGCGGAAAGACGCCGGGAAGCAAATGAACGCAGGCGGCAAAAAACATCGGCACAAATTTCCGCCATCCGTAGGGCAGCTGCCACAGCGCTGGGAGGCTTCGCGGCTAAATGAAATTTTCAAAAGTTTCGAATTCTTCAAACCAATTACACAAAGCGCTCGAACAGAGAAAAACTTGAAAGCCTGCCTTTTCAAACGGAAGCGCACACAGCGTATTTCTTAATAGCGCAGCAAGAAGTGCTTCAGCAGCGGGACAAGGGCGGCGAGGGGGCTGAACGAGAGAGAGCGATAGACTCAGCTGCCTCGAATGCGACCAGCAAGCAGCACAAGCCAAAGCACACAGCTTCGGAAGACGAATGCGAGAAGAAGACGAAAAATAAGAGCAATAACAACAAAAACGCGGAACTCGTAACTGAAGTCCATAATTAAAAGTCGGTTTCCGCTTCCGCGCGTCCCCCGCCCTCTTCGCTGCGCCCCTTGGACAAACAAAGCGCAACTTTGGTGCGATTCTCATTGTTTGCAGTGCACACACACACACAATAATACACACGCAAAAACATGTACACACCGTTGGGCCGCGAGCGTTTGTTTCAATTTGGCGCTCCGCGCCGCCGTCCGTCCGCTTCCGCCGCGCGGCGTACAACTTGTAATCGTGTTGCAATAACTTTTGTGTTGCTGAGGCACGCCCCACCGCGCATTGTCCTCGCCCCACACACAAAGCTAGACTGATTAGTGGCAAATTAACAGCTGGTTAGGACGCGGGTCCGCTGAAAGCAGGAAGCAGCCGAAGTGCGCACCGCCCCAGTTTGTAGCTTCGTCGAGCCGCAGTCAAAAGCGCAGCAGTTTCCTGGACAAACAGAAATTTTCAAGTTTGCAAAGGAAGATTGATTTTCAATTCAAAAGAAGAACAATGGACGGATTGTATTAACCACAGTCCAGGCAGTTCCAATTTGCGGCATATTGAAAGGAAAATTGTTGTGATTTCTTGAAACCACCAACAACAGGGCAGTTTTATAACTATGAATTCTTGAATCTTTAAAGTAAACATATTCAATACTTCAAGAAACGTTTAAAAAAATCATAATTTCAAAATTTCATTTAAATTTTGTTACGACTGAAAGAACCTAAGTTTCTCAATAATAACTCATAAATGATACCTCTATATCCGCATACTATAACTTTCCTCTAATCCACATTTAATGGAAATTGAAAAAAAAAATTTTGGAATTTAAAGAGCGCGCATACAAAAATAAGGGAAAATTAAATTTAAAAAGTCTAGTTTTGTGGACTTTTGCCATTTGGTTCACTGCCGAATGGCGCCTTTTCGTTTACGCTCCTTTATAAACGCAATTAATCTAATTAGACCTCAGCTTAATTAGGTAGGCACATAAGCCAGAAGGTTGGGAGGGAAGCCCAGCCAACCCAGAAGTTCCAGCATCACGCCCGAATCCCCAGCACAACGGAATTCAAATCTTTATGGCCAATGATTAAACAATCATAAAGGCAAAAGCTTGGAGTGGAAAGGAGCTGGTGCGCGACTTTTTACTTTACTTTTCAATGGCATCTGTTGAAGCTGCAGGAGGGAGGGGCACGCAAGTTCAAAGGGCCAACTTGCTCCTCGCTGAGCATGAGCCGACTAGGCCCATTGACGCTGAAGTGGCACACTTCAGGCGAAGTGCCCTTTACACAGGCAGTAATTATGTATAAATGGCAAAGGAGTCAAAATATAAGGCGCTTCAATATGCACGGCGCGGCGACGAAAATCGATGGCGGTGCCCGGAGGCGGGGCGCTGCGAAAGGGTCGAGTAGGCGCGCTCATACTAAATTAAATTAAGAATCGAATCGACTTGACTTCTGCAATTTACGCTGGCGTTAATGTACTCCTAATGGCCCGGCTATAATGAAGGTCAGCACAGGCCGACCCGCTCGCGAATGCAACTTCAAAATTTTGCGCTTCATTATTTCTTGCTTGGGCGCACAGCGAGAGGCGACGGAACAGCTGTGCTTGTGCTTGAAAATTGTTTAATTACGGAAAATAAAATTTTGGCAATTACGCGGCAATTAGGAGCACAAGATGCACGAGACGCCAGTGCTTGAGCCCGGCGGACACGAACCTTAATTCAAGTTTGTGAAATGAAGAATGAAGCTGAAGGTTGCGCGCTCGTAAACATGGTTAAGTTCCGATTCGTCGGAAGGCGGAGGGCGAAAGGATGCCTTGCCTTGTGGCCGGCCATAAAGCTGCTAATATCCGCATGGCCGTGGGTTCCTCACATAAATCCACGGGAAGCACTTTGCTTAATGCGTAAGCTGAATCTTCGAACGAGGTCCGCCTCGAGGCCACTTTACAGCGGCAGTTTGGGAGTAGAGTAGCATAGGATTCAACTGCGAAAGTGGTGTGCTCGAAATTCATCCTCTGATTTTGCGCTGTTTAAATAATAGCACCAGAAATTGCCTTCCCCTTAACTCTACTTCGCCAGCTCCTGCGTCCTTCACACGGCGCACTTTATTGCGAAGCACTCTTAACGGTAGATTATCTCGCCAACGGCGCGTGCAAGTGTTTCGTTGTCCGTCATTTGCGGTCCATTCATTCTGACGGCACTTCATGTAGCGATTTTGTTCATTTGTCCAATTGTGTGCCTCGCAGTTCCGGTGGGTCGCCCTGTCCAACTGGTGAACTGCTGAACTATTGGACGACGCGCTGTCCCCTCATCCGCTTAAACATCCTGCACATCCGCTTACCCGACAACCCGCTCGTTTGTCTGTGTGTCCCCTCGACAGACGCTCTCCCAGCCAATCCGGTCCACCAAGGCTGCAGCTTCGTTTCCGTTGCGAAGCGCTGACGCGATGTTTCCTCTTTAATTTGCTCAAGTTGCACTTTGACTTTAATTTCCACTTGCTTCTCGTTCTCGCCATGCGTCGCTGCTCAGGTAGTGGGGGGAGGGTTAGTAATGTGGCGGAGCATGTTGTGTGAAGGCTGCTTAAAATGTTTATAATTTGTTACGCACATCAACGTGTCAACAATGCCGCGGCGGCAACTGCCACGCTGCTGCTGGAACGGGAAGCATTGCTGTATGTTGCCTGTGCTGCATGCCCCATGTTGCATGCAGATGAAAATAAATAATTACGCGCCATAGGAGAAGCGGAAGTGCTGCAAAGGAGACGGAAGTGCATACGGAGTGCACTGCATGTGTGCTAGCGTGTGTGTGTTAGTGTGGGTGCGCGCGCGGGCATGTTGCACATAATTATGCCGCACGCGAAAGCAGCGGATGCACGGTGAAAGTCTATTGGTTGCTCTAATGCGGCGTAAGTGGGTTGCCATTGCAACATTGCAAAGTGTGCAAGTGAAAATGCAAATTGCTGGCGGAGCGACTATGAACTTCATAGTATTAAACATCTTCCAACCCGCTCACCCCCTTCCACACACACACATATACATATGCCGAGCGTGGAACTTCTGCACTGGCAGCAAGGCCAGGCTGTGTCTGAGGCGAGCAGCGCCCGCTGAAAAGGGCTAATTGCGAGTGAGCCACTTCCGGCATCAAATTTCCGGCTGACGAACGCAGCAGGCAGGTGGCAAGCTAATGTTGCAATCGCGTCTTTTGTGCAGACATTGCAAAGCAAATTTCGCATTCCGACACAATTACCGACGTTGCTGGAGCGGGCGGGAGTGGAGGTGGGGAAGGATGTACGAGGCCCGACGGCCGAAAGCGCTTTGTTCGATGATTCGCGATTAATTAATGAGAATTTCAATGGACTTCGCGCGGGGCCCGCCAGCCTGGGAGTCGCTGCGTTGCAGCATGTGTTTTTATGTTGTGGACGTACGGCCTGCGGGTCCGGATGGGGTTTGCGTGGCGTATGAGCAACGCCAATGGTGCACTGCGTATGAAAGGACGCGAAGGCAAGCGAAAATCGAAATTTTAATCGCAAAATGTGTAAATACGTTCATTGCGTAAATGCGACCACCGGATATTATTAAATGTGCATGCGCTGCCTCCGCCCCTCCGAAAGTCCTTCACGGAATTACAACCAAAACTAAACCAAACTACAGTTTCATGTCGACAATGAGCGGAATTTTGCTAGTAACAAATCCACGTGTTAATCGGTATTTGTGATGCGATGTGGAGGGTCGGGTGCAGGAGCGGGCGCGCCTGCCGCACTAAAATCGGCGGAATTGAAAAATTATAGCACGCGAAGAATTAAGCAAATTTGTAGAACAGGCGTCCCTCACACGCCTTCCGCACACCCTGGCGCGCCGTCACAGAACGCTATCACAACAAGGCAATCGTTGGAATTTATCAGCAACATACCAACAACAGCAACAACAGCACTAACTCAAACAACAATTTAGTCATCAAGTTAACCGCTAATTGACGGCACAAAACACGTACATGGCATGTGTGCGTGTAGCAACATCACGAGCAGGAGTGTGTGTGTGTGAGTGCAGGTTGTGTCGTGTTAAATTGAATGACATGCATTGTGCGAGTGTGTGTGTGTGCATGTGCGTTTATTTATTTAAATAAATTTCCATTGCTGACGTGCGCCGACTGCCAACCAGAGGCATGCGAATGTGCCCCTGCATACTCAAACCTTCCCCCCCTAGCTAGACGCGAGACAGTGCGGCACTCTACTGGCTGCTCGGATCTGAGAAACGAAAGGAGAACCGGAGAACAAAAGAAACGTTTCCAGTTAATGAACTCTTTTGCAGCGAAAAAACGCTAAATGTCAGTGTTGCCCTTTAGTGACTGTGTCGCTATTTCTAATAAAATTTCCAACTTGCGACACATTTTTGATCCGTCAGCATTAATTATCTGTTGATTTACAATAGTATATATAATCACGGCTGCTATCTTTGGCGACAAGGCTGAGAGAGTTGATTTTATAAATATCTACGGCGTGTTATTGTTACAAAAAAATTCATCCATTTTCACTAAATAAATAAAGTATTACCATCGTATAAAATATAATTAATAGTTTCGATTAAAATCGAAAAACAATTTTGTTAATTTCGTAGTATATGTAATTGAGTATTTTTAATTGAAGCGTGTAATATGAATTTTGCTAAAAAAAATGGAAAAAAATAAAAAAAAAAGTTTTAAGCTTTTTTTTAATAAATACCTAACCTAACGGTAATTAACGCTTCTGAAAATATTTTATAAAATTTGTCGTGGCTCGTAGAACGTTGGCATCTCTTTTCCACTAAATTGTAGAACTTGCATTTCGTTGTTAGTGTAATTGAGTCGATTTCTGAAGGATGCTTGTCCATGAACTCTGTCCGCCACTCTTTATCCGGCGTTTCTTTCAAATTTCGAATTATTCAAGTAGTAACTTTTTCGTTCGCCGCTGCTTTGTCGCGCTGGAGTGGGTTAGGCGCTCTTGGAACAAAGCGCCGCACAATGACGAAAGTTTTCTGAGCAAGCTGGCATAATCTCCCTCACCTTCCCCGTACTCCATTTATGCATGCAGCAGCGTCGGTGACAAGCAAATTGGAGTCGCTCGACTCTGCAGCTAGCTGCTCTCAAGTTGGGCTGGGCCAACCTGCAGTGCTTGAAAAGCGCGCTTTCATTAAATGCCGCCCGCTGGCCTCATACAGTTACACGTCCGCCGGTCACGCCCATCGAGTGGTGAGCACTGGCCGCACTGCAGGGTTTTAAATTTTAAGCCTCATTTTTGGAAGCCGAACTCTTTCAGTGCGCAAAGCACAAAATCAACAAACAAAATGCAATCCGGACGGAGACCACAGAGACCGCAGAGCAGAGCAGAGCATCGGACCCATACGCCTTTGTTCTGGTGAACCGCGCTGGCAGACAAAAGCGTTTAGCAGCAACTGAAAGGATTTTGTGCCAACCGTAGGCGCACGAAGGGCGAGCGGCGACCAAAGGGGAGGGATCCGGGACGTCTGAGGGAATTGCTTGAATATTATCAAAAAGAATACATTCTGGCGTGTTAATTAAATACCGGCATTCTTGCTGGTTTCTGTTGGTTTACAGCTGCTGCAACCTGTTTCATTTGCTTCCCCCCTGCCTCAGCCGTCGCCTGTCCTCGTTGTGTATTCATTAGCACAACAAAAGGTTAACCATTTTACAAGCAGCAGCGGCGGCAGTGGCTACAACCAAACAAAAGAAGCTTCACGCCAGCAAAAAGAACAAGAACATGCCCCACAACAACCACAACAACCACAACAAACACAACAACAACAGCACTAACAAGACCATCAGCAACAACGAAGCAACTAACAATTAGAAAACAAGCATAATACCCGAAATTATTTCCGCACCATTGTTTAGCTCGCCTCACACTCTTACACACACATGCACACACGCTCCTGCGAGCCACCCAGCAATGTTTCGAAATGGAATTGTCCTGTCTGCGTCCGTGTGCGTATGAAAGCGCGCACACACAACGGCACGAGGCGAGCAGGTGAGCAGGAACGAAGCACAGGCCAGCCAAGCAAGGATAAATTGAATTAAAGCTTCTTGCTCGCTCGCCCGCCCGCCCGTTCGCTCCACAGCAGAACGAAAATTCAAAACCATAAATTAAAGGACCCCGAGAAGGAAGTTATTACACCTTGACTGTGCGACCAATTAATGGGCCATGAAATTTGGTAAATTGTAAATACGAGTGCCCGCAGCAGTGGCAGCGACTCTGGCGCCGGCAGCTGGCCTGCGACTAATTGTAAGCGAGCTAAGTAGTCGGCCTAATTGCTGCTAATGGCGCTTAATGGAGTCCAACAAGGATTACGCAAAGCGAGAGCGCAAGCCAGCGAAAAGCTGAGAGCGTAATCCCCTTTCTTTCGCACGCCGACACACCACTTCAAAGTACCGCCCCACGTCAGCTTGGCCGCCTTGGATGCTGACTGCACTTCGATGATCCGAAGCATGAAGTGCAGCTCTAACTGAGCAAGCTAAGCCGGCTTGGCGGCCTTTGAAACGATTACAATTAAATTGATCCAAGGTGTCCGTCGTGTTTTGCACCAGCACACAATGCTCCGTCTTCATACAAAAGTTAGGTACAATTTTAAAAATCGGCCGAATCAAGGCAAATATAAATGCATGCTTAGTATGGGGTTGGGAAATTTTTCGACTTGACTACTCGGAACCTCATATATGCAGAAGGGTTTTCCTAAGTGTGAGTTCGTGAGCGATGCTAAGAGAAAAATGCCTCGTGTGTACTCTCTAAGTGAGGGGACACAACCAGAGTAGTGAGAGAAGGTCCGACTCGGTGGCTATAAAAACCTTCCATCGAAGTAGGCTCAGTCAGTTCAGTCTCCCCTTTGCCACTTATTCAACCAATTGCACACTCCTTCGCCAAGAAATGTTGAAAGAAAACGTGAATGCGGGCTTCGTGTAAACGGTGTACGACCGGTGTTTCTGAAAAATTTCGGCTCGAGGAGCGTGATACTTAAGAAAAAACTGTATGAAGTTAGAATTCCTCACAAAGAGGAATTTGCGTTTTGATAAAAATGGAGAGCGGGTACTTTAACATTAGAAGGTCACGATACCGGATTAAGCAATTTCTCGTAGTAAGATAAAATTCAAAGTATGATTTAAAATCTCTTTAAAAAAATTCATTGGCCAATCTTTCTTAACAAGCCTTTAGCTAGGAACAACTTTTAAATCCGTTCAAAATATACGTAAACAAAAGCAATCATATTTAAAACATTTTTTTAATTAAATGGTTTGTCAGAATCACAAATATGCCAGGCTGGAATTCCCTAAGAAGTTGACTTCCCGCGTCGACTTGAATTCTCTTGACAAATGGAAAAATATCAATTACGATATACTAAAGTAGTTTTTCATGGGCTGACTTTTGCATTAGCCTATTTGAGAACCAAAATGAAAATGGGACCGGGTAAATCACTTCGTATTAGACACGCTTAAACTCGTCGGCATTTAGCCGTATCACATACACATTCACGAGCATATTTTATTTCATTAGCTCTCTAAAATAGCTGGCGATAAATCAAAGCTCGAACAAGACACAGAACGCTGTAATTTATCAAATTAGTTGGGGTCAGTATCGGGGCGCATTAAGAACTAATTACACGCTGTGGCGGTGGCGGCGGTGGCTGCGGCCGGCAATCAGCGAAAGCTATTTTGTTCAGTCCGCACCAATCCCAGCGAGAACGAGTGCGCGCACACGTGTGTCGAAGCATGTGGGTCCACATGTGTGTGTGCATGTGTGGGGTTGGGCAAAGTCATCAAAAACATAAGCCAGACCTTTACGACTTTCGACGGCGCGGCCGGGTCGCTGAAGCGTGCTAATCGCATTTGCGCGTGTTTTTTATACGCCGCCGCAGCGGCAACGGGATTTGCGCCGCATTACTTTCATGGCGTTGCAGCAGGTACACTTGATTAACGACGCGATTACGCGGCACTGCGGCAGCGGAAAGCCTCCGCCGCTCTGAACTATTGATCCCGCTGCCACTTAGTTGCCTACTCGCCAACACTTAAATGCGAAATAATTACAGGACAATTTCGGAATCTGTTCGGATCGCAAATTGCAGCTCAATTAAAACAAATGAGAGACAAGTCGGCTGCGGCGGCGACGGCGACAGCGACCTTGGCACTTGCCACTTACCACTTGTTAGTACACGCTGCCATAACAAGTGTTGAAATCTTTACGACTTCACGGAAGCGGCCACTGCTTCCAAGACAATAACACACCAAGCACACAACGGAACATGGCCAACTCATTTTAATGCGCAATAAGCAGCTACCGTGGAAGACAATAGAACCGAGACGCAAGAGTGGGGTGGTATTAGCAGAGAATATACATACATATGTTAATGAATTTATTACACTTCTTCATCGGAGATAGTCGATGGAGTTGGTATCTTGGCAGAAGCAGCTTTGACGCAAGCGAGAGCGATATTTCTTAGTTGAAGATGCCGCTAGAGGTGAAAATTCGAAAATTTCCCAAACCACAAACCATACAACTTAATAACAATTGGATGGAAGAATCCCCGAAGAATTACTGGCAATCGATTGTTATGAACAATCAGAGCCGTTTTTTAAACTTTTTTCATCCTAATAAGTAGTCTGGAATCTCCAGTATAACTATTTGCTAAATATTTTATTCATGCTATATTGGATATGAGCACCGCCTCGAATGACAGAACGGCCAGCCGAGTTCGGATTAGAATGCCGAGGAATCGTTCATTCATTATTATATCTATTAAAAGAATGAAGAATACTCCTGATGGGAGTGCAATTTATTGTGAGAGATAAATTTGTACTTTATATTAAAAACAGGTACATTTGACATCAAAGATTGTGGTTCCACTGATCCATGTGGCAGGAAAATATTCCTACCAACTGGTTACCACGCTTGCTTGTAAATATTGAAGCAACCTAAACCGCCGTCAAGCAATGAAGAGGGGAAGGTGGTTGGTGACAAATTCCAACCAATTCTGCAGCTCCTCGTACAGTTCACACATTCAACTGCCTGACTGATTGAATGACTGTGTTGCTGGCGTTCATGCGAAAACACTTGTAAACATGGCGGGCATTTTTGCTTAGTCAGCTACAAAAATGAGCGCTCGCTGAAGCACAACACTAAAAATTCCAATGACTGATTGCGACTTCATTTGCACGCACGCAGATCTTCATCTGCAGCTTTACCTCCGTATTTATTTTCTGTTTTGAGTGCGTCGTAAACCTGTTTCGCCGTTCTTCCTCGCCGTTGGCAATGAACTCAACGGCAACGGCGGAACTGAGCTTCTACAGCAAGCCCGGTCAGAGCAACTCGTTCGCCTCTGTCCAAAGACCTTATCTGCGCGGTCGTGTGAGCTGAGCCGGAGTGAACTTTGGACGGTAGCGCGGCCCATCAAGAGCGAACGCCATTTCGCCGCGGCGGTATCAACGGCAACAATTGAATTGTATGGAGCATAATGGAGCAGCAACAGCTGCGCTGCTTGTGGGTCTGGTCCTATTCGCCGTCTGCCTTGTTTTGACATTACTGCCAAATGCCTTTTTGTGTGCATATCTCGTCCGCTCCATCGCACCATTTGTCAGCGCGGCGGAGGTGTCAGACCTGTCAAGTCGGCTGCCAAATCAGCAAATCTTCCACAGCATCTGCTAGGCATCTAGGGTTGCTTCTCTTTTCCATACGCTCTGTCTCGGCCGCTGCCACAGACGCACGCCGAGTTGCAGATTGTAATTCGCATGTGGCACCCGAAAATACGGCGGACAGCGACAGCCAGCGAGCACTTTAACTGAACAACAACTCGGAGTGCGGAGCGGGGCGGAGCGAGGCATTATGGCGCAAGTGAGAAACCTCGCGTGCGTCTAACAACAAATGCTGTAACACATTTCATGGTCAACTGAGCTAGAGTTGCCTTAGCCGCCTCGATGTTGTCTATTTAATTAGTGTTGATTTCTTGGAACTGTCGCGCGGGAAGGGGCGGGAGTCGTTCGCTTTTGTAAAAGCCAAATTGCTGCGCATCGTTGAGGCACATAATTTCAAATGTGTTGGACGCCGTCGAATCTATAGCAATGACTTCACACTTTCACACGTGCACACGCACACACTGTGTGTGTATGTTAACACAGTAACAAGCGAAATAGAGGCGGAACTCTACTCTCCGCAACCGCACACGCACATACAGACCACACGTCGCTGTTTGCGAAACAATCCGCTATTGTTTCGACAAGGCCTTAACTTGCGATCTGCTGTGCAAGCCACCCTCCTCTGATGCCACACTGCCACCACCGCCACTGCGGCCGACATGTCCACCGCTTCGTTTACGCACGCTCTTGTTTGAGGTTAAGTTTGCGGAATGAACTCCGTGGCGGAAGCACAACCGTCGATGCTGCTTCTCATGTGTATGAGTGCATGTGCATGTGTGTGTGTACGGCTCTGCATGTGTGTGTTAAAATTTAAATCACTTTGGCTTTACCAAAGCTGACATTGACCCACATTCGACTGCTGCCGCTGCTACGGCTACGGCTACACTGCCGTCTCTGTGGCCGGGTTGCGGCGCATTCGCGGCTGCGGCTCCAGCATCGCATTCGCACTCACAGTCGCCTCGGCGTGTTTGAGTGCAATTTTCGGCTCGCTTCTTCTTAATTAAGTTTTCTGTTTTGTGTGCCTCCACGTTGGGTCGTTGCGGAGCGCTGCCGCCGTGAGCCGTGTGGTTCAGTGTGACGTTTGAATGTGATAATTGCGGTCAATAGTATTTTGGGACGCGCCACAGTAATTTCTTCAACGCAGATGCCGTCACGCGGTGACGCAATTGCTACGGGCTGCACGTCTGCAGCGGTCGCTGCTTCAACGCTTGCACCATCGGCTCCATTAAAGCGTTTCGAGTTCATGGTTATGGATATGTAAGCGGCGTCGAATTTTTGCATTTTGCTGGCTGTTTCATTCGCAAAGGTCAACGGCCTCGACCCGCCGCTGGGTGGCAACACAGCAGAGCGGCTCCTCTAATGAATGGCCCATATTTGCATAACTGATAGGCTTTGGAAGTCGGGTCTTCAGACACAATAGAAAGACTAAGTCCTCCAAAGCCCACTCCTAATCACTGGCCAAATTAATCTCACAATCGCAATTAAAATTCGCAAAAAATTCTTTGCGGGCTCCATGCCAAGCACGGACAGTTTGAAAGCCCGCACTCAGCCGAGATATACTACACAAAATTCGGGATGCTTCAAATACCAAAGCCAACGGGAAGATTCGGCATGCAGTCGCGCCATTCCACACAAAATTTAGTAGCTTCTTGGCAGATTCAGCTTTGGCTACTGCTCGATAAACAAGAAAAGTCGTTTATGCCTTCTGTATTATCTACCCCGCTCCTCGCACCCTCCTGCCGGCGGACCATTGCTATTTCGCATACCAGAAATGTTTGTTCCTGGCATCCACAAAAGTTACAACTTGCACATTTTTCGTTCTTTCTAACTTCATGCATGCAAAATGGGCAAAATGCTCCGCCATGTGAACGCACTCTTGCAAATGCATGCGTGTGTTCGTGTGTACATGTGAATGCATATATCAATGTACGTATGTGTGTAGCGTCCACTTCAGGGGAGATATGTATATGGGGGGCTTACAATGAAAAATAATAATTTACCCGCATATATTTGATTAAATATCAAAATCAATTCAAAAACAAGTCAGAAAGCATCAGTCGGGTTCCGTCGAAAGAGCAATTCCCTAACGACACATAAATAAACATTTTTATAAATATCGTGGACTGGTAAGCTAATGACTTGTGGTGGGCGGCCCCCTCTGAAAAAATGTTGACTCCGGACCTGTCTTTATGTATAAGTATGTATAGCAATTAAGTAACTCGCTGCGCTGCACACTTACATGGAGCCTTTGGCAACTGTCATATTCAGGCCGTCGAGGACGACGTTGGGATTCTTGGTGCTGCCGTACATTTTGTGCGCCCGCCGCACACACACCGCCTGCTGGCGGCGCGTTGCCAACGTAGACGGCTGCGATATGAAGTTACGCCGACGGGCGGCCAAGTCCAGTGCAGCATTGTCGTACTTCACCGGGGGAACACCCTCCGATTCCGCATCCATCATGTCTGTGTGCCTTTAAAGTAGCTCGCGTGTCGGAGGGACGGTGTGACTGACAGTCTGTCTGCTGTTGGTGTTGCAATTCTTGTTCTTGTTGCTGCTGCTGCAAATGTTGCTGATTCCTTGTGTTGTCTTTGTGCGCCCTCTAGAGGGTTCCTTTACAGTTGTAGTTATTTTCCTTGTCGTTGTAGTTTTCGATGTTGCTATTGTCGCGCACAATTGTGCCACTTGTGTGTGCAACACGCTGCTGCAGTCACTGGGGCTGCCTGCCTCCGCGCTGCTGTCTGTCTGTCTATGTACCTCGCTTGCCCTCTGCGACCCCTCGCGGCGCGAATGTCTCGTCAAGAGCTGCAGTTATTGCTGCAATTGATGTTAAGCAGGCCAATTCGATTGTCAGCGATAGCGTAGTTGCTCTCTCTCTCGTCGTCCCGTTGTCCTTGTTGTTGCTACAGGTCGTCCTTGTTGTCGATATCTGCAATGGGACACAAGCAAAGGCGGCGAGATGAATATTTTCAGTTGCTGAACAAGAAAAAAGGCAGCTAAATTTTATTGCTCGAAATTGCTCGATTTTCGAACTCGCTCGCTTGCTGCGCCGCGTTGCAAGCGGACATGAAAATGAAGGCGGGCGACACGCGTCGCGCGACTGCCAGACCCCGCTCCGGCACAACTGCAATTTGCTTTACGTTTTCAGCAAAACAAAATTGAATTCTGTCATTGCACTTGAGTGCAGCGGCAAGGGGGACAGCGCCGCCGATGCTCGCAGTTGATTGCACCAATTCCGAGTGAAGTGCCTGTGATGAGAACTGCGCCATGCCCGCGCGACGTGGCGCAATTGGAAAATCCAATTGTCTTAATATGAAACCAAAACGGAAAACCCGAAGGGAACCGGGAATCGTAAGGCAGCAGGACAGGAACAAATTTAAAACTATCAATAATTCTTAAAGTACCCCACAACAATGATCCAGCTTCATCTCCCTTTCCACCATCACCTACAAAAAAATGCTCGTGTCATTGAAATTTTGCATTGGACCAAAAACAATGTTTTTATGAATTGCGACAATAGGTTTTTCCATTAGCTCAATGAATTATTCGGCTCAGTCCGGATTCACGCCTGCTAAAAGACGAAAACGATCCTTTGAAGAATGATGCCGGTCCCGCTCAACCTTAACGGTTTGCTTCCGTTTGCCTTTGCGAGCGAGCGAGTGCCAGTGAAAGGAAGCCGGAAAGTGAAAATCGCTAGAGTAATGGACACTTCCGTCTGTGCGCAGTGGACGGGTGTAGAACAAAAAAGCTTCAAACAGAAGCCACATCATGAAGCCAGAACAGGAGCAACTACTTAACAACGTGAAAAGCCTAAGCGCAACATCCTCATAGTTGTTGCAAGTCCTGTAGGAACTCTGCGTCCAACAAAAAGCGGGAGCAATTACTCGTTACAGTGCCGAGCCCGCAACTGGACGTTGCCCCTACTTTACCGCTGCCTCACTATCGCATTCCTGCTTTGACTCTTTCCGAGGGAAGAGTACCCCCCGTAGACTGCATTGCACTGCAGTGCACAGCAGCGCCCGCTTCGAGACCAAAACTCCTCCAGGGCGACGGTACTGGACGTGACATTGCAAGCGGCAGCAGGGCGCTCAAACAACCCATGGCTTGGCTCCGACTATGAAGCTATGAGGAGAAGCCTGTGCTGTGCTGTGCTTCGACTACGAGTAGTGCGAATTTCTGTATCTATAGCTGTGTGTTTGTGTGTTTGTGTGTGTGTAGCTCTACAAGCTACAGTTTAACCTTGATTTATGTGAAACGATTGTGCTTTGCTCCACTTTCTTGTTGCTGTTGCTGTTGCCATTGTTGTTTTGTTTTGTTATTGTTGTTGTAATTGTTGAGCTATCGTGCGGGTCGTCCTTATTTGATTTGTATTTATTTTGCTGTTTGGTCAGCACTTAGGTCATTAGGGCTGACCCCTCCAGCCCTCCGCAGGGCAGCGGCAGCAGAAACTGCAACAGATTTTTGCAACAAGCGGCAATAAAAAGCGAGCCGCTCCGGATAACTCGCAGCAATAAGTTTAATTTTTTCCCCATATGAGCTTGAATGAATATCGGCAAAATACAATTTTACGGTCAATAAACCCCAAAGCAGTCTGCTCATGCCTGAGTGCCCGCTGCCGAGCATTGCGGGTTGCGAGTTGGCCAGTGCTCACGGCCGTTCCAATTAATTTCGCGCATTTTCGCTCCTTTCTGTCATTTTGTGTATTTCGCTTTTATTTTCGCAGTGCAATTGCAAAATCAATATTTTGAAACAAACTTGGTCAAATGCCTTTTGTGTTTGTAACTGTGTTGGTATTGGTGATGCCACGTTTTTATTTCCATCACGTTTGTGGCGCATTCAAGCAGCTTCGTGTAATTTAAATTAAAAGCTTCATCAAAAAATAACGCACATAAATTTTAATTAGGGTCGGAAGGGAAAAAACTCTTCCATCGATATTAGTCATTATGCTGCTGCATTATTGCATAGATTGCTGTTCGCTGTGTGTGTCTGTGGCAGCGCAAATATTGTTAATATTTCTGCATGTGGCATGCCCTCTTGTTTCGCTGCACAATGCAAAATCAGATTCGCCAGCGCCCGATATTGACAGATTGATGCGATTATATACCCAACTAACCCAACCGCGGCCTTGTAAAAAGTTGTATTTCATATGAATGCATTTTAATAAAGGAATTCTTTACCAAGTTTTTCCTACATAAAAAACACCGCTGCAGTGGCTCAGTGGACGTGTCCCGCTGGTTCGATCCCCAGCAGACTCATAACGTCCACAAAATAAAAAAGAGTTTGTTTTCAAATTGTTTCCCTGTTTTCCTTTTTGTCATGAGAACAGTTCGGACATGGTTATAGAAAAATATAAAGGCGAACTTGTGCTAAAATTTAACGAGCACGCACAGAAAGCGAGGAAGCTCGACCTAACGCTCGATTATCCGGGCTATTTCGCCATACATACTTATGTACATATGTGCATATGCATGTACGGAATCAATTTGAAAAAATTTCCAAGTACTAAAGTATGTATGTAAACAAATTTATAAGATACCAATTCACGAACCCATAATTGAGCATTTTATATGTGTGCAAGAAGGAGAAGTTTGTTTAAAACGCACGAATTTTCGAGCTAAATGCCACTTATTCAACTTGTTGTAATTAAGTCTTATCTGAGTTACAATAAGGTTACATTTCCGTATATTTTGCTTCGTTTACAACATACAGCTTTGCTCTGAATATGGACAACTTAGTGGTGAGCTGGGAAACCATTTTACATAGCTACCCCAATCGCTGCGTCGACATTTGATGTTCATATTGGTTGAATTTTCCGCCTCATTGCGCGGCAACATGCGAAATATTGCCGATTGAGGATTAGCAATGAGCCGCCGTATGCCATGCCACATTTGCTGCATGCCACAAGCACAAAAGCACACACACACGTAATCCAACAAATAAACACTCATTTTGCAATTGTCTGTTGTCGCAAGCAGCGCAGCGCGCTCTTTAATGAAGCCTATTTGCCACATACAATTCGTTTGCGTGTGTGTGTACATGCAGCACTGGTGTTGGCAGCAGCAGCACCGATAGTAGCAGCAAGCAACGACCGCAATTATTACAAGCCATTAGTTGGCAAGTTGACGCCCCACCTCCCGTCTCTATCGAGCGCCACTACCTTCGCTGCCCCTTGCCGCAACTTGATTCAAGTGCATGTAATGCACACACGGCATGTCGACAACGCTGGCGTACTTGCCTCATGTAAACTGCAGCCCCCTGTCCCCCACCCCCACCCCTGCTACCAACCGCAAAAAATCGAGTTGCTAAATTGTAACGAAATGCAGGAATTACAAGCCCGTTTGCCTACTGCCTCACACCGACTGCCGGCTCTTCCCCTCTCTCCGGTCCGTCAACCATGCGGCTTAGCAACTTGCTTGCGGCTTTGCTTCTCGTCTATGCTTGCAAATAAATTTCTGCTGAAGCTTGGCGTTTTCTGTTTTATTTTTGCGCGTTGTTCGTTTTTCTGCAAGTTTGTCGTTTTTCTATTTTGCTATTTTTGTTTCGTATTCTTTTGTTTCTGCCTTTTTTGTAGCAAATATTTTTGCTGATGTAATTGAAAATGAGACTGGAAAACAAAAGAAGCCATAGCATTTGCAGAATGGCACTTGCAGCGACCACGGCGAAGAGTCGTGCTGGTGGGGTGCGGAGGGCGGGCAGTTGCAGCAGCAACAGCTACTGTTGCAACCAGTGCAAATGTGCAACACTTTTCTGCGCTGCACGCAAAGGCAGCGCTTCAGCAGAGGGAGCAGTCAAGCGAGGGCAGGGAACGCTTCAATTCTTGAGGAAGGCGGAACTGAAAGGTGGAAGATTACGCTTTAATCAGAGCTGGGTATGGAAATTAATTTCAACTAGCAATTATCATTCCGAAAATTTTTTCGTGGTAATTTTTTTTAAATTCCTTACAAAAGCAATTGAAAAAGTTTAATTCCCTTGGCAAGGAATTATAGACAGGATTGAGAGGATTGGCTCCTCTGCCATTGAGCAATATGTCAATTAGCTTGCTCGATGTGGGTCGACAGTGGTGCACGGATTCATTCGGGAAGTTGCACCTTGACCTTGGTGAATGCAACTTCACACCGCGTACCTCTGCAACCTTCTCCACCCCGCCGAACATAACCAATGTGCAATGTAATCACCTCGTAATCAAGTGTGTTTGCGGCAAATATTTGCAATTACTTTCGTATCATCTTCCAGAAGCGTGTGTGTTCTTATGTGTATGCGGTTGTTGCGAGAGTGTGTGTGTCTGTGCAGCAGAGTGCATTTTTTAAGGCATCTCATTGCCTTTTCGCAATTTTCCCTTCAAGAAACAGAAACTGCAGAATCAACAGTTAAACTTACAACAACTCGAACAACAACAATTAATTAAATAAAAAATTCGCTAATTTAGCAAAATCTACAAAATCTTTGCAAAAATCTGAAAATCACGAAAGAAGCGAAAAAATCAGAAATTTGCATTTTATGGTCATTTTTGCTGTTGACATTCAAGATTCGAGAAGCTGGCGATCATTCAATTGCGATATGGGCGTGTGTCGTGTGTGTGTGCTCGCAAATGGAAAAATACGTGTGCATGTACATATATACGTACAGTAGTGTGAGTGCCCCTCGGCGCGGCAGACGGCTACGCCCTGTTGACGGCCAACTTGACTCCGGTTAGTCATAAGTCATGAAACTCATGATGACGAGCATGGAGCCGCTTCGCTTAGATACTTAAGCCCATGCCAGAATTGCGAATGGCAGAGTGTGTGAGCCTTTTGTGGCAAAAAAAAAGAAACCAGTTTTATATAAAAGTAGTCTGTCTGCTCGGCAGTTATTCGAACACGTACAAAGGTCATGCCTCAATTTCATTAGCAATCTGCGAGCTGTCATCATCGTCCATGTTGTTATTGCTGTTGTTGTCGGTGTTGCCAATGGTGCTTTTTCTTCACTGACAATTACCCTCTGACACTTGACAATCTTATTGCCTGTCCACCCCTCGACCACCGTCACATTCATATGAATGATCGCGGTCGTCTGATCGAGAATGAATTTTGCGAAACTTGAATTTCACGCGAAATCGATAAATCCGGCTTCAATGGTGAACGCGTTATTTGAAGCACTCTCGTAGTTGCGCACCCCCTCCACTCAGCAGGTCGTTTCAACCACAAGTCACTCGTCGGTGTGCACTGTTAATGAGCGCGCCTAATGATGCTCGCTTAATTGCTCTCGAAGGCGATCAATATCGCGGATCGGTGCAACTTAATGCAAACGTCGAGCTGCCTGACGGGGGATAAAAGTGCAATAAAAGCTGGACTTTGGCACTCGAATGGAGGACAATACAATGTTCGTTTCCAAATGGACTCGATCTTGACATGTCGGGCAGTTGTAAGCGCACTAATCTCTCACTAATTTATTCGTAAGCAATTTTAATTGGTTTCATACTGCAATTAGTGCTACGAAAGAATTGTTATGTTGACTTCACTTCAGTTTTTCCCAACTTGATCATTTCTGCATTTTTAAAAAGGAAACACCAAATTGCAAAATCAACGCATCCATCATTGATTCAACAGTCAGTTTTGGCAAGCAGAAATAATGTGACATGCAAAATTTATTCTTTAGAGAAGATTAGGGATCGAACTAGCGGGTCTATCACATCAAAAGCCAAGCATACTCCTATTAGAATTGTATACCTATTACTTTTCCAACCATGGATCTGCTTCACCTCCCCTGCGATCTCCTTCCAATAAATGAACCCATCTCGGTCACTTGGTGCTACTACACTACTCAGCCGGGTCTTATGTACTCAGAAATCCATCCAATGCTACTTTACTTGTTTTCAATTGTCTCGAATCGAATTTACATTTGTCAGTTTATTACAGATTTTTTTAAGCTACACATCTCAAGTGTTTTTGGAGTTGCTATGCCCCAGCAGCAGCAATCACTACTCCTACCTCCCACTTAAGCTCTGCCTCATTATCCTTAAATCATATCCCTGTGATTTATGCGTCTACATGCGATTTATATGCATATGTACATATTTCAAGCGCTAAGTGCGTTATACTCCACCCACCTCCATTCGCCCACTACAACACTTGGCCTATGGCTTCTTTTGGGTGACCTTCCGCACTCGTCCTTGCGTCCTGCTCACAGAGAACGTCGCCTGAACTAATAATTTCGAAGAAAACGCTTGCAGTGAGTAGACTTTGAGACTTTGCCCTCGGCCGGCGATTTCAGCACTTCTTTAAATAGCCGCCCAACTACGCAGAATAGCAGAGGAAAAAGAAAACAATAACAACAATATGGCTGGGTGTGGACGTGTAACTTTCTGCAGGCATTTTGATGGGTTTTTTATTTGCTGCTCTTGTAATTCTTATAATTTTATGACTATTTGCAATATAGCTCAGACGAAAGTGTCTGTGTGTGCGTGTTTGCCTATATGATGTGGCTCTGTGTGTACGCTCGTGTGTACATTGTACATACATATGTCAAACACAAATGCACTTGACAACAACAACGACTGTTGTCAACATCACAATGGCAAAACGAGCACGCACACACGCATATGTGAATGTGTATTTGTATTTGTATGTGATCACAAGCACAAATCACCCAGCAGCAGCAGGCAATCTGACAGATGCTGTGAAATACCATTCCAAGAGATTGGCTTCAGCGCTTGGGAAACGACAAGACCGGGATCGCCCGCCTGACTAGTTCCGAGCACACTCGCACACGCATACGCACAACACACTGCTACACGTGTATACACTTGTACAATACAAATGCGTGTATGAGTGTGTGGGAACGTGTGTCAGGCGGAACGCTGGGATGTTCCTTCAACAGCAGCCGGCACTCCTGATAGTTGCCGTAACCTTCCGCAAGTTTCGATTTCGCTTGGCGAATTCAGCTTGGAAATTTATTGCAGAAATTTCATTGCTCCCAAATAAATCGAAAGCTGCGATGAGCGCGGCGCTGACACACATTCCGACTTACAAGCGCTTTTTATGTCGCGCTTCAGTTTGAGCGAGTGTGTGCTGCTCTATAAGAAAATAGAAGTGGCAACCCCAGCGCAGACGAGCAAATGACCTCAAATGCTCAAACAAGAAAAACCATTTACCTTATATTCCGACATTAAAAGCATTAGCCTTACTCGGCGGTTTTATGTTTGCTCGCTTTGTTGCAGTTGATCTTCGGGCTACTGCACAATGGACGAGCTTTAAAGCGCACAAACATGAACGACCCGTTGACCTTCACCGATGTTATAGCCAGAGACCAGGAGGTCTTCAGCTTCGACGCGCGGAAGCATTTAGAAAGTAAGTTCCTTCAAAAGAGTCGAAAGCAAGACTCAGAGAACCGCTGACTCACAGACGAGTAGCAATGCGGTCATCCTTGATAGCTCCTCTGCTAGTCCCTCTCAATCGCAAACAGAGCTGAACCGGCGTTGGCATACATATACAAAATTTCAACATGACCGCAATTGCATGAAAATAAATTAATTCAAAAAAAATTTCCATTCCAAAGAGGAAAACCGTAATCGAATTGCGTAGAGTTTTTAATTTTATTGCATGCATATGCACATGTGTGAGTGTTAGCTGGTGTGTGCATGAGCGTACGCAGGATTTCATTAAAGGGCATAAGAGAGGATATTTCAGTTCTTCTGTTCTCTTCAACCAATTTGCATTGAACTTCTATGACTGCCAAAATATATTTATTTTTTTTTAATTAGAGGCGCCTTAAGGATATTGTCACGTCAATTTTAATTTTGGCAGAGAAGAAAGGATACAACATCTTAAATGGTGACTTTTGTGACTCTCGCCAGAATGGGGCTATATAACCATACACATAATTAGTTATCATCATGATTCTAGGGGCGATAAGCTGCCCTCCCCTACGTATTGCTGTGTGCTTGTGTTTGCACAGGTGAAAAAAAGCTTAAATGAGTTATTAAAAGCCATACACAATGACTTTGCAGTTTGCTGTGGCCTTTGTAGCGGCAGCGTAATTCACTTGCCACACAATTGCATGGAGGAGCATTCACTAATGTGCGTCGGAACAAGCGATCAATTTACACGTCGAATTCGCTCATTATTTGCCACAGTTCAACGAACACAGTACAGTTTTGCCTGCTTCGACTACGACTGCTGCTCACACTCCGACTGCATGGAATTTCGCTCCGCACGCCAGCTGCCAGCAGTAACTACTGCAAATAGCAAGGAAACGAGTCCTTTTCCACGGCGTTCTGCTTTGTACCCAAAACCGTAAACAACGGGCATGCTTGATTGCCGAAGAATAGCAGCGAATCAAATTACCGAGCGCTGCCGAACAGAATTCTTATCCAATTTAATATCTGGCAGTGCGTCCAGACTCAAAATCAAATCAAAACGCATTTACGGAATCCTTTTCACATCGCAAACTCAATTATCAAGTGTTCGCAGCACGCTCCGCTTTCCGGAGCACCCTAATCACTGACTTGACATGCAAAATCTGCGCGGAAAGGTGCCATGCTCAGAATCAGAGCAGCCGCATCTCCTCCGTCCGCTCAAGCGCGCCACCAGTCTGTTTTGCATTTATTATAAGCATCATAAACACTGCATCCCAAGCACCTGCCGGAGCGGAGCACATCTTCATGGTCTATCGACGCCGATTGGAATTTGTTATGTAAATTTTTTTCCGACTACTTGTGCAGCAGTCAGCAACTCGAGCAGCTTGTAAGGATTACAGCTTGTAAGGCTTATGCAAAACGGCTCTCAATTGGCTGGAACGGCCCAATCGGTGTCTGACTGCCTAACTGCCGCCATTGCGGTGAATGTGAAGGAAATGCGGGATTACGGCAAATCCCGCTAGAAGCCATGTCGCTGCTGCTGCTGAATTCGAATCACTTTAACGCTCAAGTGAGAGCCGCCTGGAATGCCGCCCGAACAGCGTTAACGAAGATTCTTGTTTAAATGTATTTAATATTATGTAGTTGCAGCTCATTCGTGGCACTTTGGCCGTGGAATCGTGTTTCCGACCCCACCCCGATTCCAGCTAAAGTTGCGGCTGTTGCCACTTGCCAGTTTGCCAGGCATAATGATTGTTGAAAAATGTGCGGTAATTTAATTGAATAATTATTTGCAAACCGCGACCCATATAAAATTAATTTCGCTAACTGGCAATAATTGGAAAAATCGGTATCGGTTTTGTGACAGTCAATAAAATTGCAAACGTCAATTTATTTTCGTTGCGCTCGATAGGGCCGCCAATTTGTAATTTTCCTTTGTAAATAGTTTGTATATTTTTTAATTAATTGCGCTTTAAACGCCAATCATTTAAACATCACAATCAATTTCCCATCCAACAATGACCACCAATAAAAAGTAATGTATACAGGGGCGTATGATGGATTTTATTTAGGGGTCGGTCTGTAAATTGCCTCGAACGCCTAATTTAAGGACTCGAAAAATGTCGAAATTATGGCATACTTTACAGTCATTAACAAAATGCACATATCTTATGTATATACTAGGGAACCTCAAATAATAAAATTTTTAAAATATCGACGCAGCTTCCAAAAATTAAGCATCTGCTAGGAAATAATTCCATTCCATTTTACGGGATTGGATTTAAATTTTGCACATTCATGATTTGAGAGCTGTAGAGCGGTCATCTGCTCTCCTCTGCCTTGTGCCTGCATACGGGCATGGTACTATGTTCGTACTATACAAAAGCGCATTCATACAAAGGGCAGATGTATTCAAAATAGAGAACAGAACAAAATGGCCATTAATTCCCTGCTCAAAAAAACTTGCGCCATCTGTCGAAGAATATATTTAAATGCATACATATATGCACAGCCCAGCCGCAACGCACCTCATACCAGCTCGCTCGAAGTGAACAAACTGTGGAGTCGAATTCGGGTCAAGTTCTCTTTGTGCTTTCGGTTTTTGCAGTTTGGCGAACACATCAACCGAAATTTGCAAAGTATCATAACCAAACCCTACGAGCATTTCTCCGTGGCTGTTCACGGCACCAAAACAAACAGCCGCTGCTGCTGAAGTAAGCGATATTATCGCAGAGCAAGAAAACGTGCGGCGACCTTGATCTCCATTCCGCTGCGTCGCAATGGAAAAAATCGAAAAGCGTTGAGTCAGAAGAGACCACCGAAGACAAAGCAGCAAAAACCGGAAACTTCGCACACTTGTTGCCCCATACTACCACATGCATGCCGCCGCACTACACCGATCGAGGCACATACATAGATACATACTTGAGGCTTCTGCTGTAGTGTTATCCTTGAGTATTATTCCTTTCGAACGCCTCGGACGCTAGCGACTCCGTGCAGTTGTGTCTTTTGCCACTCACTTTTCAGCGCGAACTGATTCACTTTGTGTCAGTTAAATTGCTCGGAATCGTCGAATCAGGAAGAACCGCCTCTCCGCCGCGCACTGAACTGAGCTGAACTCGTAGCGACGCGACACGCTGGACGCAACACGACTCGCTTGTAATGACAATTGCGAAAAATTATCGAGATGCGATCGCAACGCTGATCGCGTAGAACGCGTTAAACCAGTTCTTGTTTATGTTGGCCGCTGCGGCAGTAGAGTGGCGGGCGCAATAGGCCAGCGAATAATTTCGCCAATTGAAAATAATGCAGCGCCGCAAAACTCGTTTTCATACACGATCGCAAGTGAGCGCGCTCAGAACCAACACGGTTTCAGTTTCGGAAAATTCGAATTTCGGCTTGTCGATTACTTTAGATTGGGTTTAGTTGAAGCCGCGTTTACGATGTGTCTTGGCCGATGTTCGCTGGAAAACTGATCGCCCGCTCAAGCCAAATCACAGTGCTTACTTCTGGCCAAATGCGAAATACACACTCATGCCCGGCAGTCAGTCAAGCAGCTAAGCCAGCATCTCAGTGGCGCAGCGCCATCTGAAGTGGGCCACCAGCACTGCCGCAATTCTGTGCTGCTCGCTTAGTGCCTCCGGCTCGGCACTGGCTCAGCAAGTTCTTCTCAGCCCAGCCAAAGTTGGCGACTGCACTAAGCTTTGCTTCTGCCGCTACATCGTTTCGCATCGCACGATCGGCCCAAATTATGGCCAGCAAAGCTTTTGCCGCTTTGGTTCGAGCCGCCGCTAACAACGAAGCAGCTTTTGGATGTTAAACGAATAAATGGCTTTTGCCAAAAGCGTTTGTGGAATAAAACTTTTTTTATTTCATTATTAAGAAACTGATGGAGAATATTACGAATTCCAAATTTTCAAGTAATGGAATCTTTACCAACTCTGGTCGCGCGTTGAACCCTGCAATTCGTAGTCGCACTTACAAGCAGTTCAAATGATAAAAATCTTTCCGTTCTTGATGCTTCTTTGTGAAAAATTCCGCATTCCTCTTGCCCACGAAGTCCCTTTCATCTACGCTGGCGCAGCACTCCGCCGCGGCAACAAAAGGAGCGCCTACTCCCACACAGCAGGCAGCACTTCTAGACAGGTTGCGTTGAGCCTAATAACGGTATTGCGTGTTGCAGATAAATAATCCACGATAACATTATCTTTTATTGAGATGTCATTGTTCCGTAATGGGCGAACACGCTCCGCCCAAATGCAAGGCGCGCGAGAGGATGTTTCGTTCCTTCGCCTAATTCCACATAAATTTTATTGCTACCAAGAATGCCGAATGCCGAATACCTCTACCATGTAGAGGTGTAATTTTTATACCCTACACCTATGGTAATAGGGTATAATAACTTTGTGCCAAAATTGTAACGCATTAAAGCAGCCTTCCTAGGTATAGACATAAGTATATAGAAATGATCAGAAACACTTTCTCTTTTCATTTCCGGTTGTCCGTCTGTCCGTCTGTCCGTCTGTCCGTCCGTCTGTCTGTCTGTCTGCGTGTACGCAAAAAAAAGAAAGAAGGAGTTACCCGATTTGGACCAAATTTGGTACACAGTGACAGTGAACTTCGGGTTAGATAAAGTGTTAAAATTATTCAAATCGGTCGATGGATACGCCCCCAATGGACCTATAAGTCCCTCTACCTCGGGTTTTTTGCGATCAAATTGCTGTAATTTGTCTAATTAATCATTGAAAAGAATAATACTTGGTATTCAAGTTAAGGGGGCGGTTATCTATGTCATACGAAAAAATGGGCGTGGTCCGCCCACTATATAGGCGGCAAACTTTTTCCGGTAAAATGGCTCCCAATTGACTAGTTACGAATATAAATGAATGAAATTCGGTTCCCAAGTTGATATATAGGTCTTAGATGCCATAGAAGAAAATGGGCGTGGTGCGCCCACTATATAGGCGATAAACGAAAAACCCTCTTAACTTCCATAATATATACACCAGAGCGTCTAGATTTGGTTACTTCGTTCCTGGTAAGAATATCTTTTAATTCTCCAAAAATGGGCATGGTCCGCACACCATGGGGGCAGTAAAATAAATATACCGATAACATCTGTTGTACACCTGCCAGAGCATCAATATTTGGCATGTATAGTCCTATTAGGTATATCTTGTAGTCTGCCAAAAATGGGCGTGGTCCGCCCACTATGTGGGTTGTAAATCAAATGCACCCACAATTTCAGTGAATTATCACACCACTTGGGAACATGGTGTAGGGTATTACTCTGTCGGTGAAACCCGACTGATACTTCCTAACTTGTTTGAATTTGTCTTGCCGTAGCAGGGCGAAGGAAGGCAGGTGGAGCATGTAATTTTCGGGAAGTGCAGGTTCCACTGCGAAATGCTCTTATAATGTTCCTGAACTGAACTTAACCCTACTATTGTATTGTTACACTGCCGGGGAGAGATAAAATGCCGCGATAAAATGATGATGGCCATAATTGCGTCGGTTATTAGCCACCAGGGCTCAATGCTACTCTGGCAACCGCAAGCACATGTGTGTGTGTGTAAGTGTTTGTAATTTGTAGGCACAAAGTGGCTTTGCGGAGTTTGTTGTTGGTTGCCTTTGATTATCCTTTTATGGGCGCCATAACAAAATGAAAATCAATCATTAATCGATTTACCCTAAATTTAAATAATACGGAGATGAGTCCGATCCAAGCGCAGTCGTTTCAGCTTATAGGCATTTTGTGGTCAAAGAGTTTCTGCGGAACACATCATCCACAATTAACAAGTTGGTAAAGTCAACTGGCCACCTAGATCATGCGACCTATTGGCGTTGAACATTCTTTGTGAGGCTACGTTAAGAATCGTGTCTTCTCAAAGAATTTGAGCACCCAATGAGAGTCACGTTATGATTGAGATTCCACCATAGATGTGCACAAAAGTAATAAAAATGACCTCGGAAAGAACAGCGTAAGATTTATAGACGGCCGTTTCATATCGTTTTCATTAGTAACGACATAATTGAATATTCGATAAATAAAAGAAATCCGAATATTTCTTAAAGTAAAAAATAAAAGAAAAAGTCGGGAACTGCTTTATAAATGCTCTCTGGCGCGCCGCTTCAATGTACAAAGGCCTGTTTGTGAGTGCTCGGCTCGGTGTTGTCGCAACATGTTTTCGCTACTAATCCCCTCCAGCTCTCAAAACGCAGCCACACACACACACACTTGCATTCCCGTTCTGCCAAAATAAACAACTAGCAGACATTCATTTCGCGCTCAGCAACGCCAACTCGAGGGCCCTCGTGACATTTATGGCTTTAACGCCAGAATTTCGCATTCCTAATGAGATTTCGCACAGACACATTGTGCAAAATATAACGCCGAAAAGGCACAAAAAACGAACAAGCAAAAAGAATAACACACAAAGTAATATTAGAGGGCGCTGCGGTGCCGGCGAGCAAGTGGGCCGGCTGCATCGCGGCGGGGCAGGGCGGGACTTGGCGGCACACTTGCCGAAGAGCTGCTTACTGGCTGCCACTGCTGCTGTTGCTGCGACTGCTCTTGGTGGAGCCTTAAAGTTGTGCCTTGCAGCCAGGAAAACTAATTAGAATTTAAAGTTGCTGCCCCATCCGCCTGCGTTGCTTTGAAGCCAGCGAAATTTCTTCTCCATTCTGTAGCGCAGAAATGAAAGTTTCTGGCAAATATGAAGCTCAGCAGAGAAGAAGAGGCGGGACAGCAAGTAAAGAAGCATAAAAGGGAGCACAACAAAAAATTTCGCTTTAATTTTACTTTTCAAAGTTCTTCGTTTTCTCCCTTCTTTTAGTTCGTCTCTTTATGGCAATAACAAATGTTTATTAAACGCTCCGAATATCGCCGCAGCAGACATCTAAGCTAAAACCTCGCCCCCCGCCCCCTCTGCACGGCATTTCAGTGCAATTGAACTTTAGCCTATTATTTTGCAATTTAATGCTCGGCAAAGGTCACTTCGTCAGCTCCCCTCTGCTTCAGCAAATCCCCCAACCGCCATTTCGTCCACTTGGCATTAATGCAATTCTATGAAATTTGCTTGACAACACCTTGACGTTGTTCATTAGCGTTCCTAAATGACAGCCCTCCGAACGGCCAGAGCAGAACAGCAAGTCACTCCGCCAGGAAGTGACTCGACACGTCGGCGAAACAGTAACAACTGCGAAACATCGTGCCACACGCACAAGAAGACGGTGAGTGAACAGTTCCTAAGGAGCATCAGCATGGCAGAGCAGCATCTAACGGCAAGCAAGCGGGTGACGGCAGACTGGCAAAAAGACGTGGCCATTGACGGGGAGGAGGACTGCCAGGAGAAGCACATTATACAGCATTGTTGAGCAATCGAGGGGGAAGTAAGTAAATTAATGCCACTTTCCACTTTCCTTTGCATTGTTCGCACTTGCTCCAGCAACCGTGCCGCTGTCATCGGGCGCCAAAAACGACGAAGCCACTGCCACATAGCAACTGGCTGCCAGCGGAAATGACGCGAAAACTCATCTTTTATATTTTCCGCCATTTTTCAAAATGTCAATGTCATCATTTTTGGGGTTTGTCTGTTGGCTGTTGGCAATGCTGTTTCACATTTCCAACATTTATGGAATACTCGTAGAAATCTCTCGAAACCAGAAAATGGGGGGAAATAATATTGGCAAAATTTACATAGGATATTAGCTATTTTATTAGGCGAAACCATTTAAATATTTTCGTCATAATTTATATCGAATATTTTATGGAATTTCGGAGATTAAATATTTTTTTTATGAATAATCGTAAAGATAAAGTCAGAACGATGAAATTTAAAAGTATTTGCCTAAACTGTATTATTTCACAACAGTTTTACAATCTTCTCTGTTATCAGTTTGAAACCATCAACATTTAGTTGTATGCTCTTCTTTCTACATAGTTGCCATATTCTCCATTTTCTACTAGTTTTCTACATTTCAGCTAAATCGTCAAACTCTGGCTATTGCCACACCCGGTATTGGTGGATTTCTCTTAACCCACCTCGCAGCTTTTTGAATTAATCTAAATCTGCAAAAAAAATTGGTATACACACACTGATGAATTTTCTTTGCAGTGAGTCCTGCAGGATTATTTAGCATTTCATTGTTCATTTTAAATGGAATGGACTTTTGAGTCCAACTCTGCGTTTGGAACAAAATTGAATTCTAAATTCGCTTCCTTCTCCATTCCGCGTCTCATCAAATATTCACGATTTCGCCAGTTTCCTTGCCTGCATCCCACCGAGAAAAACATCTTTCCGCTGTCAGCTCTGGCCTCAGCTAAAAGTGAATATATTTCACACGATATCTTTAGGAAAGGGGTCGAACGCTTAGGTGGGATTAAATTCTGTCTTCGAGAGTGCGGAGAAAGTGAAGAAAGTGGAGGGGATCGCTGGTATGGATCATGTAAATGAGACTCTTTTTGTCGCTTCAATTAAGACACTTCAATTAAGCATTAAAATTATAGAGGCTAACAGTTTGCATTGCAAAGTGTGGTTAAGGGTGGCAGGGATGCTTTCCGATGGTGGAGGAAATAAAGCGAAAAGTTTGAGCGCAGTGCGAGCGGTTGTCTTCCTTAATTATTTCAATCGACTTTCTTGTTGGTGTTCTGACTTTGCTCCGCTCCGCTAACTTCCCGCTTTGCAGCAAGAAAGCTCATAAATTACACTTCAACATCAATCAAATGCGCTAATCACCGTAGCCACCGCCGCGCGCCCGTCTTGGGTTAATATACGACAGCAACCTCTACTGCAACAACAAAAACCAGTGTAAATCTGTTACACAAAAAGCTTATTGCTTTGATTATTATTGCTGTTGTCATTATCATTATCGTTGAGCAGGCAGCAGGGGCACTCAAGCAGACAGACACCAGTCACACACACACACACACACACTCAAACATATGTATACTTATCCATTCTCGCCTCATGAAATGAAATGCGCGCTAAGGTGTCTGCGACACACACACACGCACTCACACTTGAAAATTGATTGATTGTCATCAGTGTTGGGAGGCGCTTGCCTCCTCGCCAGCTCTTTGTCAACCCCTCTCATTAAATTTTGGGCACCTTCATTGCGCGTTTGGCAGCTTATCTGCACGTTCCGCCAAGGTGCCGAGCTAGGTGATTGCCTTGGAAGACGCATGCGGGCATTCCGCGCTTCAGCACTTGCAACAAGCACAATCAATCATTCCAGCTACAGGATACGAGACACCCTGCCGTCGCTCATAATCTGCAACTCAATTTTAAATAGTCCGTAAGCAGTGCACTGGCTTCCACCACATCCCCACCCGATTCTGGTCGGAGAAACCGATTATGTCGTAGTCGCTTTTACGCCCAAAGCGAAAGGTTGCGATTGCTCCACTTTGCGACTTGTTCACAAATCCTGCCCGCCATCAAAGCCGCCTGCAAGGATTTACAGCGACTAAAACATTGCTCTCCTGTTCGATTTTACCAGAGCCTCACAACGTCCGTCGTCCTTCGGCAACTGCAGCTGCCGGCTAAGATAAAACAAGGTGAAAACTGCCATTTTGCAATTCTGCAATTCTGCCACGCCGCCGCGGCTTGCAACTTGTTGTTCTGTCTCGCTTCCCTCCGCCGCCAAGCTGCTTGTCATCCTTTCCGTAAGCAGCGCAAAGGAGTCACAGCAGCAAGTGCAATGGAATCGCATATTACACGAATAGCACAGCGAAAGGGAGGGGGAGTGCGGTGGTCAACCCGGTACGCCTTCTGTTGTGGCATTGCTGCAGTATGGAGTCAGTGTCTGCCGTGGCCGATTATGTAATCTTTCCTTACGGCTCGCCGCACCGCACCACACAGCTTCCCCAGTCTCGACGAGGCGTCCTTCAGTTATGTACGAGTATTCTTTTCTTGCACCTATCTGCAAGGCGTGCTCCGTTTCCCTGCGCCTCCATACGCATCTGCACTTGCTGACACAGCGCGGAGTGTCTTGCACCGGGCGCTTATAAACTCGCAATTTAAGGTGCGGTGTCGCAATAAAACCCCATTTTTTCACACATAAATTTGTTAGGTTTAAAATCGGTGGTGGCTCCTGCGACTGAGATTCCTGCGGAGTAGGCGAGGGCCCTAAGAGCCTTGCTTGGCGCATCCAAAGCGAGACGGAGCGCGAGCTGCTGCATCGTCTACTGACCCTCGCCGCAATTTGACTATCTGGGTTATACCAATCCATAAATTTATCTGCCAAGTGGCAGAAAACTTTTCCGGGCATCTTAAAAAGTAGCTGCGCGCTCAGGTACCGTAGGACAAAACAGGAAGCATCTGCACTCAACTCCGCGTCGATGGTGGAGTATGCCAACCAGTTCTGGCCTAGAGTATGCTGCCTCTTCGTATTTTCACATTGCACAATGTATTTTTCCAATGGATTTTTTGGTTCAGTGTAATGTAAATATGTAGGCCCGAATATGAGTAGGAGTTCTCTGTTCTGCTGTCTGACATCATTTTGTGTGTTCTTCATTTGGAAAAAGGTTCCAGCAGCAATGCAGGTAATAGATATGTATGTGGCACCTTGCCGCTAAGCCCCGTTCCATTCGGTTCCACTCTGCCAGTTGCTTGCAGTGCATTTGTGAATTGCAACTATTTATCTGCCAAGTTTACAATCAAGAGGAGCCGTTAATGCTTTCCACTTGCTCTTATTGCAGCAGCAAACAGCACCTTGCAACCTGGCGGAAATAAGTAGAAAACTACAACATAAAAGAGGAGCGCTGGAGCCGTGTGTGTGTGTGTGTGTGTGTGTGTGTGTGTGCGTATATTCGCAACAAAGGGACGTTCGCTCATTGTGAGCGCCTTTTTGAGCTTGCCTGGGGGAGTGGGGCGATTAAGTGCTTTGCATATGCATGCAGTCTGTCAGTTTGTTTGTGTTTTTGCGCGTATGCGTGTGGCAGGTTGCCGCGCGCGTTGTGCAACGAAGCGGCAGTGCATTTATTTCGGCCCAATTTCATTCAATTTTCTTGAGAGTACGAACGAACTAAATTGAATTCGAATGCGCATAGCATCACTCCCCGCGTACCCCTACTCTGTATTGAGCCAGCGCCATTTGGAGCCCGCGCACAGTCATTGTGCGTGCAGCATGCATGTGTATGTGTGGTGGGTGTGTGCTGCTGTCGCTCATAGCGTGCCGTGCTCTGCGAATGCATTTACAAATGTCACGTTGCACGTCAATCAGATTGCCATGCTCTGCAACTTGGCATTTTTGAATGCGCACACACAAACACACACACAGGCAGTCTCTGTATAGGAGCGACACAAGTCCCAGTCCCAGTCGCAGCGCACGCGCGTCGTTGTTGCTCGCTGGCAACACTGACAACTTAAATTTAAATTCGAGTTGGAATCCCTCAAAGCGTTTATTAAGCCGGGACACGCGCGTGCGGCAAGTTTGCGGCGTGATTTGTGCGACGGAGTCGTGGAGTTGAACACGGCCTGAAGACGCTGTACGAGGCCGCCACGTCGCGGCTTTTATGTCACAGAAATTTGCCCTAATCCGCCAAAATCCCCGAAATTTGCAAGGACATGCCAAATGCGAGCCCTTGCCTCCCCGCACCTGCCACACGCGCGAGGTGGCTTGCGTTCGCTTGGATTAGGCGGCTCATAAATATTGGGCAAGAACTTCTCTCCACCGCGGCGCATCAGTCTCAATTGGCTATGACAATCTGCCGCAGCGCCGCCTCTCGCCAAACCACGCCAATATTTAGACTTTGCATATGAGCACGGGGTGGCGACAGGTCTTTTACGGATTAGCACACTTTCGCAGCGTCTAACGTGCTCAACCACACTTGAGCACTGCTGCCACATGCTGCATGCCACCTGAAGCAGGTTAACTGCTACTGTACATGGACACGTCTGTTCGTACATGTGTTGCTGTTGCTGCAACTGCGCTCACTCGGTCTTGGCAGTTGTCGCCGTCGACGAGTGAGTTCCGTGCTGGCATAGGTAGACCTCCTTGACTGAAGTGGCAGTGCACAGTGAATCGTCCCATAGACAAATTCCAAAAAAGGCATATCGATAAAACCAAAACTCGATCTCATTTTAAACGTAATACTCCAACTAAGAAGCCCCAAAAAAGGATTTTCCAAAAAATAATTAGTGTAGTGGTGCAAGCACTTGAATATCGAAATTTCAGTTTTTAGCTTAAATTTTGACAAGCGAATTTAATATAAATTTTTGATCGCGGAATGGAAGAAAAAAACTGGTATTTGTTCTGAACTACGTTTTATTGAATATAGGAACAATTTGAACTTTACTAATTTTAGCAGAGAAAACCAAGAACTTTTATTCAACTCTAGAAGGTTAGAAGCTCTCATAAATTAGTTCCACTTTATATTTTAATTCAGACACCTAAAATTATCTACTATTAATACTTTAGTCGGACTTATGGCACTCTTTCTAATTTTGTTCCGTTGTTGCATGGGATTGAATCACTGTGTGACGTCTGACACATGACCGACTACTTCCCTCTCACCCCTTCAAGCTGGCTGCGTCTGTGACTATCCCAATACATTCCAACAAACAGAGCAGTTGCAATTGAGGGTACTTGCGGGTCCACCCCTCTCAACTCTCCCTCCAGAGTTACATGCACCTAATACAGGCAGTTGCCGTGTTGTCGTGCTCCTCCTCGAAGGAATTTATGCTTTTGATTAGCGGAGCTCCGTGTCTAAGGGCAATCTTTTACCATGATCACATCTCTGAAAGCATGCGTTGTCTCTAAGTGTGTATGTGTGTGCGTGGCGGTTGCGCAAAGCCTCTCAACGAAGCATGTAAACTATACAAATGTGTATGTGGAAGTGAGTGACGGAAATGTTTTTAACTTGTTTTATGAAGCACTTCAATGCATTGGAGGAAATAACTTAGAAAAGACTGCATCGAGAAAAAATTTATTTTTCTAAGCAAAAAAGAGTTGTTGTTGTTAGTGCGGCTGAATTTGCCTTCGAATTTCACAGATTTACTCGGCATAGAAAGACGAGCAATACCTGGTAATAAAACTCGGAACTTACAATTTTCCGGTTAGACTCTGATGTTAGGGTTGCCAGGTACAAGGTGTGGGTTTGGTCCCTACTTTGGCCTCAGCTTTGACCTCAATACCCAAAAGTATAAATCTGCACATTTTTTTACAAATTAATTGAAATCAAGGATTCCTTCATTTACATTTTCAAGAAAGTCATATTCTAATAACATCGTTCTTTCAGTGTTGCAGTACCACTGATTGCCAATGTAAATGTATATTTTGGACAGAAAAAAGTGTCAAGTGAACTCGTTCCCTTGTTTTTGCACTGGATTCGAGCAGCTCCAAGTAAAATCAAGCAACAATTACGAGTGGTGCACTTCGTTGGAATCGTCATCGCTTCTCACACAAGAACATAAAATCTTCTCACTTGCTCTTGGTCTTCCATCTAACTACTCGTGTCATCGTGCTAGCCCGCAAATTATTCCCTTGCAGCGGCAGAGCCGGGAGTCGCAGTGCTGCAAATCGCCGTGTGATTGTCTTTTCGCCTTTGCACCTTGACAAAAAGTACTCGACGGCTTGAGTTCGTCCACAGCTACGGCCCCGACCTGCCGCAGTGAAGAGGCCCTTAAATTTCAACTTGACTGCTGCACCATTGAATCAGGAGGCCTCGCCACTGAAGCTTGTTGCCCCGTTCGTTTTCTATGTTTTTTATTACCATTTCGTTTTTTTTTCAATTGTTTGCTGCTTTGTGTGATGTTGGTTTTTTTGGGGTGTTCACTCATCTTTAATTCATGACGTTTGCGCGAAATGATGTGCTCGGGTCGGGTCACAGCCGCCATCGCTGCCACCGGGCTCTGACAATGAGAAGTTCTATTGTTGAGATGGGCGGCAGAGGAAGTGCCGCCACACCTCCGCGCCTGCCCGGCCGCGCTTCACTGTGCAAACTGTGGCGCTGAGTTTGCAGCGGTAAATAAAACCAGATTTCGTCATTCGCCGCCACTTCGTCGCACCGCTGCGCCACTGAATGGGGCAAACGAGTTGTAAATATTTATTTTTTCACTGGGTTAACACTTTTATGGAGATTTCTGATTTCCTATTTCAACTGCTGCTGCGGCGTGCTTATGTGCCCAGCGGGCGGGGATCCATCCCTTCAGTTGGCGGAGCGTCAGGCAACTTTTCTGCGGTCCAACCAAATTTTCGCTTAAATTATTTGGCAGTTTTTGGCATTTTTTCGGCGCTTCGACTTTTCGTTTGTCGGCAGCAGAGCATTCCATCATGAGAATTTGCCCTGTTTGTCCATGTGTGAGTGAGTAAGTGCATGAGTGTGTGCGTTTTGATGTGGTTTTTATTGCACGCTTAGAGCGCTTTGGGTGCCTGCTGCCTTCATTTCCTGCAGTCAGCAATTTCAGTTTGCTTTTTGCTGCCGCCCTTGTTGTTGTTTTTATTGTTGTGGTCGTTATGCGAATTGAGTGTGTGTGTCGAACATATGTGCCACAAAACGCGCCGCAAAGCACAAGCAACGTAAAAAGTGATGCTTTTTAGGCTGCCCTCAGACGAAGAGAAAATTCACACGTGCCGGCGGAATGTGGCAAGTGGCTGTGGCATGTGGCAGTAGAGTCGGCCAGGCCAACGTGTGTGCGGTGGCCTTTTATAAATATTAACACCGCGCGTCCGGCGCGACCAGGCCCAGTCACCTGTCGCTGCCAGTGCCGCATCACAGCCTTCAACGCTGCCTCGTGGCCTCTACCTCTGCTGCGAGCTGCACCTGCTTTGCATATGAACTAAATCATCGCTCCTGGTGCTGACGCTGTGTTAGGCCACTTCGAGTTGCCACTTTCAGTCGACTTCATATTTGCAGTGGCCTTGCAACAAGAAGTGTTTACCTGACACGGCGCAGCGCACCCATTGAGCCCCCTCGCATCGCACCGCCCGTGTTGCCGTTTGCCACAAGTGACTTAGCTGCAAGCAGTGGCAGGAATTTGTTTATTATTCTGCCCTAAATGGAAGGTACAGCAGTCTGCAGATAGCTTCCCCAAAAAGTGGCACTAGTTCTGTTGCTTACAAGCGGCAACTTCGAATAATCTTATATATAAAACGCAGAGTGACTAAAAAGTGTCTGCAGCCTGCTGCAGCCTGTCCACTTTCTTTCTTCTACGACTTTAGACGAACGCAATCAGTGCCCTGTGTAGCCCAGTGGGTAGAGCCGCGCGCTTGCACTCGGCAGGTCATGGGTTCGAATCCCACAGGTTTCAAATTTTTTTTTTTTATTTTTATTTTTTTCTTTGCTTTGCCTTTTATTGTTGCTAATTGTTTTACTAGCTGTCGTGTATACAGGCACACACGACAGGTGGCCCCACTTATTCAGCAATAAAACTAGGCGCTCATTATAATTTTTCGGCCTCCTCCCCTTTCCAGGCGTTCCCTCCGACGCTACTCGACTCAGAGCCAATAAATTCAACGTAAATTTCATTATACGCAGGACTGCTTCAAAAAGACAACGAACTCTCTTCCTTTTCTCTTCTCACTAACTCTCTGCATTTTTCTCCATGTCTGTCGGCAGGCTGACGGAGCAGCACATCGACAGAGACCAAAGTAAACATGCATAATGGAGCATCTCAAATGCAACTTATTTTGCATGCTTGAGTGAAGGAGTGCCTGCCCCCTCTTCTCTCTCCGACTGCAGACATCCCCTTGCATAGGATGGACGTTCACTTAAGCGCTGCGCTCCTTTCTGTTTGCGCACCAGTTTCGCCAATCCTTAGCAGACTGTCTCCCCTTTCTCTGCTGGCCTTACTGTCGGCAAAGGGGTTCCCGAACGATTTCTACTGCCTTTCGCGAGCGCTCAACTTCAACTCGATTAGAAGCGCTTTGTTGCAGTTCGTTGAAGTAACAGCGGACAAAACCTTGTTCTACTCCACTCGCATGGCAGAGGGCACTTCCCTTAGAATAAAGCTGCCACGCCCAGTGGCAAAAATAGAGTCCAGAGGATTCCACATCTTCAGCCAATTCTTATGATTCGACAAATTAAACCGTTTATAATTGGATCAGCCAATGTAAACGTCGTAATTATGACAGAGGAGACATTCAGCATCCTGGCCATTCGTTAAAGTAACGAAGTACAGCCCGAAACATTTAGTAGTGATTCTTGCACGCCAGGTCGTATTCACCAGATGCTGTTTCTTCTAATTACCCCATTTTTCGATCGATGACGCGCTGACTGTCGGTGAAGCAATTCCATATACATGAAGTTATCAAAACGCGGACTTTATCTAGACTTATCTACGGATTTCCAGAAAGATTAACCTTTAAGGTGGTATTCTAAGTCCAGCGGAGATAATGCTTAAATTTCAGTCTCTTCTCCCGAAGTACACACACACACACGCACTCACTTAAATGATTCGCTGTAAGCCCTTTGCAACTGCGACGACGACGGCGACCGCGGCACTTCATATCGTCGCATCTGGCTTAATTATTATTTTTATATAGTGTGGCCGCATAAGCAAATCACACGCACATACTCAAACAAATTGGACACACTCCGAGGCAGTCAACATGTAATCTCTGTTAATAATTAACTTTAATTTTCGACGCTTCTAAGCTGCGGCTTATGTTTCCGTTTCTGTTTCTGTTTCGGTCGCAGTTTCTGCGGCAGCGGCGACGACGGAGGCGGCAATGGTGATAGCGACCCGTCTTGCGGTCTTCTTCATCCCACTGTTCCGCTGTCGCATCCGCGCTCTTAGCACACACTATAAATAATCTTCCACGCGCCCTGCTAGCACTCACTGCGTCATTAAGATAGGACACAAGTGTCGGCCCTCCAGCCGCCCGGCATGCCTATCTGCCTGTGACCCATGCCCACTCCGCCTGCCCGCTGCGCCGCTTGCCGGCATTCTTCGCGCTCAATCATTAGGGCCAAGTTCGAAATCCCCCCACAAGTACCCGCCGCGGCGCAGCTGCTGTTGTACTCGCATTATTTGTTTAGTATTTTGGTTGGACAACGACACCGCACACCACTAACCGCCAACAACAACCGCCAACAACAACCCTCAGCAGCGGTAGCGCCGCCAATAAGCACAACATTACAAGAAAAACAACAGCAACAACAAGGAGGCAAAGGAGACAATGCTGCAAGTAATAAGAACATTTCCGAGATGCCAAGAAGGCTTTCATTTTTGTCTGTGTGTGCGCGCTGTGTGTAGAATGTGTATGTGTGTGTGTGTGTTTAATTAAAGGCTCTTATGACAATGGCGGCCGGCTGCAGAGCCTTTTAGTTATTTTTTTGGTGGCAGCAGAGGAAGCAACCAACTTGTAACGGCAGAGCATACACACACACACATATACATACATACGTATGTATGTATATAGGGATAACAACGCCTGATATAGAGACAACGATAGAGAAAACGCCATGGACACAAAAATAGCAAAATTATGCTGCTTTATGCTTTTTCGTTGTGGCTGCTGAAGTGGAGCAAGGACTCATTTTAATATTGCACACAATAACAAAAAAGCCACAACAACAGCAACAACAACAACTAAATAAAAAGCAGCACAGCCGTTAAGCGCATTATTTCGGCACATTTCGGCACATTTCGGCAAGCTAAAAAATGCCAACAGCCGCCGCCAGTGAACTGCTGCTCCCGCCCCGCTGACGCCTGGCTCCGGCTTCAGCGGCGACAACGGAATTTGCAACGAGCACCATTTACGTCAATGGCTCTTCTCTCATTCGCTTAATGATGCCAATACAAATGATGTAAGCTATGAGCGCTCGCAATTACGGATTATAAGAAAAGCAAATATTCATCATTCCAGTTGCCGAGCGACACAGGACTAGAGCATGTGCTGCCTGAACACCTTTGCATCTAAATGGAACTCACGCGCATGCTTAGACGCTGCAGAGCCGACGAAGTTTGTAGTTTTCGAAGCACTGGCTCCGCTTCTCCGACAAAGTCTGGCACATCCTGCGCTACTGAAAGGACACTTCAAAGCGAGTGTGACTGACGTGCAAAGTTTTGAATGACGCGAGCTACACTTATCTGCCACTTCGAAGATAGTGAGCAAGTTGCTTGCCGCTCTGCGTCAATGGCGGCGCCCACCGCCCCGCCCCGCTCAGTTGTCGGTCGCAACAGACAATGGCATATCAGCTGCTCCACGTCAGCTGACACAGTTTCCAACCGCTTGAATCACTCCACCAGGCGCTGCCAAGGCAAATACTGCACAATTCTCGTCTGCCTCGTTTTTGACGCATGTGGCATGCGGCATGTGGCAGCTCCAAGTAGCCACATTTAATTAAATCTGCTATTTGCATTCGGAAACGCTCGAACGGCCGCACGCAGAGGCAGAGGGGGACGGCTCATTACGGTGTCGGTGTGTGGTGTTGTCTTAAGTGCGCGCCCGCCTGTCGGTCTGCACGCCCGCCCGTCCCACCGTCCGTCCATCAACGCAAACAACAGCGCCGACACAAATCCGCAGTCAATATTTATCTTTAGCCGTTTACAAATTAAATAATTAAGTCCGGAAGCATCGCTCGACGATCTCGATGACACAGCCGAATGAAGTGGCTGCCGCCGCCTTCTCCCACCCGAATGCCAGCTCAGGAAAACAATCGGCGTAGAAACCCCTGCGAAATTGCGAATTGCCGCCTGCAGTAATTGAAAGGACGCCAGATACAAGGAAGGCGGCTATTAGCAGTAAGGAGTGCAGCAAAGGATGCCACAAACCGATGAACTCCCGGCCCCGCCCCTCCCTCTCCGAAATTTGCAACTGAGCAACAAAGTGTTGCACGGAAGTGTGAAAATTCGGCTTTTGTCTGCTGCTGGGATATATGTGAACACGTGTGTGTGTGTGTGCCACTTGCAACGAGCAGTTGCATGCGTTGCGCCAGCGGAGACTGTTGCTTTGCCACTATGGCGCACAAGCTTTCATTCTGCGAACAAAATCAACCAGAGCAGAAGAGACTTAATTCGCTGGTCTGGACGTTGTTTGACCCGGTACTTTAGGGAGCTTTTCCAAATTTTTCACAAACGATTGTAATAACACTCCATAATGATTTCGTAAACTTGCTGCTTTGCTCCAAATCAGGTACAATTTAGTTATCAGTTTCTCAGAGAGAATGAATATAAGCAAAGAAATGGAATTCAGAATGTAGAATGTCAAGTCCAGTGGAAGTTGGCGCGTCCATACGAAGACCGGTAATTTGTCCAAAAATATTAATTGTATGTTTAATTTAATTCTGTTCCTACATTATATTTAAATTGGTCAAATTCCTGCATTTCTACACTCAACAGACCTCAGTTGATAAGTAAACAGACCAGGGCTGCAATCCATTATATTCTTTAAAATAAAATTTGGAAAATTTACTTCTTGCCGCTTAATACAAGGGTCAATTAAGAAGCCGGATTAAAGTTGGCTCTGGTTTTGATACCGATTACCATTTGTAATAAGAATGCAAAATCCGAATTAGTTGGCAACGCCATTTGGCTCATAGGCAAAAGCACATGGCAGCAGCAGCAGCTGTCTATGTGCTCCATTATACTCTTCCTTGCGTTAAGATGGCAACTCGTCCTTATGCGGCAATTAGTTCGCATAAAAGCGCCAAAGCACGGCTTGGAGTGCAGTCCCAGCACAGAGTTGCACTGACGGAGCAATGAGTGGCCATTGACGACCATTGACAACAGTTGCTAAAGTGCCCACAGCGAAAGGGCGCTATCGAGGCAGCAGTTAATGCGGCATGGCATACTCGGAAAAGTGTCCGTGTCTTATGAATGCCGGCCGCAGTGCCACCTCCCCCTCCGCCATAGCTCGGCAATACATTGGAACGACCACCCGATGGTGTGTGCTGCAACTTTGTTGGCACCTCACTCTGACTTGAGCTAGAGACGGAATTCCCACGTGCGCGCCACGCTGCCAAATCCGAGCGACAGCAACAACTGTGACGCGGCAGGCGCAGATTAGGAGTTGAGGCAGGCGAAATTAGTGCTGCGAGAACTTTCGGCAAGACGGGCCAAAACTTTTAATGCAACTCACATTTCGTCTGCGGTGTGCTGGCAGCTGGCAGTGTTCCCTTCCCTCTGCTCTTTGCTTCTCGTGCGCTTTGGCTTTGTTCGCGTCGCTGCCGCAGCCGTCTTGCGGGTGGCTTTAATTACGAATTAAAATTCAGCGCGGATGCGGAATACATTGCATTACATTGCAGCTGTAGCTGTAGCTCGGCTTCCTCTGGCCGGCTGGGGGAGCTGGGAGCTGCAGGCGGCAAGCTCGGCATTGAGGTCGTGTAATTCGCTCGCAACATTTACTTCGCTATTTCTATTTAAGACGGAATAAAATTTGTGATAATAAATGAAAAATGTAGCCACTTTGTGCTTGCTCTCGAGTGCTGCCGGGCCTGGAAGGAATTGGTGCGTGGTTGTTGGAGGGAAACCACGACGCATCGAGTACATGAGCTGCCTTTAGCTGCAACACCCCACTCTACCCCGCCCGCTCGCATTCACACCAGCAACTACAATCTTTTCCCTTCTTTCGTCTCCCCCAACCCTCGATCACCCGCTACCACTCGCCTCGCTATCTTCTTCGACGCGAACGATTCATGATGGATGGCCCGTATTGTGATTTGTGTCACAAGCACGCAAATTGCATAAAAATGTTGCACTGAAGCAACTCGCAATTGCACAAGTGCACGCAATCTGCGCAACAACGTGGAAATTAGAGTGTGCCGCTCCACGCCTCCCCCTCGCCGTACTTATCTGACTAGCTGAGCTGCGCTTTGCGCGAGTAGGTGCTGAGTAGTCCTAATTACGGGCATCGGGCTTGATAAGCGCAGCGAGGGAGTGCCTCAACGCCAGGCGCCGAGCAAGTGCAACCCGCCGAGAGAATGTGCCGTTTCGCAGCTCCTTAGTCGCACCCAGACTTGGGCAATTTCTCACAGTTTATCACTTTTCTATGCGTGGGGAAAACGTCGAGAACATTTAGAAAGTCTTAAGTATACAAAAAATCATGCAGAGAATGTATAATGCGTAAAAAAGAATAAATCATTGTTAAAAAACAAAGTTTAATATTTTTTAAAGCCAACAAATGTAAATCGATGTGTTCACATTTATTTTTAAAATTTCGATAAGATTCGAAAGTTACATCAATTTAATGAAATCGAAGGATAGGGGAATAATTGCAATAGTTTTGTAAAAATATTTTATGTTTCCTTTTTCTACATGACAACTCTTGATGTCTACGAGCCAATTTACACTTTGCAGAGAATCGTGAATTCTTCTTATGTAGATAGCGCCACAGCTGGCTCTGCAAAGCTAAAGCACAGCGACGCAATAACAGCAACCGCAGCTGCTCAGTCGCATTTGGGACGCAGCAATTGCAGCAACATGCCACAGAAGCCACACATTTTATTTGTCGCGCTCCTACTCTGGCTTCTATACGCTGCCGCCGGCGTGCCGGAGACTTGGAGCTCGAAGGATGCGCCCACTCAGAGCACGTCAGCGGATGGTCAGGCCTACGTGAACGTGTCGCAACACCCCGGCGAGCTGTGCTCGCGCATTTGTGTCGCCGGTGAAACACGCGTCTGCTACTTCCAGTTCTACCTGGAGCACTACCAGGTCATGGGCGTGTGAGTATACCCGCCTGCGCTGCTGTGACACTGAACTATGAGAATTATGTACGCAGCGCTTGCGGCACCTGCAAAGAGGGCAACGGGGCTGACTGCAGCAATGAGCAGTGCATCGTGGGCGACGGCTTCGAGAAGGGTGTGATGAGCATCAATCGGCGAGTGCCAGGACCCGCCATTCAAGTGTGCCGCGGCGACTACATCGTTGTGGACGTGATCAACCAGGCGCACGGCACCGCCGCCGCTCTGCACTGGCACGGCATACACATGCAGGACACGCCGCACATGGACGGGGTGCCATTTGTAACGCAGTGTCCCATTCCCTTCGCCAACAGCTTCCGCTATCAGTTTTGGGCCACTGAAGCGGGCACGCACTTCTACCACTCGCACTCAGGTAAGACAGCCCCTCCCTCACGCCACACACATACTCGCAGTAGGCCCACTTATTGCCTGTCCTTCCCCTGGAAAAGGACATCACAAGGTCAATGGGCAGTATGGAGCGCTGATTGTACGTCAACCTGAAGCAGAGACGCCGAATGCTGCGAACTACGATTTCGATCTGCCGCAGCACCACATCCTTATCTCCGACTGGATGCACAGTTACGGGGAGCAGTTCTTTCCGGGCCTACCCGGCACCAACGGCATATTCCCGGACTCCGTGCTGATCAACGGCAGAGGCACCTACATTTCCAAAACGGGGCAGCGTACGTCGGTGCCGCCCACCCTGTACTACGTGACGCCTGGAAAACGCTACCGCTTCCGGCTCATTAATTCCATCAGCCATGCGTGTCCCTTTCAAATGCAGGTGAGGTTCCATAACCTCTCCGTTGGCTAGTCCATGCTAATTCAAGCCCTTGTTGCAGATAGAGCAGCACAACTTAACCATAATTGCATCCGATTCGTACAGCGTGGAGCCTCGCCCATTCGACACGCTGGTCTCGAACTCGGGCGAGCGATATGACTTTGTGCTGCACACCAATCACAGCAGCGGCGACTTCTGGATACGCGTACGCGGCTTGGCCCTGTGCGCAGACAACCCAACGGAGGCATTCGCGTTGTTACGCTACGAAAGCAACGACGCCAACGTAGACGACGACCAGAGTCGACCGCTGCCGCCTATGCCGGCCTACAATGAGACCTTTCCGTCGGGCATAGTGAGTAGCAATATGTGCGTAGCCCATGGACTCCATTAACCTTGCCAACCACAGCTTCTTAATCATCCCAACGCCACGTGCTTTAACGGCATAAACAACCACTGCATTTCGGAGTTGACGGCGCTGGAGAAGGATGAATCCTTCAGGCACGCCACCCCGGATTACCAATTCTTTTTGGCCTTCCACAACTTCCCCGTACCGAATGAGGAGATCTTCAAGCCTGGCACATACAATCACTTTGCGAGTACATCCCAGCCTCCACACATCCCACGATCTCTCCACAAGTTCACCCCTTCTCCTTGCTCTCTCCACAGATCTGTATTCCAACCTGACAATAGTGGGTGCTATCAATAACCTCAGCATGATTTTTCCCAATTATCCACCGCTGACCCAGCCCTGGGATATTGACGAATCTCAGTTCTGCAATGAGTTCCAATGGCCCACGCACTGCATCGGCAATCGTCTGTGCCCGTGCATACATCGGCTGCGCATCGCACTGGGTAGCATCGTTGAGTTGATCATCGTGGACGAGAGCGAGAGTATGTGGGCGTGGGCGTGGCCGTTGGTGTTCACAGTAGCATTGCTCTGAATGTGCACTTATTTCAGGTGTCGGCCGCATGCATCACCCCTTTCACCTGCACGGCTACCGTTTCATGCTTACTGACATGGGCCAGGATCCGCTCGGCTCCGATATGAGTGTGGGGAAGGCCAAAAAGCTGCTGAAGCATCGTCGCTTACTGCCGCGCAACGGCTCGAACACGTACCCACCATTCAAGGACACCGTTTCCATACCGAGCCGCGGCTATGCAGTGCTGCGGTTCAAAGCAATGAATCCAGGTGACTGATTACCAAGTAGCATCTCAAAGTCTTTAAGCTTACTTACTCTTCCTTTTCTCTCTCGCTCATTCTTAGGGTTTTGGCTGATGCATTGCCACTACGAGTGGCACTTGTCCATCGGCATGGGCCTCATCCTCCAAGTGGGCAACACCAGCGAAATGGTGACCGCGCCGCCAGCATTTCCGAAGTGTGGCAACTACTTACCGCCAGTGCTACAACCCACCTCTGATAAGTCAAATAAAAGTCAATAGTAAAAATAATCATCATTATTTCAAAAATATAAGGACATAAACTTATTATTTTGAATTGATTTTTATCACAATGAAAGATAAAATCAAATTTCCAATAAAAACCATTTTTAAATGTGATAAAATGTTTTAGTTAAAAAATTGTGAAATAACGATTATTTTGGATCCCTGAAATATAGCATCCCAACTGCATATTTTTCGTAATTGTAAATTTCGTAATTTGGCGGGATGTACGAAATGCAAATTGTTTGCTTGAAAATATTATGAAAGCTTTCTTATTTGTTCCTACTTATTTTCTTCGGTCTCCTCCGAAGCAGTTCGAATCGAATTCGGTCCTGCGTGCGGTGTATTTTAAATGTATTAAAAAGAGAATGCTAGGAATTTTGTGAAATTGTTGCTTGCTGCTTTGGTGAGTTGCAACAAAGTACAACGAAATAGTTCGAGCGTTCTCGCATAAGCCCAGCAAGCTGCCGGACGCAGGCGCTCCGCTTCGGTCCATTCATTTGCTTGCTATGTTCGTATTTTAATAAACTGATATCACGTCGCCAGTGCTTCTATCCGGGCTTGTGAGTGGAGCATTCCCTGCCCCGCACCACATTCTTAGACAAAAACAGCAGCAAAGCAGAGGAATTTGCCTTTGAACTTGAAAGAAGGGAATATGAAAATGTCAGAAATTTTCTAATGCTTATCAAAGTTTGTGTGGAGATTCAAGACCAACTGGATGACGTACGACGTATAATATAATATATAATAAAAGTCCATTTTGGGTGGAATGATTCCTCAAAAGTAATTGATTGTTGTTTAATTCAATTGCAATCAAATGAAGTTCCGAAATTTTTTTCATTTATATTTGTGATGTTATTGAATTTGCCCAACTCTGCTTACGGCAAATGCTCTAAAATATGCAAATACTACAACAAAAAAGTTCACGCAAATGCATTTTCATGCAAAGTAATCGCGTACGAAAGCAACGAGCTGCCATTACACTTGGCATAATGTCTTCTTCTTCTTCTACTTCCATTCCTTGTGCTTCTTCTTTTCTTCCTTCGGTTGAATTGAGGTCAGTACAGCTCAGTTCAGCTCGGTGCAGTTCGAACCGAGTGCAATGCGTTGGTGGTGGTAGTTGCCACCCTGCAATATTTGCAATGCCAAGCGAAGCCAGTTTGATTCCGAAATATATTTTATTGCTCCCCACGCGCAGTTTCCACTTCTTGCCTTCTTCTTCGCAACGCCATTTGGCAGTTGCAGTTGTTGCCCACAAATTGTTTCGGTTGCAATACGATAAATCCTTGTGGTAATATTTGATATTTTCATTGTATGCCATTTTGCGGTGGCGTATGGAGCAATGCTTTAAGGACTTGCAGTGCCGCCGTCCGCCTCATCTCATCTTCTCGCTCATATAATGCGCCCTTTGAATTGCATTCCTACCCAAGCGAACAAAGGAGCCAGCCGGAGCAGTCAAAAGAGGCAGCACTGGTTTTAAATTGACCGTTTTGATTCGTTTTCAACAGTTTTGCTGCATTCCGACCAGATCCCTCGCTGCGCCTGTCTTCGCACGCACGCTGCAAGCAGTTGCAACTTCCATTGAAGAGCCCCAAGATATTTCAACATTGGCATTTCGAAGTTTTGCAGCGACTTGGATCGTGCAGGCGGCGGACGGAAGGGCGGAAAGACGCGCAGCAGGCGCTCATTTTTCATCTCTTAATGAGATCTCAGACTGCGAACACTTCAAAAAGGCACTGCAACTGCTCAGCATACTTGCTCCAAGAGCAAGTGCGCCCGGCATCGCCCAGAATTATGGCTTGTGACAGTTCTTATCGCTGCTAGGGCGGACTCCCGCGCACGCCGCTTAATAGTAGCCATTCATTTCGCTAAAAATAATCGTCGACAACAACAACAACAGTAATTGTAGTCGCGACAACAACAACAATGGCCGGCGGCGGAATGCAGCCAGATAAAAGCGTGGGCGCACAATCACATTGTTATGCAATAAGCGAACAGAGCAGCAGCAGGAGGTCGGGCAGCGGGCGGCATGGTGCGCCAACGCATTCGGGCGCTGGACAAGCGTGCCAGGCGATGGACAGAAATGCAATTTATGTCACTTTAAGCAACACATTTTTAATTTGTTTTCCTTTTTATGACACTTTCTGTACATGTCCTTTGGAATGTGCCATTTGCAGTGCTGCAGCTTTGCTTCCGACGTTTGCGTGAAATTGAAGTAGGGCGGTTGGGGAGGGTTAGTATTGATTTACTTGTGCAAATATCTGGAATATGATTTGTGGGCAGCGTTCAAGGCATTCCTTTCTGTGTGGGCTTCCAAGCAATTCAGGACCAATTCATATGTTCAATAGCGGAACAGTGACAGCAACAATGAGGACAACCAACTGATGTTAGACGAATATGACATATAGATGGCTATGTTCCAAAGTAGGCAATCTCCGTCTCATCTCACACCAAAGTATTCATGAGTAGGACTTAACTTGTGTCATGAGTTTTTAGAAAACTTTTAAGTATTTTTGATGAAAATAATGAATATGAACTTATAACTTGTCTCTTCACTCTTTGAATATGTATTTATACCTAGTGTATATATATATATGTGGGAGTGGACAAAATGGACGAGACAAACAATGGGACAAGGATGACCAGAAGCGGACGGAAAAACTAGCATGCAACTATGCAACGAACAAGCGTGGGCTGCTTAATCACTAAAATGCAATACAAAATTTGTCTAATTTTAAAGCGGAAATGAACACGTTCTTTAGTCTTCCGCTCCGCTGGTTGCCTTCTGCGCTCGCAACTCGTGTCTTCCTCATCTTTCGACTGTTACCGTTGATATGTGAATTCAAATAGACATAGTTAAGCTGACTGGACGCGATTGTTCATGGAAAACAGGCAGCAGTAGCATGCAAACACTGCGCATCCATCACACTCACGACTGTGTCACACTTGGCGGCCGGGTGCTGCGAACTTATAGATTCGAGTGCAAATGTGCGCTTGCAAATTTCGCCTCATATTCGCAACTAGAATTTTTACCATCACCGCAACAACAAAATATCCAAACAGCAACAACAACAATCGCCACAATACAGCATTCATGCATGCAAACGAGCATAACAAACGAAAAAGTCATCAGTTTCGTGGTTCGGGGGGCTCCGAGTTCGGGGCTTGACGTGTAGCTTACGCTCCAACTGCACGCGATCTGCATTCGAATGCGCAATCATGTGCGCCGCTTCAAGCCGCTGCGCCGAGAATTCTGTTTAAAATGCAAATATGCGGGAGCGGAAGTGAAAAAAGCATCCATATTGCATTTTCCTAACATAACATATTTGCCTTTATAGACACTTGCAAATATGTACTCACACACACACACTCACTCACACACCAGATCCACATCCTGACACATACAAGTGTGTGTCTGTGCTGCACAACATACAAATAGATGGAGCAGTATTGGCAGTGGGTAGGAGAGATGATGTAGACGCAGCAGTGCAGACAGGGATGCCAAGTCGAAGGCGGCTGTGCAGAGAAGAAGCAGCGACCGCAGCAGCGCAAAAGCAAATATCGACAAGTGGTGTCGATAGTGTTGGCAGCGAGGGCGTGAGCTCCTCCACCATACAGCGTCTCGGCCACGTCGGCCTCGGCCTCGGCATTAGCAACAGTGCTCAGCCAAGGTTCAGTAATTTAAGGATTTCTGCACCTCGAATCTCTTGAATTTCTGCATTTGTGCATTTCGAACGCAAATTGGTCCATCGGCCGGCCGAATAGCGGAGACCAGGAGGTGGCATTTGCACAAAATTCACTCGCATATTTCAGACAAAATTCCGCGATCCAAGGGAAACAATCGGAAGGAGTTGATTTTGGTTCGGCCATAAAGGTATATGTAAATATATTTATAAAGAAACGCGAAAAAGAAAAATTAGGGGCCGAACAAACATTTATTTGAAAAGTCTAATTCTTGATCTAGACTCAATCAGAAACTTGTAAAGTACTCAAAAATTACATCTAATATATAAAAATGAATGTTTGTTTGTCTGTTTGTCTGTTTGTCTGTCTGTCTGTCTGTCCGGCTATACAAAGCTACACGCGTTGACCGATTTCAGCCAAACTTTATATCAATATTGTTGGAGACCAAAGGAAGGCGACTGTATATAAAATTTTTCGATTCATCAAGAGGGCGTGGCACCTCCCATACAACTTAAATATTTGATTTGGTATATCTTTAAAACCACATGTGATACAACGTTAAAATTTTGTATTCTGTTAGTATTTAGTCGTGCCCTCTTGCTTAAAAAAATTTAGGGGCGTGGGACAAGGGGGAGTGGCACTCCCTATACAACTTAAATATTTGATTTGGCATATCTTTAAAACTACAAGTCACGCAGCATTGAAATTCCGTATGCAGGCCCCTCTTAGATGCTTCGTCCCACGGGTAAAATTTTATGGGCGTAGGACAAGGGGCGTGGCACTTTTCAATCAACTATACAGCACACATAAATGAAACACGATACGAACTTACTACATGTCCGTATCCTTCAACTCGGAAAATGGGACGGGCATTGGGCAAGGGGCGTGGCACCTCTCATACAACTTAAATATTTCATTTGGTATACCTTTAAAACTACATGTCATACAATGTTAAAATTTTGTATTCTGTTAGTATTTAGTAGTGCCCTCTTGCTTAAAAAAATTTAGGGGCGTGGGACAAGGGGGAGTGGCACTCCCTATACAACTTAAATATTTGATTTGGCATATCTTTAAAACTACAAGTCACGCAGCATTGAAATTCCGTATGCAGGCCCCTCTTAGATGCTTCGTCCCACGGGTAAAATTTTATGGGCGTAGGAGAAGGGGCTTGGTAGGAATTTTTTTGATAATATGAAAATTATGTACAGGAAGAATAGGTTTTCGTGAATAGGTAATCTACATACACAGATTCCCCGTATGATGTGGCACTCGGGTAAAGCCGGGTGAATCAGCTAGTATTATATAAATTCCCATAAAATGTGAGCCAAGAATGGTATTTTGGGATTCATATAAACTATACAAAAGTTAGTTACAAGAACTCACTTGAAATTTTTCTTTACTCATTGCAGAGTTTTTTCACTGAAACAAAAATTCAAGGTGTTTGTGCTTTTCACGACTTTATAAATGCGTAGCTTCTGAGTCCCCGCACTCCAATTTTCTGCTTTTGCGTTTGTGTGTGCATCAATTTTACTGACTGAAACAAAACGGCACCATCCGACAATTTATTTCTAGATACGCCCGTGAGTAGAACACTATTTTGCAAGTGCCGCTGGAGGCAGTAATTCTCATGAATCAGTCGAACCTCAGTGGGGCGGTGGGCGTAGACGATCATTTTAACGCAAATGCCACGAATGCTTCAGTGAATTACGTAGCCGGAAATCATGTTTGCGCCTTCATGTGGCAGGACAAAGCTTATTCTGAGCGCAGATTAGTAGGAGCCCGTTGCCATGCTGCTCATCGGGTTTGCCTGAGCTGCTACTCTAACGCGGAAATTGTTAATACCCAGGAACCGACAATAGACAACAAACGGCAGCCGCAAATAAATTATACTCCTGAGTGCGTTTGTGAGTGCGTGTGCCTACACTCCAAGTCATCACGTCCACAGCTCGTCTCGGAGCTGTAGGCTCGTTCTCCGTGATGATGCGAAGATGACAATCAAAAACACAAACACAAATACATGAGCAAATACCAATCCAAACACAGATACAAATGCAAACACAACAACCAACACAATAGCAGTTGCTACTTACACACTGTATCGCACGAGGCAACCACACACTCCCATATTGATATAGATACACGGACTCCCGCACACACACACACATGCGCACACTTTCACACGGCGAAGTGGCAGTGCGAAGTGTCTCATGTAACCTAAGCAAATATGTTGTAGCAAAAACAAAGAGCACAAATTGAATTTGATTTATTGAAATTTGATATATTCTTAGATATGGACGGACGGGCGGACGGACGGACGGACGGAAGAACGGAAAGACCTGCACCACAAAGCACGGAAGTACCCATTGTCCGGCAGGGAAAGACATAAACTCCCCCATCTCCCTACCCTCCCCCCCCCCCACAAAAAAAAAAAACAGCCGTCGAGGGGAGACAGCATAAATAAAGGAAACGTTGAAACGAAATGTCCTTCAGTAGCAAAAGAGAAAACAAAAAAGCGGAGCGCAAGATAGACATGCAGTTGGAAATAGCAGCGTCGGCAGCGTCGACAACGGCGGCGGCGTACTAATCTTGATGCGCCAAGAATTGAGACCAGGCCAGGCAGAAAAGGACAGGGCAAGGCAGTACAGGGGACTGCTGCTGCTGGGTCATAATGAAAGACAGAAACCAATCGACAATAATTGGAATTTCATAAAACGGTCCCTCATCTGGGAGGGGTATGTGGCGCGCTGCTAGCGAAGCGTCCTCGCCTCACTCGGCTCTCGAGCGAAACAATGCTGAAAATTTGATTTAAAGCCAGTCGAGCAAATTTTCTGTTCTGCGAATCGATGCTGTTGGCTTTTTTAAGAGCACTCTCTGCAATTTAGTTGTGTTTCTTGAGGAGATTCACTTCTGATACGATGATGGAAATGTGCTTCTTAAATTTTTAGGAATTTTCGAAATTGCAAAAGCATTTAAGGCGTCGTTATTTAAATTTTGCTCTTGTTCAAGGCATGCCTCGAGCAAAACGTTAGAATATTTAAAACAACATTGCGGGGAGTGTCCTTAATAAGGCTGAAAGTTTGGCTTGCTTCAAAAATTGTTTCCTCGATCAAAAAAACTCGAAAAAGCTGTTGCATAGTTGCGGGCTTGTACTTAACTTAAAGAACTCCTTAAATCTATAAAAAATCTCGTTTGATGGTCATCCTCCAATAAGAAGTTCATTTGAACTTTTACTGAGATATAATTTTAGGCAATTCCGATGATTGGCTCTTGATGCGAGTATTTCTTGCTTGCAAGTTTTAAAAGCTTTTGAGTAAAACTTATTTTAAAGATAGCATCTGCGCATTTTACTCATTTTTTAGCTAGTGATCTAAAAAAGAAGCTATATCTTTCGAATCGACTGCAAATATTCAAGACACTGTGAGAAATTCAATTTTGTTTCTTATTCGATTTCGAACTCACTTTCAACTTAATCGGCAGCACATAGATTGCAGAGCGCTGAGTCCCCAATGGCTTAAATGTTATATGCACTAAAAAAGTAGAGTTGAATAACACAACCCAAAATAAATAAAAACTGCACACACACGCAGACATTTTCAAACATACACATGCTGACTTGGTCCATAATTTCGATATATTTCTCAATATCAATTCTTTTCGGCTTTTCAGCAGCTCCAATTACAAATTTGCACAGCACACACAAGCACACACACTCACACTCACTCACACTTGTGCAAGGCATGCCATGAATTACAGAAATGTAAAGCTGGAAGCAGCTTAATTTATAATTTCGATTCACAATGTTGTTTGCAGGTTATCATTGCTCCGAGCCGACTGCAAGCGGCAAGATATACAGGTCCGCAAAACAGATCCGCAAAACAGATCCGCATGTGTATGTGTGCGTGTTGCTTTGATTAGTGTGCTTTTATAAATTAAATAAACTTTGCAAATTTGTGAGCTTGACATGCTCATGATTTCTTGTGAAAATAATCAGCAATTCCGGCTGCAATATGCGACGATTTTTGCAGTGTCACACCCCGCCCGCCCCCAGCTTCTGCGGCATAGTGTTCGGACACAGAAACAGATTCAGATGGAGATGACAATTAACCGCAGAGGCCTTTTGCTCTCAAATGGAATATATGCTCATAATGACGCACATATTCTAGCATCTCTTTATACTGGGTGTGTTGCCGATGCTGGATTCATGTTGGGCCTATCGATTTGGCCCGTATGTACACAGTCTGTGTCAGACGAATTTATTTCTTTTGCCGATACGTGTGTATGACTAAAGGGCTACGTCGTTCTTGTCGAGCATTGCGAGCAAAAGTTATTGAAGAATCAAAATTTAATTGTTGTTGTTAATTGGGATGTACGATCGACCACGATCCAGAATAGGGCTTTACGCGACGTTCACAATTAAAATTATTCTTGTGAGCAATTTTTTTGTGTAAAATACGTATTAGCCTAATTTACTACCCGAGTTACTAATAAAGTCGCGCTGAACGAAGAACCCATCAAAATTTAGCTCCTATACTAGTCAATATTGTTAAGTAAAGGTTAAAGCGTTAGCCAAAGGAGGAGCTATCACTTCACCAGTTTTGATGCGTAATCAATGATGCACCCTGTATCTGTGCGTGAGAATGTATGTGTTGCATGTGGGCATAGGGCAAGAAGGCGCATGGCATAATTTAGGTCCTTACCGAAAGCAGGCAAACCTCAAAGTAGCCAGCGCATGCTGACGCATTTCATGTGCGTTGGTGTGTGTTGGTATGTGCAAGTGTCTGTGCATTTGAAGTGCTTAAACGCATTCATGCTAAAAATTTAATTACAAGCGTACAGCTCAAATGTTCAGCATACACACACAAGATACTACATGCAACATGCATGTGTACATACATTCACCGGCTGTCAATGCCGGAGCAAACTAAAGCAAAGTTGTATGAAAAAAAATTCAGGGATTTCTGCTAACATAAAAACTACATACATACATATGTATAATAGCCATATCGGTGTCATAACCAGTGTAGTGGCCTTCAGCTCAGTTAGGAAGATACGTTGGAAAAGTTGTAAAACTTTTTTTTAAATATTTTTACTATAATTAAGTATTTGCTCATGTTACATGCATTTATTTTAAAATTATTCCTACCGGGATCGTAATTTAAGCTTAATTGTTAATTTACAATGGGTCCAAAGGCAATAGAGAAGATATTCAAATACCAAAATAACGGGACTGACAGCCCTAATACATACGCACGCAGTTGTTGGCAGACACAAACGCAAACACAATTCACAATTCTCTGTTCTAATTGAAGTTGACATCATTCAAACGGGATTTGTACACAGCCGACGGCCCCCTGGCACAGGCACAGGCACACACGCATACAAGTGCAGAAAGAGACTCAGGCGCAGGCATCGGCCCAGACGCATACGCTGTGTAGGTCATGGCAACATGGCAGCTACATATGGAGCGAAGGGAGAGGGGAAGGGCAAGCCTGCACGCATCAGCAATCAAACCTTCTTGCAACGGCTCATGTTGCAATTGCCAACAGCAGCGGCAGAGGCAGTGTCAATGCCCGTGTTGCTGCTCCTGCTGTTGGAGTTGTCACAGTTGTAAGCACTGCAATGTCAAATGCAATATTCCTGACATATCATGCCATGCCATTTGATAGCCAACCAATTCATTTGTCATCCAGTGGCATATTTGGACTGTTGCCTGTCGGCGATATGCGCCGCACTCCGAATTCTGTCAAATTTATGTTAACTCGAGTTTCGAGCCGCGAGCTGGGAGTAGAGGTGGCTGCACGTACACGAACACGATTGGAGATTTATCTGGTCGCTCATACCCCGCAACTGACACGCCTCACGCATATTCACACTAAACCTAAAGTTTTCATTGAATTTTCCTTATATTTTTTTGATCAAGCAAATTGGTTCTTCTGTGCAGTGTGTCTGCCCATCCTCCGGAGAATTCACTGATTTCGTTTGAACATTGGAGCTTCTTTTAATTTCAGCACTAGGCGCTGCGATACGCTCTCGGATGCGCTTCCAAATTGGCCGCGTCAGTGGCCCAGGCGGTGCTCCATCATTGAGCCGGAAGCGTATCGATTCCATTGAGCCGGCCCGTGCCACTTTGCGGGCCAGGCCCACAGGCGACTGCACTGATCCGAACCAAGGATTGACTGCCGTGGCTGCAGCTCGCATTTTACGACTGCACAGGGATCGATAAAATAAAATATGAATGGAGCTCATGAATTCATGAATTTCGAATGATGCCGGCGACTCACTGCTCGCCCCTGCCGACTGCAGCTAACCGAAAGCATCACTGGAGATTATCACGGCAGGGCCAAGCGGCCGTTTCACGCCCCATCGCTGTGTGTGTGTGTGTGTGTTCCACGCACATAGGCAAGATATTTGCATATTTAGTTTTTGATTATGCTAGTGTCCATTAATGCGTTCGTCCTTCGGGATTGCTCATGAGTGCGTGTGTTGGAGTGTATGCAGACTTGTAGGTGTGCGTGTATCCTTCCTTTGTTCGGGATCCATTGGCGGTGATTATCAAAAGCACTTAATGGGAAATTGGTTTATGTTAATAATCGTCTCGGAAATGTGCAACGAAGCCAAGATACGTACGTGTCTTTGCACGGCGGGTGCGTGTGTGGGTGTGAATAAATTAACCGAATAAATTACTCGTCATAAAGTGGACGAGGGACTTAATTAACCAGCTTAACTACTCCATTCATTTTCATATCGTAAAGCTGAGCGCTTTACGCTCCGTGAGATACTTCCACAAACCATACACACACGCACACATGCACTTCCAGTCACACTCATTAAGATGGCACCACAAGCCGCCGAGCTGAAATGAGCCACTTGCAGAATGAAGCCTATTTGCCTTACATGGTTTGGAAGAAGTCATTCCTCACTGCTTACAAACACACATACATATGTGGCCAGCACCATTTGCAGCAGCTATCAGCCTCACTCCCTCGTGTTCTTTACAGGCACCTTAGCTTCAGGCGCATCTTACCTAATACATACAGACTCCAAGCGACTGTGAAGCTTATTCATCTTTGAACCTGCCACTGAAGATTGAGCGTCTGCATGTGGGTCGAATCTCGGCCTCCTAATTAAGCAGCTTCTATGCCGGAACATTTCCAGAGAAGCCTTCCCATTGCCAGTCCAAAGAGTACCGCTCAAAATAGTCTGAGACTGCAGATCGGTCGCCACATGCTACTTTGAAGAAGTGATGCGCTCCGCCTGGCAGCACCGCAAGCTGCCTGTGCTGCCACAAGTGTCCCTCTCTCTTCAACATATCCAATAAATTCGAAAATACCAAATCCTTTTTCGATTGCCATTTATCATTTTTATAGAATTTGTAACAGCAACACTTGTGCACAACTGTATGCATGACTGGATATGCTCGTAAAACACGCTTCCACAAATGCTTGCAACATGTCGCATGCATCGCTTTCCTTCGCCTTCGAATTATTTAAGTTGTTGCTGCTCTCTTGCTTCGGCAGCGTGCGTCTGTAAGCAATTTACCACAGCAGCAGCAACTCCCGCCGAACCGCTGCTCAGATCTCAGATCCAGGAGCAAACTCGGCGCAGTGAAGCCACGTCGTAGCATATACAAAAATGCAGTGCTCGGAGTGCAGACGAGCACGAGTGGAGAAGCAAATAACGGGATGAGCATTCGCCGCGAACGGCAGCGAAGATAACAGCATCGGCTGCGCCTCCGTGCCCATGCGACTGGGTATCCTATGCAGAGCAGGGCTGTACGCAATGCTCCTGAACCGGTCCGCTCCCTTGGACCACCCTGCGGAGCCGCCAGGTACGGAACGACGCTTTCGATTGAATCGAATTTAGTGCGCCAGCGTTTTATGCTTTAGCATTACGGTGATGAGCACATATGCTCACTTCACACGCACTCATACATACACATACATACACATGCACATTTTATTTGCATGCGAATTATTTTGTCAGCTGCTCCGCACCGCACCAAAATAAATATTAGCGCAATCGCATTAAGCAGTAAGGATTCCGAACTCCAGCTCACCTTGGAGCTAGTTGCACCATGCCACCGCTTAGTGGGGCAGACGCCAAGCAGGAGAGCGCATGTGTGAAACATCCTAGGCCTGCTGGAGAAAGCAGCGGAAACGGGAGCTCTTTGGGGGCGATCTGCGACGCCGTGCCGCAATCTGGGAAGACTCTAATCCGGCGCTCATTAACAGCTGCCATTAATAAGGCGAAGACGCACGTTTCAGCCATTCCCGCCCCTACAAGCGACTCCCGGGCCGCTCCCGCATTTTTGCCATTTCTCATTACGACATGCACACTAAAAAGTGGCATATTATTAAGAGCGCATGAAGAAGGGCCAGTAAAGGGGGAGACGGAGGTCGGGGGATGTGTGTGTGAGTGTCACAGAAAGCAGTTTATAGCTGCAACTAATTACATTTAGAGTGAGCAACACTATAACGGGGCAAACGGAGACAGCGGTAAGGCAAGAAGGACAGAGGCAGGGGCGGGAAGACTGAGTACTTGTCGGCGACACTGATAAAGGAGCAAAGAGCCAGCTCCAGTTCACTCAATATTGCAGCCATTAAGAATATTGCACTTTACACTGAAAATCAGGAGCAGTAGCCGGAGGAGCTGAAGAGCAGCGGCCTCCCGTAGAAAGGTGAAAGAGACAATGGCATAATGACAGAAATTATGTAATAAAAAGCTAAAATTTACGATGCAACTGGAACCCACATTAGGGTGAAAGGAAATGGCAACGGCAATGGAAATGGAAATGAAAGAAGTTGGCGAAGGGGAAACGAAGAGCATGGGCAACGGTGACAAGATGGCGAGTTGGAGAGCTTGGCGCGATAAAAGCGAAATGCCACTCTACAGGTGCAGGGAGGAACTACACGCACATACAGACAAATCGCATTCAAACCGACAGACAGACAGACAGACAGACAGACATTGTTTTAAAACAATGGCGCAGACATGCACACACTTATCTGATACTCCGAGCTGTTTTGTACTATACATATATGCATGTGCACGTGTGTGTGCGTTAAGAGTGTGTGGGTAGAAATGCAAACATAGCAATAAATTGCCAACGAAAACACGAAAAAACCAAAACACGACACCAAACCGTGGAGCAAGGAAAGCGAATACAGCCGAAATAGCGCAACAAACCCGCCGCAACAACAAAGCAACAAAGGTAAAGTCATCAAGTAGGGCGGAGGAACGTGAAGAACGACATGAATGAATGTATGAATGAGGAAAACAGGGGAAACGAAAAGTCCTCGTCGTCGTCGTCGCCGTCGCCGCCAGACCTTGGAAAGCAAGTTTGGCAGTGCAGGGAAACGTGATTGCAAATTGTAACCGCCAATGGGCCGTAAATTGAAACGTGACTAAGACAGATAATAAAATGCATAAAATCACTTCTGGCAGCGGGTGGCGGGCGGCAGTGGAAGTAGAAGTGGCTGGCACACAAACAGGAGTCCTTTGCAGTTACGTTTGCTTCTTCGTTCGCTGCTTCCTTCTGCTGCGCTACCGCGACGCTCAGTCACAGCAGATAAAAAGTCGGGGTTCAAGTAGAGGTCCAAGTTCGCCCAGAAATTTAAATAAAAACTTCAATCATCACTAAGTTTGGCAAACATTTTTGTTAACTTGATAAAACAATTAATAATACCTAAATTAAAAAATTTACAAGACCATTTTGCAGGAAATTTCACACATTTGAGGAAAAACTGTGGCAGTAAGAATGATTTGCTGTGAAATTTTAAAAAGTGAAAAGTTTGAACCCTGTTTTTTAAAAGCTTTAGTAAAAGTTGATGTACAAAAAAGTATTAACTTGACCAAACTCATATGCCATGAAAACGCAAATACATTTTGTTTTTTTATTAATAGAATATTTTGCAACAAATAAAAATTCGAGTATAAATTATGAGTACAAATTTTCGTTGAAGTTTGAAGGACAAAATATACCAGCAAATAAAAGTCATTAGTTCAAAGTTCAGGAGGAAAAAAAATTGAGTCCAACTCAAGAAAAAAAGCTTATTTTGCTGACAGACAAAAGGACTTGTATAATTGACAAAATTTATTCACTTCGCTTTACATAAATTCGTTAAGAAAAAAATTAATGAATATTGGATATGAAAATGGTTTTTATTATAAACCTTAAATTTTTACCGGGCTTTGCTCCTTGATAATACCCTCAAAAGAAGTTTCCTACTTTGCCCCTGTCTGTAGTGCGAATGATTGCCATTTAAAGGTACGACAATTTATCACGGCGCTGAACGCGATACGATGCGAAACGACGCGATCTGTTGCCTAAGATAAACAACAAATTTCTTCGCTGTGCATGGGCGCTCCCCCACCGTCACTGCCACTGCCACAGCTGCAGCCGCAGCCGCAGCAACTGTCTGTTGGAATTTAGTATAGTTTTTACTTTTGCAAAATTAACTCAATTTATTTTGCGGTCCGCCGTGGCAGCGCGCAACAAAACGCCTCTAATTACACACACTGTTAGTATGCTGGGTGTAGGGGGCTGCATGCAGACAGTTCAAGTGCCAAAGTTGGGCAATTGACGGAGGGCCCCTCGTGTACCGCCTTTCGACTACGTGCCTGCCACTGAACGCTGATTAATGGCGACGCCGGAGGATGTGTGGCAACGGAGCTGTAATAGTCACTGACTGCGTGGATGCGGCGCGTTTCTGGGCCAAAATCAAAGGTGAAAGGCCGCCATCCCGGAATCTTCAAGAACAAAAGTTGGAGTCGGTTACAATTTGGAGAGCGCTGCTCGGAAAATAGCAGCTCGAGCTATGAGCTTGCGTGAACTCGCGCTGGAGCACTCTGTAACAGAGGGACAAAATAAAAATGCACCCCTTCCCGCGCTGCGTTTGATAAAAACTAGTTTAACCACCATGTGGTAAGTTCGAGCTACAAAAGCTCACAACGAGCGCCGGAAGTTAGCGCGACAAAGCGAGTGTGGCACATGAGCAGAGGAGCTGCAGAGGGTGGGGCACAGTGAAAGTGCAGTGGGAACAGCACAGAAACCTCAAAAGGTTATTTTCAGCAGCAAGCAGAGAGTGCAAAACGCTTACAACTCAGCAAAGCACCAAACAACCACACAAACAACCACAACGACACAAGCGCACGCCATGTCGAAGCGAACTGCGGCGGAAGCAGGCAAAACGATATTTCTTTGTGGTATTCAGTTTGCGCGGCACCGCGCCGAAATTGCAGCAAGCGCGCCACAAGAGGTGGTGCATGGCTCTCGTAAGTGCGCCACACACACATGCACGCACACACTAACACATGAGTGTGCTGCTTAGCAAGCATTTAGCTTCAATACATCAATAAATATTTGAGCATGATTTGATTTCAAGCCCTATTCTCAAAGCTCAAAGCTTTGATTTCGATTTGATATAAATTTGACAATAATACCTTTCTCAATAGAAAGGACACACTAATCCTCAATATGAGTAGATTGCGGGTTGTCAAATCAATTTTAAATGTTTGTAATCATATCAAATGCACTCCTCGTTGGAATACGGGCCGTATGAGTAATCTTAGTTAAATATTAGTTACTTTTTAAACAAGAAAGCGAATGAATCTGGAAAAACTGCGATGAACGGGCAAATGAAATTTTAAAAATGTTCTGAAATAATTAACGAATGAATAACAAGTTACTGTGAAAAATTATTGTCAACTTGATAATAATATGAGAATTCCTCACAATATCAATGGAACCAAACGCTCGCACCAACGCATGCTGGGTAGTACGCCACATATACACGCGCACACTCCAACACATGCTTGTACTGTGTGTTTTTGTGTCAAAGGCCTTTGGCAGCGCAGCGGTTTTCGATTAGGGCGGCAAACGTCGTCGGCGCTCCGCCATCAAAATAACATCGGAACTAATGGCATTTCCACGAAAAAATGAAGTCGAGGATTAATAAATTTCCTTGAGTGCGGCAAAGTCGCATAGACGCAACTGCCATGGAAGCGAACAGGCAAAAACAGCAACGGCAGCAACAGCAGCAGAAAGCAACCGCAAAGTCATCCTGCAGGCTGCCGGGCAGGCCTGCCGCCGCTGGCTTCGTTCTGCCCTAACGGCGCAGCAGAGTCAACCGCACCGAAATTAACATAGAAATTGCATAAATTGAAATTCAAATTAGCCGCGCTCCCTGCCGCACCGGCGTCTTCGTAGACAAGCCGCCGATTGTTGTCTGCCTGTCCAAAGGCGGCGCATAGAGTCGTCGTTCTCGCATCGAGGCCAGCGCAAGTGATGAAGAGTGTTAATTGGGAACGACAGCGGCAGGAGCTGTGAATTATCTTAGCAAAAATTCAACACACACACGTACACTAACACAGGCAAATATCTGGCCATGCTGCTACTCGCGATTTGTTACACAATCGCTCTTAAAGCGCCTCATCATACGCCATTAAACCAATCAATCGTTTGTGTTGCGAAACACAGCGCTATCAGCATCAAGCATACACACACATGCATGCATATTTCTCGTTGAATGCTTGAGTGTGTGTGTGTGAAGAGTTTGCACAAGTGCTTTTTCCAAGCCATAAATAAGATGTGCCCTTTCCGACAGAAAATCCTCTCATATGCATATGAATATTTTTTAGCCCTTGTATAAAGCACTTAAGTAAGGACCTCCACGCACACACACACACGCTCATTGCCGCACAGACAACGTTGAGGCGTTCGCTGGCTGCTTCCGCTTTTCAAACAGGCTTCAGTTTCGTGTGAAGCGCACTTGTCACGCCAGCGACGAGCTGTAAGCACCGCTCAACGTCAACGCCGATCACCCCGCCAGCATTACTCCCCTCGCCCGCTCACAGCTGCCTTAACAGTTGGGGCATGTCTAGTGATTAAGCAGATAATTGGATTCATTTTGTACGCTACAAAAAACCCTAAGTATGCGCTACTCCTCCACCTTCCGCCCTCCCCTGCCAAATTCTCGCCCGCTCCTCTCCTGTAAGCGCCACTTCCGGAGTACGCGACGTTCGGTTGCGCCTCAAGTCGACACTGCCGTTGAGCTGTTATCATCGCGCTGAGGTGAGGCGTGATTTCATGGCATCTTTTGTAATTGCTTTCGAGCCGCTGGATTTGGATTCTGTGGCTGCGGGCAGACGGTATGGCCTTTTGGTGCGCTGCTGCCGGTGTCTCGATTTTAATAACAATCGCCTTTAAAGTGCGATTGCGTTGCGATACCGCGTCATCTGAGCTTATTGGGGCTCGGGGCGCGGCTCTGCGATGGCTGATAAGCACCCGGGAAGCTGCGATATACGTGCACGATTCGACAGTCGAAAATGACAGCTGCTTATGACTTTTTGATGTGTTTTAATAATTAATACTCCCCTCGACAGCCAACGGCCGAGTCCTTGCACATCTGCAGCCAGCAGCAACAATTGCCCGCTTATCTCAGCAATGATGGCGCTTTTAATCGGTGTGCCCGTGAGCACTCCTTATCTCCCTCAATCGCACTTCCAAGAAAGAAGATTGAGCAATCCCTAGCCAACTTTGAGACATTCCCACGTACGAGAAATCCTCAACCACTGACGCTTTATTTTTCACTCACTCACTTTTCTTGTATCAAAATATGGAATATGCCACGCGACCGGTCGGCACGAAATAATGAAAGTGTAAGAAACTTAACCACCACAATAACTGACAAACTGCGCTCCCCTTGCCGTCTGTCTCCATATTTCGGCCATCAGTTCTCAGCTCCACAGGCCGCACATCAAAAGGGAACGCTGAAAAATTGATACGATTCCAAAGCGAGAAGAAAAATTGCAGAAATTTACAATGCAATTTAATACCGGAGAAGGTGTAATGATGGCCAAAAGACGCTTAGCTAAATCACTCAAGGTCACGGAAGCAGGCAGGATAATAAATAAATGGATTGCCGCGCTTAGAGGACAAGAGCAAAAGCGAGAGCTCGAACATTGAAAAATAGAGCGACCTCAAATCGAAGTGTTGGGAAAGCAAAGAGGATAGGGGAGAAAAGTAAGGCACGCAAGAAATAACAAAGTCTGGTGAATATAACATAAGCACTTGCATATCAGAAATATATATGTATATATGTGTATGTATGTGATATTTAAAACGCACTTTATCGGTTTTTAAAGCTGTTTCCTTTACATTTAATAAAATTATTAGCATAAGGCGATGTTCGTCGTTTGAAGTCAGGAATGGAACTGCCCATGTCTGTCTGTTAGCGTGGGATTCGTGGCGTCATGCGTCCAGTTCGTTCAGTTTGGAATGTTCTAGCAGTCCGTGGTCGTTCGTTTTATCGCGGTCCTACATAAATACGAAAAATTATAAGTAAGCATGGACAAAATTATTCTTGCTATTGATTAGTATAAGAAGAAGAAGAAGAACAGCAGTCCGAATACCCGGCGCTCCGTTGTGAGTGGTTGTTCATCAAATATGCAAGTAAATCAAGTCCGACCGGAAGGCTGACAAGCACAATCAAAAAAAGCGCTTTCGAGAAAGCGTGGCTGCCCGGAGTCCCCCCGCGAGCATTCATATTGATCCAACCGGCTATGATTGTGGCCATTGCACCATGGGACAATTGCCTGTTTGGGTTGTCGTACGTGTTTGTGGTTTCTATGGCAACAGCAGCAATTGCAGTTTCCCCGCGACATGCCGCCACACAATCACACACACACCTAACAAACCCATCTGAGGAGTCTTCTGCAATTCCGCAGGCCATTTCGATATCGCGTCAGCTGGCTCAGATATCAAACCAGCGAGATACACTTAAGTAGTTGATGGGCCCTTAGTTCCCTCGCAGCCGTTCGCAGCTTCTTAGGGGTAAAATTCACTACCGCTTGCAAGCGGGAAAAGTATGAACTCGCCGGACCGTAAAGAGCGCCCTTTAAACCCCGGCCTCTTCTTGGAAAATGCAAGAAGGAAATTGCATTGAGGTAGGGAAGTTTATTGTGACCAACATGGCTAGAGGGGGAGGTAGGTCCCGGCTGATACGTGAATCCGGAACGACGCTCGGGAGTGCGACAAAACTTTAGTGCCGCATAACTTGGCAGAGCAAAGCAGCTCCAGATGGAGACTGGACCATGTGGGATTGCCATGCTTGCTTCACCACTCCCCGCTAGCAGAACTGCTTCGCCAAACAGAAACAGACAGCAGTGATTAAAGTTCGAAGTACTTATTTCCTTGAAATGCAAGCAACGCAGTTCACAAGCTGCTCAGTAGCGGGAGCCGGAGGAAAAGTATGAAGCAGCAGCACAACACAAATTGTTTATATGCTTTGCAATGAACACATGCACATGCTTTCTAATCTATTGCGGCTGCTCTCCCTCCTCATGCACCGCTCGCCTCTCACGTTGCCCGTAAAAGTGCAGAGCAGCAGCAAGGGCAATTAAAATATGAAAATGCCGGCAAATACACTTTCCGCCCTCATTGTTCAGCAGTCCCCACACTCACACTCACATACCCGCATGCACGAATGCACATGTAATGAAATGTACTTGGGGAAAGCAGAACAAGTGTCTTTCAATATTTTCCAATAGATTTGCCATGTACGTGCATGGCTTCATTGAAATCGAAAGCTGTCATTCACTGCGATAAATAATTTCCAATTGCACATAACAGCACACATACACACACGAAAATAAACAGAAATATGCGCACACACACACACAGGAACACAAGGCGAACGCTGGGAAAGACACACACAGAAGAAATCAGCGTTGCACTTTTACCCGGTTGGAAAAGAGAGACATCGGTAAGCGAGGCGGGTAAGCGCAAAAGTGATCCATAAGTATTACGAACTCAGCACTCTCTCAGTTATCGCAGAATGCTTAGATTACCTCGAAATCAGGCGATTGTTAAATTAACTGGCAACTGGGAAATTCCTTCCCTACAATGTAACGATGAGGAAGCATTGATACATTTTTACATTACCTGGTAATCCAAGACATCTTCATTCCAGCAGTAATCGATGAATTCTGCAGCGATTTTACTCTAACATGCAACTTTCCGACTGGGAATCACACCAAGCACCCCACACACACACATGAACACACATTTTCCTTTTTCTCTAGCGAAGAAAAGAAGAAGCAGCAGCAGTAACTTCTTCGTCGCGCTATCAGCTCAGGCGTGCAGTTTGTGCGGTCGTGATTGCGAACTTTTGCAGTTTGAGCGCAGCGGAGTGCAATTGGAGCGGGGTGGAGAGGTCCGTACTGGAGCAAAACTCAATAACTGAAGAGATGTATTTTATACTAATAAAAGATATGCTCCACAGGCAAACTACTTATTTTAGCGGAACGACTTCAGGTTTGTGTGCGTGTGCGTGTGCGCACATCAGCACATCAGCATGCGAGAATGGGAGTGTGTGCGCTAGTAAAGCGCGCCATCAAACGGGATGCGCTTGGCTCGCCCGCCCTGCTCCCATTCGCTTCGGCACTTCAGTTTAATTCTTTCATTTGTAGCCGCGCGCCGAATTCAAAAGCTCATTTTAAGCACTTCTCACTCAAACAATAGAAATTCGCAGCATGTGGTGCCACAGTTAAGTGCTTCTGGCAAACAGCAGTGCGAAACAGCACACGCAAAAATGAATTCGGGACAATAAAATTTGGAAATTTATTGCCAAACCTTTTTTCTGAAAGGGAAAACTTCGGCGTACGCCCGCGCGAAACGCTCCGTAAAGTTCCGAGCGATTGAATTGCTGGCGCTCTCGAATGGCACTCGAATGAAGCCATTGGAACGCCATCACACAGGACATCATCCGGCAGATATTGGCCCATGGCGTATGGTAGGGGGAGTGTCAAGTGCGGCCGCGTACCAATCTCTGGCGCTTTTTTGCGGCCGTTCGCGCCCGTGACGGTCGCACCCGAAGTGCGCCAGTCGTAAACTGAAACTAAACATGAGGTCGTTACTTATTCCTCGTTTACTTATTTATTTTGCTATCGTTACTTTGAATTTATTTGTGGCGCACACAAGCGCCACGCTGCCACACTGTCACAATGCCACAATTCGTTGGTGTGGCAGAAGTTGCCATTTTAATTTCAATTCAGTTGCATGAGTTTCCAAAATCGATGTTTTGCTTTTGTTTTGTTTCAGACACATGCATGGGCGTACGCAGGTGGGGCCTCCCCTTTGATCGTCCTAAATACAAAAACAGTTGAATTTGACCTCTTAAAATATAGTCAAAAATGCATACACTCATGTGTATGCTCTCTATCTATTTATATTTCTATGTGCCTGAGAATAGAATGATAAAAAAAACTTGTGCAGAAAAATTCATATTTTGCTACTTATTAAATAACCAATTTTTAAAATAATATACATACTTACATATTTCAATGATTGTACAAAAATTCATTTAATTGTGAAAGGTGAAGCGAAATCGACCCTCGATAATATCTTTGCCTTAAAAGCTTGTGAATATAGATTATACTTTGGTAGTGCATTCAAGAGGGAGGTAGCTCAGCTTCCCCCAATATGTATTAACACTAGATTTACGTCTTTTCCTTATTTCGCTATAACAACTTTCCTGAAAATTGATTTTAGTAAAGCAATTTTATTTTAAATCAGAGCATCTTTCCCGACAGTCAATTCTATTACACAAAGTTACCAGCACATAACAATTGGAGGAACATTACTTTTGCAACTGGCGAAACATAAAATGCGCTATAACAAGGACAATGATGAACAGACCAATTTCAAACTCATGCCACAGTATTAGTGATAAAAATATACGACGAAATAATGGAGATATTTTAAATAATATTATTAACTTGATTGGCAAAGATTACTGAAGGCCACTTCCTCAAGCCTCAATTGAACTTTTATACAAATGTTGTCTGCGATTGAGAAAATCGAAAATGCTTATGCAGACCCAAAAAGTCTTCCTTGCATGAAAATTTCTAGAAAAAGTGTCGATAACTTCTATTTTTAAACATAAAGCTAAATTATTTTAGTCGAACTATTCCTAAAAAGCCAGTAAATATTGCAATGTAATCCTCTAATTGTATCGAAAAAGAAAGGTTATAGAAAGATTAAAATTTATAGAAATTAGATTTTTTTAAAAATTTTTAAATTCCCTGCATACACCCATGGATACATGAGCGTCGAGCATGCCGACAGCAGCGCAAATTCAAATCGGATCAGGTTCCCACCCACCCAAAGCACTTGACAATTCCGAGAGGAGGAAGGTCCATCCGCAAACAATCGTAAAAAATGGATACACCAAGGCTACCATTGAGAGTAACCGCTTGATTCCGCAGCGCTCCCTCTCTCCACTTTGACTCAGTTCTATGCAAAGGACTTGGGACTCTTGGCTGGCTCTTCTTTCATTTCACATGAGCCACTGAGCCGGCGCTCGTTGACTTATATGCGCCGCCTTTTCATCGCTTCCTAAACTGCCAAGACCAGCGCTTGTCGACGGCGAAAGTTTCTTGCAAATTGCCCCAGATATGTGCGCCAGCAGCAATGCCGCTGACATCTCAGCCCTGCGGCAGAATAGTTTCCACTGCTTCGGCCACAGCGCGGCTGTACTTCGTCATGTACATGGGCTGCGGATTAGGCGTAAAGAGATAGTGTTAAGTCCTTAACAAATTATCTGTGCGCTTGTGTGTGGGCCTGACACTTGAGAGGCTCCGGCAATGTCGATGTGTGAGCTCGGCATGGGCGAAGTTGTCATGTGATTTCTGCTGATATCATAAATAAAGAGGGGCAGGCGCCCTTTCCCCGCACGACGCACGCACGGCCTACGAAATTCGTCCTTTAAGCAAGCAAGCAGCTGAAATTTCACAGCATTTTTGGGACGGTCCGGCAAAGAGCTCTCGCCTCTCGCCGCGCTGAACACACCGAAGTTGCAACATTCACAGCTAAGACTGCTCTCAAATTGCTCAACGACGTCGTCGTCCCAAATTGCATGTAGGTATTTGCGAAATTATCAAACCATCCAGCATGGCCGAGCCGGAGTCGGAGCAGAGCAAAAGTCAGGGTCGGCAACAGCTGACAGCAGCAGAAACAATTAATTTTTTGCGCCGTGCCGCATTCCTGCGGGCAGCTGTCGGCATGTAACTTTTTTAACTTTTGAAATTTATCCTAAAAAGTTTCGTTGCGAAAAGTCGATATCTGTAAAATGTCCCCATCGGAGTTCGAGCGTATTTTGAGCACACATGTGTATACACACACATACATGCAGAAAACCAATTTGGAAAGTGAAAAAACGAGCACTGCGCATCTTTAAAGACTTCCGAACTTTTATTTTATATTTTGAGTTAATATCTTTTTACATAACTTAACATTTTCATTTGCATATCGCAACTTTACAACTTGATAATTTCCGCAAATCAAAGATCATTCCATTCACTTACGCGGCTATGTACAATGTCAACATCACGTCACGCCTTGTCATTATGTTATACTTAATAAACATTATTGAAAAATTGCATTTGTTTATCTACATTTTCATTTTGTTTTCATGTATTTCTGTATGTATTTATATGTATATATATATATATTTTACTTGTTATATTATTCTCGTATCATATTAAAATATCAATTAAGTTTAATGATCACACGTGTTTGAAAAGGTTTCCATCTTCATCTTTGTCCTAAATCAAAACTCACTTAAAGAACATTATTTTCAGTTTTGTTTTCGTTTTCGTTTGTTTCTCTTTTACAATTTGGCGGGATTATGTAAGTTCTTTGAGAATTTCGAACTCATGTGGAAAGGAGAACATAATGCAATGCGTTGAATTGGCGTTGGTAAATTGTGCAAGGCGCTACGCCTACTTTTGTGCGTGTGCGAACAAATCCAGGTTAGCGGGTCCATAAAGGAACTGTGGATATGGCGACTATATGTTCGAAGACTTTGGGGCGCAGTCGAGCTCCCCAAGCAGCCTAACGCAATAGACCCCGAAAGAACTTTCGATTGCTAGGACACGGGATTTGGAACCAAACAAGCTTGGAATAGAACCAGGCTTTCTATACACGTGGTCCGACGGGCAGACCACAATATCACCTAGCCTTCCCTTGGGCATTCTCAATTTGTTTTGAAGTTTTGAATTAGTAAATTGTTTCCCTAAAATGTCAGTGGGTAGTGCCAGCGCATCCAGTGCTGATCTGAAGCAGGCTACGCCTATCGAACTGTAAATTGGTAGTGGCGTTGGTTCGTGCGCTGCCGCTTAGTTCCCTCCAATCAAACGAAATGCCTGAAGTGCTACAAATGGCCTTAATTGCCCCCGTCCCTATTCCTGCTGAGGGTTGTATCGAACTCGGGCTGTCTTCCGGTTACTACAGTACTCGCATCTTCCTGTTTGCTTTTCGCATTTACGTTGTTTGAGCAGACTGCCAACAGAAGGCTGCCGCGTTCTTTCTGTGGGTGTGGTTGGGTTTGATTCCGGTGCTGGGTTGAGTTGGGTTGATTTGCTGTATATTGGGTTTGTGCGTATGTGCGTGTGTAACCTTACAAACTATAGAAAATAAAGAAGTAGCGTTCTGCAAATGCTCAGAATCGCAGCAGAATCATTTACAAACAGTGGCATTTGTCGATTTAAAGTCTCTTTACATTTGTGCATCGCTTTTAGCGCCGTAGCATTCTTCTCCTTCTTCTAGCTCTGCCTTTTTGCTACTTCTTAGCTTTTTCCTCTGGTTCAATGTTTTAATTTTTTCTTGTATTTGGTTATTCCTCTATGTTGTTTCGAGTGCTTTGCACTAGCTTTGGTCGTAGAGTGGACCGCACAAGAACAGTCCGAGCCAACAATCCGGCCGTAATTACTTAAATGCAACCATGAAAAGGCAAAAAACGACCGATGCTTTTTCCAAATCGATTACGCATCAATTTGGAACAGTTATTTAAAATGTGCATCCCACTGCGAAATGCAGGCGGACGGACGCACATGTCCCACTTCCTTTTCAGATTGGCTATTATACTCACACCGCTCGCTTACTCACTGAGTTATATACAAAATTTGGCTAGTTCTGCATTTAACTATAGTCGAACTGCTTCCAATGTACAGAAATCCAATCCCATACAAATCGCTTCACAGCGCAGCTGAAGGCTACACAGCGAGTAATCACGTTCTTGGTCCTTGGTAGCGACAGTAGGATCGACCCATGATGTCTTCGGCAGGAATTGACTGGTCAACTGGTGGCACTTTCAGCAGCTCCAACTGGTCGCGCACCTGCAAACGAAAGCGACAAGTGATTTCGAAGCATAAGTAAACTGTGATATGTATCAGATCTCCATATAACTCCCCCTACCCCCTCGCGCTTTGCTTGGAAGCTTGTAAAAGCGGCAGCGGCAGCGGCACTGAATTTTTCCTTCCGTAACTTAAGCATAAAATTAAAACTTCTTCCCCCGCTAAAAAAGCATTTAATTTAAGAGACCCACTAAATTGTTGTAAAAGTACATTGAAGAACACGAGGTTTGTTAAGAGCTATAAAACAAATAAAAAATGGCAACAAAAATGCAAAGGAAGATATCGCGTTCAAAGCACGAAGCCCTCAAAATCGCAATATCAATTTAATCCCACAGCAATGTTTAGCATTGAAGCTCGCAACGCTGTTACATACACGCCCGCATAAAAAAAATCCATACAGTGACGCACCCAAGGGGACATTTTAGGGGATTTTTAAAATTTAAACGTCAAGGGCGTTTGAATGAAAGAACTAATTCCATACCATCTGCGCGTTCTAAGAAGCGAAAAAAGAAGTTCGGTTATGTGTACATAATTTCTGGCTGGAGTAGACGATATAAGCCAGCGATTAATATCCATAGGTTCGTATGCAGACACTAGCATCTTTTTACTTATGTACATATCTTCTCTCTACTCCGCTGTACTATATTTTCGCAATCTGTACGCTAACTTTAAAAGTTGGACCAAAAATTTAGAAATTTTTCATTAAAAGCTTTTTACTAACTTTCATAAATTTGTATATGGACGAAAATGCCAAGCTTTGATAAACACCGACTTTTTTATTTCGTAACTGCCTTGGGAGGTGAGTCAGGAACAATTGAATTTTAAGGCAAAGCATTAAATTATAAATCTGTTGCATACTTTTGTATATTCAGCTTAAGACTTTTGTGTTTGCTACAAATGTGACACTGGAATGTTGAAGTTTTTTTTAGAAAAAATGGGTTGTTGATGAAAATAAATTCGCAAGTGTCTATATATTTGGGTTATTTCCATATTTCATTTATGGTAAATATTTGGAAGTGGCAAGGGAGATGTAGAAAATTAATTATCAATTCTTTTAAAAGTTAGCTGGGATCGATAAAATGCTTTTAAATTTGAGTTCGTAGACGGAGATTTATTTTCATAGACCAAAATTATAAAATTTGTTATATTTAGCGGAAGGAATAAAATGAGATGATTCAACAAATTTAACTTTTAAAGTGTCTCACGGGTTAAGGACAACTCGAATTTTATATTACATTGCATACGAGCTATTTTTAGTATTTTGCACAGCACTTTTATAATTTTTTGCAAGACCAATTTAAATGCTTTTCCTGTATCTCAAAATTTTGAAAGAGACTCGACCCGAAATCCCCCTTCAGTGCCCGTCTACACACACGCCAGTACAACGGCACATACTGGAAACCCATTCAATTTTAAAGGGCACATTTGAAAGGAATTCCTCTGTTTCTGTCTGCCTCTTAAGGCACTTGTGCCATGAGCGGCAACGTGGGCGGGCGACTGCTGCCTCTGCGGCTGTGCCAATTTCAACAAATAAAATAAAAATAAAACATTCAACGTCGACTGCTGTGCCGAGATAAAAACTGGCGTCAAGATAATTATCATGTTCATGGGCAACTCATACGCAGTCCCAGTTTCTGTGTCGGTCGCAGCCACGGCAGTTCGCAGTGTATTCAAAGGACATGCTGTCAAACAATGCGAGCGAATGAGTGAGCGCTGCCAGACGACTAAGAAGCGACCAACCGACCGACCGAAAGGACCAACTTTGCCAAGTGTTTGTAAGCAAATGAAAAGTTCACGATAAGAATTATTGCGCTGGCTGATGCTTTCGAGGATGCTGTCACTGCTGCCGCTACTAATTTTTATGTCCTTTTCATTGGCACTGCCACTTGCTGGCGCGGGTCGGCAAGGGTGCCAGTCGAAATGAGCGTGCCTTAATGATTATTGCCTGTTTATATGCCTCTGCACAACCCCTTGACGCTTATAACTTCTTATACGATCGTATGTCCACTGCAAAAAGGGCTAACGCCCCTGCCCTCTCCTCCCCCACACCACGCTCATTTTTCATTTGAAAGTGGTTCAGGAATTTTCATAGATGGAATGCCCCACTCACGATGCCGCATAAAAATGTAACAAAACAACGATTAAAATCGTCGCACTTCACCCTCCGCTTCCTCTTTCCCCTGCACACTTTTTATTTTTTGTTTCCGACGAAAATGCTGCAGAACTAATTAAAATGTTCTGCAAGAAGACATGCACGAAATTAAAAATGTTGAGGCCTCGCTCGGCGGTTCCTCGGTCCCCTGCACTCCCAACATTCGCCACATTTAAAAGCGGCGAATTGCGAATTTTTGCCGCAACTCATAATTAAAAATCTTTCTTTAGGCTTACACGAAATAAATCCCGCTTTTCGCGTTTCATAAGCAAAAAATTTTAAATTAAGGTTTCCGCCGTTTTTCATTTCGCGGCGTTAGAACGAACGTTGCTGATTCAGTAGCGGCAGCAAAAAGGCACTCACAAGCGTCAATACTTGCTATTGTCATACTCCCCTGCCTCCGCTGACCACTCGCTCCATATCCTCTTTGTTGGACCAAGAATACTTTCCAAATGCTTTAGCCAAAGACAGCACACAAAGGAAATAACCACACTGTGTTATGCTTTCGAGCATTGCTCCACGTCTATGACCGTCGCCCGTACACTCCTCCTACCACCCTCCACCCGCAACAACAAATGCTGTAACTGCGCCTTTTACCGTGACTTTACCGCCGTTCGATGCGTGCGGATGGGGGTTGCAGGACATGCAGAATGTGCAAATTCCAAGAGCGCACAGCCACATTATTCCCTTCACCAACCCAACGCCAGGAATTTCCAGCTGCAATAACAAAGCTATGTACATGCCATTATTCAGCAGCTGCATTGCGCACTCGGAGTCGCTCAACAACTGCACTCGTTGTTGCTGGCTAGCTGCCGGGCGCACAGTGGGCAGCAACGGCTTCTTACGCTGTCATCTTTAAAAGAACCTGGCAGCCGAGAAGTGCTGAAAGGCGAACTGGTGCGAGAGAAAATGAAGGCGCAAACTGCACAAATACACTGTGCACACATACACATACAGGATTGCGAGCGATTTGGCTTTCATTGCTCCACTGTGCCGCATTTTTGTGCGTTAATTTGTTATCTTAAGTGGAACGCAACATAGTGCTTTGCGCTTTTGCTGCACTTGAGTCGGCTGAGCCACCCCTCTGCCTCGTCTGCTTCTTCCAAAGCGCATTCTGCTTTAGCAAAGCTTTCTCCCCTCTCGTTAGCCAAACACTATAATGCTCTTTAAAATTTGTCAACTAAACTGCTCATCCATCACACACACCAGCGCACAGTGGCGCTTCCTCAATCTCCCAGCCCTTCATGTTCTGCGCTCTGGCGGCTTACCCACTACTGTCTATTTAGTGCTAGTGTGTGCGTTAGTGTGTGCATGTGAGTATGTGTGTGGTGGTACTCACCGCTTCGACTTCCTTGAAGACGCGTATTAGGTTCTTCCCCGCCAGTTTTGCTATATCCTCTTCCGACCATTTATCAGACTCGAGTAAAGCTGCAAAAAGGTGAGGATACTTGGAAACATCTTCCAATCCTTTGGGCACACTACGCAAGTGGAGCATACAAGCACATAAATACAAATACAACAGCACAAAAGTGCACTTGATAAATAAGAAAAGAGGATTTGGCACTTTAAGCATTCGAGTTGGCAACTTTGCGTACTCGAAAGCGATATAAAAAGAAAGAAAGAAACAATAAAAGCAGTTCAGTCCGAGTGTACCCACGGCTCCCTGGCAGCCCACCCTCCTGCACCATGGTCCACTTTTAATGGGCATATTTGCCGGCGTTGTAATCTGAGCCCGTTCCCTTTCCGAGCTAAGTAACGCTATTCATGTAGGCGTGTTGGCAACAGACGGAACACCCGTACCCTTTTACATCCTGATCCATACATAAAACTACATTCATTTTGTTAACATTTTACAGATATACGAAGAGACGAACCATACACTTTTGGAACAACTATTCCGAAAATTATTTCGCAGTCAAGTCCGTCGAGCAACCCTTGCATTTGTTTAAAATCTGATGATACCAGGTTTTGGCGGATATATCTGTGGTAAAATGGAATATCTGATTAAGTCGACTAATGATGAAGCTATTGTCTCCTAATTTCAAAGCACCATCCTCAAAAATTTTGCTTCTTTTGTGTGAGTTTCCAGGAAGCTGTAGCAGAAGAACAAATCCCGCATATTTCGCTTAAACGAACATATACAATACAATGTTAAAACGTCTTAAATAGACATAATTTTTTTTAATTACATTAAGTAGTAGAAATTTGGAATAAGAACATACATACATATCTTTGCATGTGAACATATTTGACGACATTCAAATTTAATTCCTTCTAAAAATTCAAATTCAACTTTTTGGCAACTCAAGAATTTAAAAAGTGCTCTCCCGCGAAATGACAAAATCAAATTTAAGCAGATTTTTCTTTTAACCACGAATAGACATTTATAACAGCTCAACTGCTGTAATGCTTTCCATTGGCCTTAGGCAATAAAGATATTTGAAACCTTTTCATACAATCGTGTTTGTGAGCATCCCGATTGTTTACAAGGAATTTGGTATTTTCTTCGCTAAGAACTCCTACTCTGGTTGAAATATATTTCGGATTTAAGCAGAAATTTAGGCAAGCGCAGTCCCGGTATCCAGCAGCCGCATTCTCAGAAGCTGCTTCAGCCGAATAAACCAAAAATTCGAAATTTCTCAAATAAAAATGCACACTCACAGATTTACGCCATCGTATCCTGCTCCAATGCCCACATGGTCGATGCCCGCCACTTCCCGTATGTGGTTTATGTGAGCTGGAAGGAAATTGAAAAACGCACACGCACGCACGCAGAGAGAACAAAATCAAGAATTATTGCTATGACGACAAAACGGCAACATTAGAAGATATTATAGCAATTTGAAGCAAGTTTGAGAAGGCGAACTCTCATTTTGCTCCGGCAAAAATAACACATTTTAGAATTTGCCATTGCAGAGAAAGCAGCAAAAATAACAATTCTGTGTGCACTTGCACACACACACACAGACGCACATGCATGATTGGCCAATGAAGCTGAGATGTGAAATGTGCAGAGAGCTTGCACAAAATTCAGAATTTGCTCGCGCATACACACAAGAACGTGTGTGTGTGTATGTATGTATGTGGGGTGTGGCTGTGTGTGTACATGATATTTTCGACAAATTAAACCTGCAATTTCGTAGAAATATGCAGTTACCTTCTTGCAATAACAACAACAATTATCATGCAAATTCGTTTAAGCCCGTACGCACACAAACACACTCACACAAATTTAAGCACAAGTGCAGATGTACACCAAATGTAGTACCCAGAACACTCACCGACGACATCCCGCAACGTCGCCTGACCGGAGCAACTAACGAAGTGTGGATAGAAGGCCACCATCACCAGGCCGCCGTTGATGGCCTGCGGATTATCTTATTAGAAACTGGAGGGCCGCGCAGTGGCTTTTACTTACGATCCGCTGCAGCACATGGTCCGGCACGTTGCGCGAACTGTTGCAGATGGCGTGCGCCGACGAGTGCGAGAAAATCACCGGAGCCTTAGAGGCGCCCAGTGCGTCCAGCATGGTCGGCACCGACACATGCGACAGGTCCACAATCATGCCCAGCCGATTCATCTCATGCACGACGAGCTATAATCGGAAATCACACATTATAAAGGAAGCCAACAGCCGATTACCGCGAGCCGACGCCTCACCTTGCCAAACTTCGAGAGCCCGCCGATATGAGGATACTTGCCAGGCTCATCAACTTTGCAGCAGTCCGCCCTGCAAGAAGCGAAAGGCCATGAAGCGCCATTCTATAGAAATAAACAAGGAACGAGCCGCGCCTCGCTTCACATACCACGGTGTGTTGCAGGTGTGTGTCAGCGTCAGGTAGCGCGCTCCCAACTGGTAGAACATGCGCAGCACACTTAAACTTGTGCCGATCGCGTGGCCGCCCTCGACTCCGATGAGGCTGGCGATTTTGCCGCTCCTGTGAGTTTTCTCGATACCTGCGAAGTATGTGGAGTAAGTATAAGCAGCAAGGCGGGTTCGCTGCGCTCCATTCACCTGAGGCAGTGGTAACAAGTGTCATGTGATGCGGATAGAGATTCACGAGGCGTCGTATGAGGTCTATCTGTTCCAGGGTAAGCTGCACTGCGTCCAGATGCTGCGATGAGCACGGCGCGTAGGCTGACCAGAACTGCACTCCCCACCGAAGGGCAAAACGACCAATACAGACATGCAATAGTTGCTACAATGTATACCTACTTATGTGTGCCATGTGTGCTCACCTGCGCGGAGACCATGCCCTCTTTCAGGCGGCGTAAGTCCGTGTGGCTCCAGGCACTCGTAGACCAGGGCAGCATCTCGCGCAAGTCCCCGCCAAAATGGAAGTCCTTCAGCTGATTCTTCAGGAATTTTCTGATGTTCCAGGGTAGGTCGTTGTGGCTATCGAGAGAGCGGCCATTAGCTCACTTAACAGGGAACATTCCCCCAGGATTTTCCAAAAACCTTATTTTATATTACGTATCTACATATAGTACTCTCTATACTTTTTGAACTTGAATAACTATTTTCCAAAAATTAAGGAAGTTGTCTTTATGAAGTTTTCCTTGGAAACATTTTTTCCCATAAACAGTCTTTATGCTCGACGGACGAAAATCATTATTGTAAAGGAATATTTTTGAATTTCCCAAACCCATCAACCCAGTTCAAATAAATCCTACAGGCTGTTAAGTGACATTTCCCAAACAGTGGTCTAATGAACTTCAATTTACACCTTTACATACATAACTTATAAGAATTCATATTTCAAAAATTGTATTTTTCTTTACAAATGACAAATAAATAATGTCAAATAAATATTTGAGGTTAATTTTTAAAAATATAGTAATAATAATTATAATCGATTGGCGCTTCAGCCCCTGTTGGCGTAGGCCTAGCTTCCTGGCATCAACTTGTCTGTGTTTGTTATATCTTAGCACAAATTAATTATTTATTAACTAACATTATACTTCTTAAAATACGACACTAACGAATATCACGAGCAAGCACTCAATCGACATCAGAGAGCTGCAGTGAGAATTCAAGACTCGGAGTTGACTAGAAGCTGTTAGAAGACTCGACTCGTGTCATGGCTCGCACCCATTCCCACTCTTGAAAAAACGCATACTAGACATTTTTTCAAAATCTTTCTAAAATCTTTACGAGCAACGACTTGACAGACTTTGTTTAATATTCAAAAGTCACGAAGAGCTCCAGCACCACATCGACGCTTGACACAAATCATTTAAGAATCTCTTCATCCAATGCTATATGCCTTTTTTGTTTTCCCTTCCAGTGAGGAAGTGAGGTTTTTCATACTGAGTTTTAGTAGTCATCAATCGAAATCTACTACTCCTTCATGATTAATACTCAAAGTCTTAGCATTTTCAGGCGTGTTTGGCATCGGAGTCATTAAAGTATAAGCATCGAAAGTCCTAGTCTAGACTTCAGCCCGCTAATATGTGCATCATCATACCTTAGAGCTCGACCATCCCGGAACTACCGTTCGAGATATGTACATACATATATTTTACTCTGTGTACGAACTAGAGCGCGTTCTCTTGCGAGTGCCTTGAAGTCACGATAATAATAATAAATCAATTTCCTATTTCGCACTTAAATAAATACCCGTACCCCGCTATGCACACAAATGGGTCATCGTCGCCCGCGAGCGGTTTGCGAAAATAGTTGCATCTATTTTTTGGGAAGCGAACTCACCCGTCGATTAGGGGCACCTCCTTCAGCACGCTCTTCACTCGCTGCATGCGATAATCGAAGTCGTTGGCGGAGCATTCCAGTATCGGCAGCACCAGGGGCAGGTAAACAAAAGTCAAGCAATTCAAGCCACACAGCACGAAGCCTTTAGGAAGCCTGCGCGATTTCATTGCCTTCTTAGAGTGGCGTGCTCACGGTGACATCTGTTGAAAGGCATTAGAGTACATTTTTATTTGAAAATAACATAATCACGTTAAGCGTTTAAGAACGTGCAAAAGCGGCTTAAGGCAGCTCGCATTTACGCATTCGCTCTTCGGCGGATCGGCGGAGCAGCACAATCGAATCGCGTCTCATCGCATCAACGTAACGATGGCTCTTCCATGTAGATACACAACTACAGTTGGTGTGGTTGTTGATTGGCAGGCAAGGGGAAGGGGACGGGGAAGGGAGCGCACTTGAATTTGATCTGTTTTGGCTTAATGGAAATTTTGAATCTGTACTTTGCTGAGCATTATCCACGGAGGTGGAAGCAGCTTTCAGCCGCAGGAGTGGCAGCCTCCTTAGAGACGAATATTTGAGCGCCTACACCGAAAGGCAAGGGGGTGCGGTGGAGCATTCGATACTTCCACAATGAAATATGCTGGGTTCCCAGGCATACTTTGCATGCTCGTTAGTCAAAGCCGTATTCTCTGAGGCAACACATGGAAAGTTGGCAGCAAAAACCATTTAAGGTTTTTCATGCGCGTTCCCAACGGAAAACAATGGCCGGAATACAATGTAGAGCAATCATTTTAGTTTCCGTAGCATGCGGCGCGGCGCTGGTTCTCGGCTGCATGCCCGAACTGTTTGAATATTGATTACATGAGTTCAGCGATACACAAATCCACATTTAAGTGAGTGCTTCCAGCGCAGCGCAGCGCGGCGCAGCCAGCCGCCTGCCGTACTGGTTAGGCTGCAGCACGGTGGAGATTGCAGTCGAGCTGCTGTGGCTGCTGCCGTGGCAGGGTGCCATTTTGGTGGGCAGGTCGATGAAGTTCACCGCAAGATTGCTTTGTCTTGCAGTGGAAGGCAATCCTTCCACGTTCAGGCGCTGCTCTGCCCTACTTTGCTGGAATGTTTGGCCACAAATCATGCGCCGCCACTGCCAACACTAAATGCTGGAGCGCCACGGCAGCGTCGTATCGTGTCATACGTAAATAATATTTAAACAATTGGGCTTTCCGGCGCATTCGGGCACTCCTCTCGGCGGTATTCTTGGCGCAGCTTTACTTTTATGCCTTTATGGCGAATGGGAGCGTGGGATTTTATGTCTCGGCCATAAACTGGCCTCGCGCTTTCATTGGCGCAGACGACGCAAGCATTCTCCTGCTTTAGCTTCATATTCCGTACACTCCAAGACGTGGTGCCTTGCCGTTGAAGGCACTTACCAAAATTAGACAGGACATAAGTCATTTTCCCAACTGCAGAAGCCCTTCAAATGCGGAAATTTTTAATGCCGGGAATATAAAAACCCGTTTTATGTGGGTCTACTGACTTCACATATATGAAGTTAATACACACTGCTTGCCTGGACACTTGGCAACAGGTTCGCACTTTTCCTTTCACTATCAATTGAAATTTAAATTTTCACTTCCATGCCCAATGGGGGGGTTTTCACTCAGACAGATTTTTTATACGATTTCTTTATTGAATTCGATTTTCCAAGCTTTCATTCAATATTCTAATATTTTCTTATGATTATAAGCTTATTTAAAAAAAAATCACTGTAATTTTCCCACGCATTCAATTTAATTGAAGTCGACTCGCGTGCGGATACTTTGGAAACTTTTTGAGCTAAAGCGTAATCAACTGTGTCACGAAATTACGCTATGAAGTGTATTTCCGTTCCAGCGCGGCGCACTCGACGCGTATCCAACAGTATTGCTTCGCGTCTCGAACTGAACTGCCGACATCGGCCACGGCGGCTGCGACTGAGACTGAAGCCGAAACTGGCAGGATGACAAACTCTGGAACTAAGGAAGTCTCAACAAGAGACAACAACAATTGCACCGACACAACCACACAAGTACGCAAGCACTTCGTAGCTGTTGAAGAGAGTAGAGCTTAAACTGTCAAGAGCAACAATGTTAACACTGTATCTCAAAATGGTACTTTCTTTAATTTGATAAAAACCGAAAAGCCTTTATGTAATATAATTCATGCATGAATGAAGCGAGTTTCAAAATGGCTGAGCTGTGCTCCAAGTGGAACCTTCAGCTGAGCAACTGCAGCCGGGATGGGTTCCAGCAGCAGTGGCTATTCGTTTAATATTAGGATAGGTTATGATAAGCGCGCCACTATGTCGAAGTTCATATGCAACTGCTGTCCGAAACTGTGGTCTGAATTCCTAACTTCATATTGCCACTGCAAAGCATCTGCTTAGCAAACTTTAAGCCATAATTTTAATTTATCTGCTTTTGAACTAAAAGGCAATTCGTTATAGCTCAACTTTAAGCACTAGTTTTTCGAGCGAGATAAAAACAATTATAAATATTCATAGAGAGCGGTAGTACGTGAAGAATACCAGTAATAGCGCGAGCGACCGAGAGAGCAATGAACACAAGGACGAACGAAGAGAGTCCTGCGCAATGCACAAACGTCGCTCAATTTTGTGGGCATATTCTTAGAATGTATCTTCTCAATATTGGGATATTTGGCTAAAGCTGCTCATAAGAAGCTGTTTATTGAAAACGCTGAACTTTCGAGAAAGCACTGCTTTAAGCTGGTCAAAGCTGTTACCTGTTGCAAGAACCATGCGCCCATTTCCGGAAATGGCAAACAGCTAGAGAGCCGCTGGTATTAATAATAATTTATAAAAGCTTTGTGTGTAATACACCACGAAATTTTACACCTCGATGCATTTCATTTGATATCAGCTTCCAGAAACACAAAGCAAATGATTATCAAGCTCCGAAATCCGAGTTCAGAAGCTCCTTTAGCTCTGACAGCTTCAAGTCAAGTACTTCGAAGCCCGTCAAAAGCAGATTCGCAGGGTTGCATGTGAGCTTCCGGATGCCTATCAGCTCTTTTGGATTGCCCAGCCAACTTTAAAAACTGGTTTTAGCATTGATGCCAACATTTCCGAAAAATATTATAAATAAACGTTAAGAAATTTTTAAATATATTGATTAAAATTGTATAATATATATCTTTAGAAACAACACTTTCGCAAAGTGCGGTGAGAAAAGCGCTTAACAACTTTGAACTGATATTTGGAAGCACTGCTTCTGGCAAGTAGTTTTGAAATATAAAAATTCATAAGAGTTGTGAGAATATAAGGAAATGGAAAATTCAGAGTAGGCATTGGTAGCGAACATAACACGAAATATGTAACTTGTACAAAACAAATTCGTATGTATTTGTGTCTTCAAAGGAAGTTTATCCTGTCTCTCAATGAGCTGTTCACAAAATTGCATTCGCTACACTCTCCATTTCTCTCGAGAAAGGCATAGCATAATTGCTACATATATGCAATTAAACAAATTTAGCGATCGTTTTTGTCCATTCGCTTAGTAAAACAATCACCTAATTTTGTTTCTAAAGATACCTCTCAATTTTATTAGTCTGATTTGAATAGATTTCACGATCAACTATAAAATACAAATTAATTTCCGGAAATTTACTAAAACTTTTGCGAAAAGCACCTAAGCTTACATCACTGAGTTATGTTCTTTAGTCAAAAGCTTTGTGAATCCTAAAATAAGCAATGTTTTATTTCTCTAGTATCACAATTCAACTTAAAATTTAGTGACTCCAATATGGCATGGCCATGTAAAATAGCTGAAAGCTTTCATGCAGCTTCCACCGTAGATCCCCGTCAAATGGGCATGCGCCATGCGCTCTTAATCATGTCCGCAGCCTTCTCGGCTATCATGATGACAATGGCGTTCGTGTGACCTGCAGGAATCGTCGGCATAATGGACGCGTCTGCCACGCGGAGGCGGCCAATGCCATGCACTCGCAACTGCGGATCGACAACTGCGGCAGCATCAGTGGACGGACCCATCTTGCAGGTGCCGGACTGATGCTGCAGGCTGGATCCATACCGCCGCAAGCAGCATTTCCAGTACGCGGTGCTATCGAACGGCTCATGTTCGCACCCAAGGAAGGGTTTCGCATGGAACTGCGTACCCACTGCCTTCATAGCTTTGGTTTGTGCCAGTTTCAGAATCTGTGGATTAGAAGATTGTTTGCAGAGCGGCAGCGAACCATCAAGTCAATTTGAGCATACCAACTGCACACCTTCCAGCATGGCTCTGAGGTCGTCGGGATGCTGCATGTAGTTCGGCTCCATTTTGGGCCAATGGAAGGGGTTTTTGCTGTGCAGCGATATGCGTCCGGTGCTCTTTGGCCGTAGCAGCACGGGTACCAGGCCAAATGTTTCCTATTCAGTCCGAGATAATAGATATGTACTTGTATATGTAGCATCAGCAATAGATCTTCACTTATTACCTTATTGTGTATGCCATCGAACACACTGTGGTAGAACTCATCCGGTATTCCCAATAAGTCACGTAGCGACCCCAAATGGTCGCCGCTCAAAGAGCCAGCCCCCAATACAATTTCCATGTCGGCGTAATCCTTATCTGCGAATTGAACCAGAATAATGCGAAAAGTTAAAAAGCTGAAAAAAGAATTCCAAGAAACCGAAAGTTTTACCAAAAGTTGAGTTGGGCGTTCTGACAAAGGCGAAGGCCTCAGCTCCGCCCGGTATGGTGTACGGGCCTCGACCTGCCAATATGTACTGCAATATGTCCAGCGGATTCATCAGCTTGTGATCATTTATGGTGCTATCATTGACCATAAACACGAGACCGTTGAGTGTGACATGGTCTTGCAAGTTATAGCCCACTTGCAGATCTTTCAAAACTGGTATCTGCAACTTTTCGAGATTTTGGCGAGGTCCTACGCCAGACAGCATCAGCAACTGTGGTGAAGCAATCGCGCCTGCCGAAAGCACCACCTCCTTTCTAGCCCGCACCACGAATCGCTTTTTGTGCTTGACGAACTCCACGCCAGTGGCGCGCTGTGTTCTGGGATCAATGATAATTCTGGTAACCCACGACTTCATGGATATATGCAGATTCGGACGACCGACGATGGGTCTGATAAATGCCTTGCTTGTGCTGCAGCGCCTGCCATTCCTGATGTTCGCCTGTGAACGGCTGAATCCCTGCATGTTCTCGCCATTAGGATCTGTGATGTCGTAGCCCAATTCACGGCTGGACTTCAGAAAGGCCTTGAGCAGCTTCGACTTGTAATCACTGTACCGCACATCGAGTGGCCCATTGCGGCCATGGTACTTCGACTTGCGCAACTCCTCGATGCCAATATTCTCGGATTTCTTGAAGTAGGGCAAAACGTCGCTATAACTCCAGCCACCGTTGCCCAAAGCGGCCCACTCGTCGTAGTCTCTGCGATGGCCGCGTGTGTATAGCATGAAGTTGATGAGGCTGGTGCCACCCACTCCGCGTCCCTTGGGCCAATTGCACACACCGCCCTTCAGACCCTGGCAGGCCCGCGCTGTTGGCTCCGACTTGTAGCCCCAATTGTAGCGCGTCATCTGCGTGAGCGCCGCCGTCAGTGGCACATCGCTGAGGAAGGTCTCTTGATCGCCGGCTTCGAGCAGCAACACAGTGGCGTTGGCGATCTCGCTCAAGCGGCTCGCCACCACACAGCCGCCCGAACCTGCACCCACAATGATGAAATCGTACTCGGGCAGGAATCTTTTTGTATCCGGCAATTTCGTATGCAGCAGAGTGGTTTCCAGTTCGCGCGCCAACTCCACCAGCATTTGCGAGCGCGTCGGCGTGAGCGAGCAGAGGACGTAAAGGCCCAGAAGCATAAGAGCGGGGCTCAAGAGACGTTGCTGAAGCGCCATCAGTCTGTTCATTATTTCATTTCCAAGCAAAGTTCACTATTTGGAGAAGTCTAAAAATGAGATCACTCTAATTAATGAGTTCGCCGTCCAGCACTCGTTGCTCGATTGAAAAGTCATTCTAAAAAATTAGCACCCGATGTACCTACTACTTGCCATTCTGGTGCGACCCTGGCTCTCTATTAACACCCCAAGTTGATGCAATTAACTCTAATGCTATTGGCTTCACTGCATGCACAACGGCAGGCAAAATTTAAATTCGCACTTCTTACATAACCTGTGACTCGTATGAATTCGAATTGCGAGAGTAAGGAGACAACCGAAACCCGTTCTTCAATGCGTTCCTTTCCGAGGAGAACGGTTAAGAATGCAAAAACATGAAACGTCCGTTGTTCTCGTCCGCGTTGACCTTGACCAGTCTTGCAGTTAACTTAAGTGCCTGTTCCCAATTTAAATCCGTATAATCCTCAAGTGCAACCACTCTCGACCGTTGAACCGCACCGATGTGCGTTGTTCATGTCAGTTTAAAAGTTTTTCAAACACGTACAAATAAATGTAAAAGGCAATAACCAAAACAACAACAAGAAATTGCCATAAAAAGAAAAAAACAACAACAAAAATGGAAGTAGCACGAAGCCTAATAACTACGTGAGGAGTATGAGGGGCTAAATATACAAGTATGGTCCTGTTCGGTCAGTTGAATTGAAGTCACGCATAAGTTGGTGACCATTTTATGTATGCAGAAGTGCAAAAAAGGTCAAACGAGATTTTTTGCAGCCGATGCACCATACGAAAGGTATGCTGGAAAGGGAAACATTCATATGTATCCATGTACATATCTACCTCATAGAATAAACGATTCGACCCAAAATGTATCCTGGCACTCATTTCTCTCATTTTCTTCCTAAGATTCACAGTCGTTTCGTAAATTGTTCCTGATTCCAGTAACAAAATGTGCCATTCCGACTCACACCTCTGTATTAAACATACATACATATATGCGTGTATATTAAAAATTATAGATCCAATCCAATGGCAAGCAAAGACTGAGTGTCAGAGACTAATAGTAAAATTGAGAAATGTCCATATCCTTAAATTATTTTTTTTTTAGCTTTGGAACATTAGGCCTTACATTTATTGGGCTAGTTATCCGCCGGTGTAGCCACACACTTTAATTTAGCTCCCGGAACTGCGCTTGATTACCTCACAAAAATCTCTTCACTTCAAGAATTTCGAAAACAGTCTGATTATGACTTCAGAATGCGCTCGAAACGGATCTATCGCTGCGCATAAATCAGCATTCCCAACGCGTACTTTCGGATTTACTTGGCGTTTATTTACCAAACCGCACTTGGTAAGTTTGCAACTCACTTGGAGGGGCAAATGGTGGTCACTGCGGCTGGGCTTACGCTTGTCACGTTCGGAGCGGTTCTAAACAAAGCTTCAAATCCGCGAGTGGACACGCTGATGTCCGTTGGAGGCGCTGCCGTTCTGTTTATTTTGTGACTAGTTTTCTCTTTGCGCATGCGTGCGCACAACTCGGCGTTCCGTTTAAAATTGATCGCAAAGCGGTCGCGCACCCCCGGCAAGCAGCGATCGGCAACGGTCAGACGTGATCGACGGCAACACGCAACGTGCCGATCCCCCGACACATACGATCTCCAAAATGGCATCGGCGCTGCGCATTTCAAGTTCAAGACGCTCCCGGCAAAAACGAAGAGCCGATAAGCTGCAAAATCCACATTATAGTCGAATGAAGTGCAGCTCCAACTGACCTCGTCCCCCGCGTTCCCCAATTAACGCAATTTCGAGTTGAATTTCTCAGCCACTGTCGCCGATTGTACACATGTAAGCAAAATGCACATCTTTGTGTGTGTGTGTGAGCCTGCGTGTTTGTGCACTTCATCAGCGTGTTACTGTGAAAATTTAGTAGACTGGAAATAAGCTTCCGGTGGGTTGCTGCGCAGCCTGCCGCGGACCAAAGGCTCGTTAAACCTTCTAGCACGCACTAAATTGCGGCACTTGTTAATTGCCGCTACCAAACCGGAACGTGCTGACGCCAGAGCGCGTTCAATTTCATGGTCAATGCCACGACAGGTCAGAGGTATGGACGCATGAGCGCTGTCTTCGTCAATGGAAGGGCATTCAAAGAGATAAATTTCCACAGAAACTTGCCCCCCATGCGCTAATGCGCTGGTAAGCTGGTGTTTGTGTGAAATTCAGCAAGTATCGCTCACTGCCGTAGGCCCAGTTTTAACAGGTCATCTGTTCCATTCATCAATATAATAGATACATTTCCATTAATTTGCATAGGAATTTGTTTTCGCGGCTGCGTAGCCCAAGAGCCATTCGCATTTTGGGTCTTTACGCGCTTTCATAATTTACCTGCCCGGCGGCAGCCGCCGTCGCTCTGACCTTAGCAAAAATTGCAAGCATTTGAAATACTCGCATGTGGAACAAGCAAAATAAATTGTATTTGGGAATAGGTTGAAGTCTTGGACATACATATGTATGTGAACGACGGTTGTGCTGCGGGCGACGTCGCACAGTGAGTCTCTTTCGGCTCAAATTAAAAACAATTATGGCAATCTTTTGAACGTAACTTTTAGCGCAATCAACAGAAAATACTTCAGCTAAGATAAATTCAACATTTTGGTTGAAGTTTCAATCTATGAAATTTGTCTCATTTATAGTCAAAAGTTGTACTATATGCTTGAATTAATCATATATTTTATCTTTGAAGTCTACTTTCCCTTCCTACATACGATACTCAGATGAACATGATTTACAAATACTAAACTTTTTGCTTTTTTGGGAATAAATATAGTGCATTTCCAGTTTTTGTTTTAAATATCTAAAATTTAGATTCTAAATAAATACATATAAAGAAATATAAGCCGAAGAGTTCAACTACGGCCAAGAACAAAGTCTTTATACAAGGTAAAGTTTTTTTTTCAAAGTCAGAGCAAGCATCTTTATGGCCAAGAAATCATTTAGTACTATTTTTGACCACGGAAACTATGCAAGTGATGCACTGTGAGACGGCGACTGGTTTCGTTTGAGATCTTTAGCGAATTTCAGCTGCGATGCGGTTCAATTGCAGCGCTCGTGAACCCGCATGCTCGAAAGCGGTGCCGATAATTGGTCAGTGCAGCGTCAAAGCTGCAGTGCGGCTGCCCCTGAACACCGACCATACATAAGAGCTCTCCAGCGCGCATCCATCAAAAAAAGCGCTTTATTGGCTTTTGTGTGAATAAACTCTAACGCGGTGTGGCGTGAGTACAACTGCAAATGCGCAGCGGATAGTCATGGCCTAAATCACTTGTGCGACCGTTGGACTTCGAGGCATATTTGGGGCATGACGACATTGCGATTTCCACTCACGTACACATGCGTGCGCTGGCCCAACTGGCGGATAAATAAAAATAGGTTTGCCAGAATGGATGTTCTCTTGCGAGTTCCTCGACTTCTGCCTTTAATCGAGAATGAATTACATTGGAAACGTGAATAATAGTGAACAGTTCTCAGATACAAAAAAAAAATTGCCGCAGCGCTCTTTTAAAAGCGAACTTGAAATTTAAGTAATTGAATTATCTTAACAATTTTACAACGAACGACTGAGTGACAGTTTGTGTATCCATTGTTGAAGGCGACAAATGGTAGCGGTTAATTATAGCGAAGATTTTTCTTATTGTATGTATAAGCAGAAGAAATTTTCGACTTAAAAACATTGCTTTTTTGGAGATTGATATTTCAAGTTTGGACATACATACATGTTTATTTATTTGATAAGAATTACAGCTGGTTTAATATTAGAGTACCTTAATATCAGATGTCGGTCGAAGAACTTTGGACAATTGGCGAAATATCAGAACCGGCATCCTCTCCCGTAAGCCGTAAAACATTTTCCAGAAACCATACTTTAAAAGTCGGTACCCTAGATATCTCCATAACTAATCAACCGCTCCTTTCGCTCTGTCTTTTATCTAGAGGCAAATATTTTTTCGATGTCCAATTTGAGTGAATGTCATATACTTTCGCAATAAGCCTTCATTTAATTCCCATCGACGTTAAACTTCCAAAAACTGTAGGACAGGACTACCGACTTTACTTTACTAAATTAAGTTATTTTTTAATGCCCAATTTTTGACATTTAAATAAGAACTCAGAATTGAACTAGCTTTGCACTTACATAATTATACTTTAAGTTGAAAAAGCACAGTAAAAGACTCAATCAGGCATCAATTTAAGAGACACTTGTCTTTCGAAATTAACCTGAATGTGGTCAAACAAGTCGCAGACTAAGAACTCAAATTTGGGTTTCGGTCTTTCGTTGTTAAGATTGCGCACGTGTGCACGGATGTATTGTTAGCGGTGTCGTGGGAGTTTCGGCCGTCATTTTCTGTTCGATAGTGTCGTGCTTTAATATTGGAAATCCTCGAACACTCACTCGTCGGGAATCTTGAATTTTCGGCGTGAAATCCAAATGAAAGGCTCATGTATACAGAAATTTATTTAGTTTTTATATTTCTCTTTATTTTTTGATGTATTTAAGTATGTAAATTTAGATATAATATATGATATAATGTATTTGCATGTTTGTATGTATTTATATGTATGCATATAGTTTTGCGAAAATCTTATAGATATTAGTAGCAAAGAAAATTTGGTTACTTTGGAAGTTAGGAATCGCATTTACACTACCACTACTGCAATCATAGCTACTATGCACAAGTCCACGTACAAATTTAGAAATCTAGCTAACGATAAAACTAAACAAGCATTTAGAATAGATTTGAGGTCGAACATATGTAAACTACTGCATCCAGCGAACTGGAACGATTTTCACTTCCAAGCTAAGTTGAAGTGTTTGCTTGGCGGAATTACGCGTAGTTCTACAGTGTCGCTCGCATACAGAAATGAAATATATTAGTATATATATTTAATGGTTCAAGCGTTCAGAGTTCCCACGCACTTTACCTAATTTAGTTATTATAATGAAATTGCTTTTTGGTAGTGTTGGGAACGTAGTTTTATGCACTTCCTTGTAGCAAAGATGCCAATGTACATGTATGTATACTTTAAAGGAAACTCACAAATACAACAAATACAACACTCAAGAATGTCTGACACAAATTCAGCATATAAAAACTTACATTATTTGCTACAAATACGTTATCGTAAAATGTTAAACTTTATTTCAAATCAGTACTTTTATTCTAAGATAGGGAAAGGAAAACGCGTTAATCGTGAGTTGTCGTCTAAGTGTAAAGTGCAACTGTATGCGTGGTGCGAGGAAGGTCTGGAGGTTCTGGGGCATGCACATTCGCTCGTTCCCACACAGCGACGGTACAAAATCAGAAGGAGTGCTGTTATTCAGCTGCAATTTCGTAGACTACTAAACTTTTGGTCGCTCAACTCAAATCTGAAATCAAATTTCATTATTCCTCATGTTTGGCAAGCTTTAACAGAGCGGTCTCATTTTAAAGAAATTTCTTGATAACAAACATGTTGGTATTGGCATTTAAAAAAGTAAAAAGCAGTATGGGATGGGCGTGGGTAGCAGCGGTAGCAGCAACCGCGTTCCAGCGGGGTCGAAAAGAACACCGACGATATTTATTGAAAACATCTTTGAGATCATTGGTACAAATATGCATGTAAGTTTTCGCGGTGTACTTCAATATGCCGCAATACTTTCGTCCAAGCTGATTGAGTAGGTTAGCGATTGAGGATACTCTCCGATCCATAAAATTGCTCGTCCAACGCCACTCACAATTGCTTTTCAGTTTATCATTCAAATTCACGTGCGCCCAAAGTATGTAACAGCTTTACTTTTAATTGCTATTGTGAATCTGAATCCGAAAAAGCTTAGGGACTAAACTTAAAAGTTATTGTAAGTATTCAGTACTTGGGAAAGTTGTGCTTTCGCAACATGTCGCTTTGCAATGGCAGCATGTTGTGTGCTGTCGCTGGCCGAGCAGCATGCTGACCGCCAGTCTATCAGATCTTCTCCATCTGCTGGCCCTTCTGCTGGATCTTCTCGCGGAAGTGCCGGTTCTCCGGGTTCGCTAGCACGGACTGTATGAACTCCGACGTCTCCAGCTGCAGCTGGGCCAGGCGCTGCTGCAGCATGCGGTTGCGCTTCACCAGCTTGATCGTCTTGAAAGAAAAATATAAAGGACATTTTTGAGAGACCGCCTGACAGTATGAAAAAAATTAAGCGGAAGCAAGGGGAAACATTTTTTGCTGCTATTCACGTCGATCAGCCTCACCTTGATGGCGATGGCCAGCAATCCCTCGGTGTTCTTGACCTCACACATGTCCGAGTAGCTCTGAGAGCGTTGCTGGTTGCTGTGGCACTGCAGCTGCTGCTGCTTGTCGCTGTATGTGGGTGCATTTAATACTGTTTTGAGTGCGCAGCATATTAGCTGGCTGTCTTTGTCCCGTTGGCGTTCGGCAGCCGCGCCGCTGTTGCTTATGGAATGTACCTCGTAGTCCTCGGCGTCCATGCTCTCGTCCGAGAAAGACTGGTATGGGCTTTCGCTCATGCAGCGGTTCACACAAGGCATCGCTCCGCTGCAATGCACTCCTGCTGTTAAGGAGCTGAGGCGTGGGGTGCCATTGACGTCTTCGTGGCCGTGAGTGGACGAGGAGACAACATTGTCCGAGATCTGTAGCTGCTCAGCGGTTAAGTTCGTCTCACTGTCCGGATCGAATGCTCGGTTACCGATAGCGCGTAAAGAAGTGGCCGCGTGGGGGTGCAATGTGCCTTTCGCAACTGCAAATTAAAAATAAAATTCTTAATTTTAATTTTAAAATTAAATTAAATAATATGTGAAATAATGCGAATTTTTGTATTCTTACAAATGTAAATATTGTTGGTAATCAATTTTAAATATAACAAAAATTGTGTAAGCAAATATTTAGAAATATCTTTATAAAGCTCTCAAATATATAAATATATCTCTAGTTAAAAATTATATTGTACAATATTTACTTTTGATGTATTTGAAAATATTGTTTTTGATTTATACGAATACATCAATAATTTAATAAAAATATTTAAATTAATCAGAAAGCCTTTAATTTAGATGTAAGGAATCGAATTTATATAGCCCACACCCCAGTCTAACTGTGGGTACCTTTCTGTCTGCGCCCAAACGAGAAAAAGCTGTGTGTTGAATGCCCTCAAAAAAGAAAAAATTTTAATATCAGAAATGCACTAAAAATTTACAATATGATGTAGTAGTAGCATATACAATTCCCCAAAAAAGCCACAAATTGCAATTTTTATTGAGAAAACCGCTTCCAAGTTACTGCAAGGTGGAACGATTGCGAGGTTTTCCGGACACAAATACTGGAAACGAGAGACAAACCAGAGCTAGGCCTAGGTTTCACCAGCTGGTTTGTCGCTGCCCGGCAAAAAGCTTCGAGAGCAGCTGTTTAAAAACGACTACACGAGAACAAACAGCACTGTCAATAAAGGCGAGTTTGATCACATAACGATTGATTGACGCTGGATGAGCCCACAATAGGTGTCACTTTTGTCGCTCTTCGATTCCCTTTGATTTCGCCGCGAACTGCAACGCGCGCTTTTTCCATTAGCAATTCCCAATTCCAAGTACGCGATTCTCGGCTCTCACATGTCGCACGGCCTTAGCGCAATCACATAATATCGCAATCAGCTTGGCCGCTCCTCCCCTGCCGCGCTCACGTGCAACGGTCCGGTGCGGCGCGGCAGGCGTGAACGGCAACGTGACTTGCCGCGTCTATGAGACCGAGGAAAGCGCCAAGCGGTGGAATTTAGATCGTTGCACAACGCCGCGTGTGAGTGCCGTGCCGCCACTGCAATCGTCCAAGAAGTACTGCAGCGACGCTGGCGATTGGGGACTTAGCTGCAAGCGTATGAGTGCTGCGCGTGTGTCGGGCTTAAGTCGATTTCGATAGCCCTCCCGTTCTCCTACTCTAGCTTAATTAGGACCCATAGTAGCACTTTACCCCGCTCTCACACTTAATGCATGCGACCAGATTGCTATTTTGTTTAGAAAGTTTTCCGCTTCCGCTCATTAATCGCATACCAAGTAGAAGAAGAATGGGTACTATATATCCGCACCGTATGCATTAGTGATGTGGGGCAAAGGCTGGGGACGGATGAGTGTGCTCCTGTCAGTCATTTTTTGCGCCCATTTGATGACTCGGTTCGGCCTTTTTTAATGCCTCACTGCTGCTGCCACTGTTTTCTTCCGTCATTTGTTGCGCTTAATTAAGCGCAAAGAGAATACGGAAGCACATAGAGAGAGGAACACACAGCGCAACCCCTACCCCCTGCCCCATAGCCCATGAGCTAGGCCCCGTCGACATTTCGACATTTCGGATTCTGTTTTTTTGGAAGCTCATTTTGACGTTTTCGCGTTTCAGCGGCGCAACCCGAACCGCGCACGTCGCTGTAAAATGTGCCGGAGGCAATTTTAGTGCCGGAACAAATTATTGCTGAAAAGAATTTTATTGTGTGCCAGCCGTGTCAATGCGAGTGCCAGCAGAGCGGAAAGGGGCAGAATTTTTATTGACAATGGGCTAAGAGGGAGCGCACGTGTTGCTATCGACTGCTGGCAGGCGGATGGGGGCTCCGGGTTGGGACTTCGCAGCGAATGAGACAATTAGCAGCAGTCGATAATTTTTGCAATTCGCAAGGCGATTTCTCAAGAACGTCTTGTCACGCTGAGGCGGATCGAATCAAATCGAATCGGACTGGAATGAAACATGTAGATGAAGCGAATTGCAGAAAGCGCACTGACAGCGAAAAGCACAGACGTATAATAAATCTGACCGTGAATGGGAGCTCGCACGGACCACCACCGTCCGTAAAACTCAAACCGGTCTATCAAAATTAAACTTATTTAGCATAGGACCCCTTACACCTTCTTTTATATTCGAATTACGTATACGTCACGAGCACCGATCACGTGAGAGCTTTGACTTACAGTAGTTGATTATGGTGGATGCCGAAGGCGTAATCGAGTGTTGGGCTGCCGCTATTCTAGCTGGAAGGCGTAGTTCTTTGATGCCGGAACGTATCTGCCGCTTCTTCTCGGAGGAGCAAATTGTGGGTGCCATTCCCGCTGTCGCTGCCGCTTCTCGCCGTTGTTCGGTTGCTCAACTGCAACGAAAGAACAAAGTTTGGATTAGCAAACATTCGCATACATATATATATATACATAAATACGAAACAATAAATAGGAGTATATATCTTGCGAAAATATTCCAAGCTGAGTCATTCCACTCTGGAATGGCTCGGCCACAGCTCGCTCGCTGAACAAGCTAGCAAAATATTTCACGCGAGTTTTCGCCACTTCAGCAGCAACGACTTTTTTCCTCAGAACGCAGACCCTTGCTTGGCCCCTTCCTCTCCTTCACGGGATAGCAGACGGCGTCGTCTTGGAACAAAATAGTTTGCTTGTCATAAGCGAAATCGCTCGCTGATTTCTGATGAGAAACTTCGCGTTTCCCCCGTGCAGCTCCGACTTCGAATCGAATCCGATGTATGTGTGACTCCCACATTTGGAATAATTTATTACTATACCCACAAACGCAAATACCTGGCTCTCAGATTTTAGCAGGAATCATTTTGTGCCTCAATGTCGTCTTACGAAACGCCACCGCCAGCAACCAAAATTCAAACTACACCAACAACACCAACGACTACAGCCGCAACAGCAACAATACATATTTACTCTTGACAAACACCAAAAAAGTGCGGCACGTGTACGCGACGCCGTAATTACATTTTGTGAACAGAAATTCCGAATTTGAATTCCACGGGCCGCTGCAAAAGGTGAACGCTTTGCACGCGCGCGCGCGCACACACACACACAAGTCGAGTACGGAGCAGCCATTTCGAGAGTTCACAGCTGCAGCAACGAGCAAGTTTGAAATGAGGTCAGAGCCGCGGAGGGTCACATCGTTTTGGATTTGTGCGGCCATCGCTCAGCTCAAGGCGCTTCAAGCCGTTGCATGCGGCAGCGGGAAGTGCCGTTGTGCGGCGTGTGAGTGAGTAAGCGGGCTCAAGCCGATTTCTCTACGGCCCGCCTTGTTCCCATAACAGCCGCCACTGGAGAAACCTTCAGCTCAGCCAATATCCAGCGGCGAGCACAATAATCACGCGAATACCGGACGGCGGGGGCTCCCACAATTCTTCTAGACTATTCCAAATGGCAGCGACAGATGAGCTGACTGATTACTCTCAGCAACTCAGAGAAGACAGCAGAGACATGTCTGCCGCATACTACCTGGGCGCGAACCCCTCCAGGCCAAAATGATATAGCCTCGACATATGACGAGCGGAATAATTGCTATGTGCCGTGCCAAAAACGCTTATGCCACCGCCACATCCGCCGCCTGTCCATGGGCGTGCTCAGAAAAAATTGTCGGACGGCGCTGATTTTGATTTTGTCAGTAAATTAGACAAACACAAACGGGAAAAAATTGGAGTTTATAGCTTGGTCGAAAACCAACCGACAGAATAAAAAATTGGAGAGGGTTTTAGAAAAAAAATCGATGGTCGAGGGACCCTCAAAAATTCGGTATCTTTATTTCCTTTTAATGTGCCTGCATTTCACCTTCACGAAGTCTGTTTACCACCAACCTCTCCCTCTTACCTTTTGTTCTGCTTTCGCATTTGTTTGTGTCTATTTTAGTGACTGTCCCTTCCTCCATATGTTTGCTAGTTACGCCCATGTGCCTGTCTGCATGTCTGTCTGTCTGACTTTTCACTGGGCTTTCACTTATCGAGTCTTGGATAGTTCTTTGGTGGTTTCGATCGTATGTCTGCTGCATATCAGAATCAGAAGTTCTACCGTCGCTCCGAGTTTATTGATCTTTTTGGATTTTGCTTTTTTGCTTTGGCGAGAGCTGCTTTACGCTTTCTTTGTCTTTATCATGGTTCGTAAGTTCGTTCGTCTGTGGGCTTGATGCCTGTGCAACTGCTTGCCGCCTTCGGTGTGAGCGCGTTTTCCATGTTGGCTTGGTAGCTTGGTAGCTTGGTAGCTGCGGCCAGGGAAACATAAATGAACACGAAACCAGCTTCAGCCAGCTTCAACCAGACACTGAACCCGGACCGGTCGCCGTGTGAAACCGGCCGTTGTGAAATTTTCTTCGGTGAACTTAGCTGATCGTTCGAAATGCGCAAATGGCACAAGCGGCGTTCCACTCCGGCAATTATCGCATAAGGCACGGTGCACTTATGCCGAAATGAGGTTGTTAGCCGATGAGCGTTATCAATTACCGTTGGAAAGGTGCGTAAAATGCGTCGCCGCGCGTGTGTCCCCGTTGGGCGCACATGTGCGAGTGCCGCCTGCCAGTAATGCTAATGAATTAACTAATTTAAAAGGCCTAATTAATCCCATACGCCAAAGTGACGACTCGCTGGAAACGAAACATGGCGCAGAAGCTTATTCCGGCACGCATATGTTCGTGCATGTGTGCGTGTGGGGGTCTTATTGTGGGGTCGGTGGGCGGGGCGAGGCGGGCAAGCGCGAAGTGCTAATTTCATTATCTAAGCACACGCGCGTGTGAGCCCGAGCAAACAGCATTGCTCGTAGCACCATAAACGCACAGTGCCCGCTATAAAAATACAACAATATCAGAAACGGCAGCAGCAGCGAAAACATAAACAAAAGCAAAAGGCAATGCAGCAAAAACTACCACACGCGTATAAATTATCAGCATAGGTACGTCATAATTTTCATCCGAAATCCAAAAACGGGCTCCACATGCCATGGAACTCAAGATAAAAAATCGAACAAACCAAGCGGAATCACAACGACTCGTGGCCGATATACAACACGCATACTACACCACGACGAGTGGCGGCAGCCTCAAAAATACAACAATTCACACCGGCGAAAATCGTTGAAAAGAAAAAATAATCACAAAAGCTGGCGCAGCAGAAGAGCGCATAATTCCGCCTAACGGAGGGAGGGAGGGGCGATGGCATGGAGAGACGCACGTCCAGGCTCCAATGACTGCTTATGCGGCTGCGACTGTGCCCCAGAGCGATGACTACGTCGCTTACGATACACATTTCGATGGTGTGTGTAGCGGTAACGACGCCGCGACCAAGCCGGCAGCACAATGCGAAGAAGGGAAGGCATAAAACGATAGACACGTGTAGGAAACGACCCATTAGTCAGGATTGAGCGGGGTAGGGACGGCGGCGCGCTGGAAGACGGCTGCATATCAGCTCCAAGGGGCTTGAATTTCAATGTTTGTCGTCGCTTTGCGCCATTTGCACATGAGGAGAAGCTCAATGGCATCGGAACATACACGCGCACTTCAACACTTCGCACTTCACCCGATCTAAAATTGTGGCCGCAGTCATATTCCTTCACTGATTTTTGGGAACCATACTAATCCGACCCACAGTTCCCAACTCTTAGCGAAAAAACTATTAAAGCTCATTAAAATGTTAGACCATGCGATTTAAGTTTTTTCGTATCTTAAAAATACGTTTATTGCAGGAATCTGACCTATTTTATTATCAGGATAAAAGCAAACAATTCTGAGTAGATTCTAAATACATATACATAAGTATTGTTGAACGAAAAAAGCGAATTTTGGAAGCGAAAGTCTACAAAATATATTCCTGCACTTTTTCAAATCAAACCAGCCCCAAGTCCGAGAATATTAGCTGGGAAGTTCTAGTGATTGCATCGGCTCATCTCGGCCTCACGCGTGCTTGGACTAATTTTCGTTGCCCCACCCTGTATACGGCGAGGGAAATTGCTCAACATACAAGACACGGATACCATCAATCACCGTCATCCGGCGAAATAAAAGTGCTCGAGTAACGAAATTTGATTCGAAGGCAAGTCCGTTGGGTAGAAGACGGCGGTGTGAGTATTACCTAAAGTCAAATGAATGTGTCATAAAGCAAACAAATCCGCGCTACTGTGCACGCCGAACTGCTTTCCATTGTGCAATGAATCGCCGACGCGCCGCCGCCAAGAAATGCACCGAGGCACATGAGGCACAGGGTGAACTAATAAAACTCAAATTCGCTTCGAATTTGCAAATGAAACGAAAGGCGATATATGTACATATTTTCAATTTGATCACAATTTGATCGAAATCCTACGAACTGTGTGTTTGTGTGTGTGTGTGTGTGTGTGTGTGTGTGTGTGTGTGTGAGGGCGTTTGCAGAGGCAGATATTCATCTTGCTGATGTCGGATTCATGTCAAAAACCAGTTGGTGTATTTTATTCAGCGTCCCCAAACAAAAACACCAAAATTCTACGAAACCACGATTAGCAGATACACAGACTGCCGCCACATATATGTACATATGTATGTGCATACACGCTTACTTCTAGGCAACTACAATGCAATAGCGGTAAGTGGCGCTGCTTCGGCGCTACATTGACGAATAGTCTCTGTCTCCAATGCAAATTGTCGGCTGGAAGATTTACGTCTAAGCAGTCAATGAAAGGAAATAAAACCTGCAGAATATTGAACATTAACTGATTCACTAGGAATCTGACCGAATCGCATTTTTCTCATCTAAGTATCGACCGATATGAAAGCCACATAATATGGCGAAAAATATGCCTGCGTTTAGGCATTTAGATCAAATATTTATATTATTATTTCTAATTTCTTTTTTAACCGTCATTCACATTCGCCTACACTAAGGACAAATTTGCTTTCACATTTTTGGGAGCAAATGAGGGGCCTAAGCAAAATCAAAATTAACACGACAATGACATCGAGGATATTACACATTTAATATATGTAGTTACAATAAGAACTTGCATATTTATTTTTAAATATTATTTGCGAATAAGCATTTTGAGAAAATATCGACTGATACCGATTGCGATTAACCAGTCAGATTTCTCTGTTGTGCTGAAAATGTCAGAGTCACCGACTGTAGGGTGCGGGAAGAACGCAATTGCGGCGGACTCCAAGTATCCGGTAATGTCAAACAAATGTTTGGCGCGTGCACAATGTTCTGCTTCTTAGAAGTGGTATGTTTGTGTGTACGACAGAGTGTTGGCGTATCGATATGTTTGCTATGTGTATAAAACAAAAAAAACATCATGGGACCTGTTTTACAGTTGAGACAAACGCCAACAAACCGCACGAGACGACAGCGAACCAACAACAAAAGTGTGTGTATTTAGCTTTGTTGATATTGGTCTTCTTGTTAGTTTTGTTGTTGTGTTCGCGCGCGTATTGTCGGTTCCATCTGCTTTATGCCGTAATAACAATGAAATTATCATTTTTAGAAACGCTCGTGGCTTGATAATGTATTCGCAATGATAAATCAGTGGCAAACATGCGCCCGCACACACACAGAAAGCACGCGAAATAACACAACGAAAATTATTCGTATTCAAATCAGTTCGAGATTTGTTCGTCATTAATAGTCCACTGGACTCGCAACTCCCTGCCCCCCCTATGTATGCGGAATCTGCAGAAATTTACAGAATTATCCATAGTCCGACTAAATATGCATAAGTCCAAATAGTTTGGCCAAATGTAAATGCCTCCCCCTTCCGATGCGATGCAACTCTCTAGCGACAGTTGGAAAGAAATCGCGCGGCGGGCTGCCAAAGTCCGTTGGCCCAATTCCGCTTCAACAGTTTGTTTATACCGCAGCTAAATTTATTAATAAAGCAACAAAATTATTCCCGTAATAACCTCGACACGCGCACTCGTTGCCACTTACTGGACGGGCGAGACCCACTGGAATTGCCCGCTGCGCCGAAATAACAAGAAATAACAGAGTGGCGGAGACGGACAAGCTCGAAAATACTCGACGCTGACTACGCGTAAAAGACTCGCGCAGCTCAAAAAAGTATGAGAGCCAACTATCTTTGGACTTTGTGCTCGACAATCACACACAATCACGCAACGGCTGCAGACCCGCGGCGGCGAAGTGAGAACAAAATAAGTCTGCGCCCGCTCGTCAGTAGCGGAAGAGACCGAAAATATGCCAGCTTTTTTTAAGTGTTCCACAATTTTGTAATTTTTGGGCACACACAAATCGAAGAAGAAAAAAAATTTATGAAAAGCAACAAACATCTGCGAACATTTTTCCTCATTACAGTTCGTCGGTTTGAATTATAGTTCGGGAAGAGTGATTTCCCGACGGCGATTTTAGCGTCGCGCATACCTGGCAGCCTTCTGCCTTCTTTCTACTGTGCTATTTCAGGCCAGTTGTGCTGGGCCTTCTTAGGTCTCAAGATTTGTGCAAGTGATGCTCCAAATGTTTCGTTCGCGACTTTTCGACTTTTCCTCCCTTTCTGACCAAGTTCTCGGCATCACTTTCTGTCGGAAAGTACGGAAGTATGACTTTATTTTTTGCTAAGGCGTGCTTTTCATTAGTGTGCTTTCGTTTTCGTTTTTCGTTTTCAAGTAAATATGGGGTAAGGATATTCCCGACAAAGATAATGCGCCTCCAGTATGAATCTTTCAACTAGCCAATGTACCACTCTCGCCAAATCCCTCACAGTCGTTCAACCCATAGTTATGCTTCAACGGCTTAAGTATTCAGCATTCTGGTAAGCTCCGGTCTTACCGTCTTCTCCTGCGTACATACACATGCAAAGAGTTTTCGCTTGGGCCGCATGCCCACCTGCCCGCAATATCTCACTCTGCACCAACATGCGGCACGTGGCAAAGCAACTCGCACTTTGCAGCTGCTGCCGATGGAGTAGGTGCGCTGTGTGGGGAGAGAGTACGAAGGTCGGCAGTGGTCACAGACGCGCGTGTTTCGCCGAGAGCGATATCCTCGCAGGCACGTCCCAATCGTCGCTCGGAATGCAGAGGGGTGCATTCGACAATGGCGTTCGCCGACATATGGAAATGTGTGGCATACGCCCGCGCCGCATCTGAGAGAGATGGGAGCAGCAGCAATCAACGCCACGAACGCGCCCACACCCTTCGTCGACAACAACAATGCCGATAGCAGCAGCACCAGCAATTATGGCTTTCGCATTCGTCCTATTCGACCTAAATTCGTCCTTGAGCGAGTAAAGAAAGGCGAGCGCCGGAATCCCCGCAGCAAGTGTTTTACGCTTGGGCGTTGGTGTGTGAATTGTCAGCGGATGGCGCGGTCAGGGGGACGAATGTGCTGTGAATGTGTGTCATGGCGTAAATGTAATGGAAAAGAAAATCGGCAAAGCAGCAAGTCAGCTTTGGGGCGGAAGCGGAAGTGAATGTAAAATGCAATATTATACAGAGTATGTAGGAGTGACGCGACGGGTGGAGGTGATGTGTGGAGAAGGTGTGAGTGGCACGTGGATAAGCACACGAGGCGAGGCGTGGCGAAGCGAGGGGCATACGAGAATTTGCACAGCTGCCGCTCATCTGAGAGCCGACCGCATTTCCATATTTCCACGCACGGTAATACGCCCCACCAAAGCGCGCTCCCCGTTATACGCCCAACGAAAATAAAATAAAATTCGCGCCTTCAATGGGAAACGAGCAGCTGACAATATATAACGGCTTCTTGATGGTATTTCGCCAGCACAACAAGAGAGAGGCATAACCAAAAAAACAAAAAATAACTTAAGGACACTCCACGTCTGAGCTTCGTGGCACACACGCGATGGGTGAAAGTGCGCTCGAGGGCATACGAGGCTAACGTTGACTTACTTGGAGCACGTATGTATGTGCGCGTGTGAGTGGTGGAGCTGCTCCGCTGTCGCGCGTGCTACCTATGTATGTACGTGTGCTTTGACTCGCAAGTCTCGTGCTGCTGCTGCACTGCAAGCTTCCGAACCGCAGGAGACAAAGGACGTTTCTCAGTATGGGCGACAAATGAGTCGGCAAATTAATTGCAACTTTATTTCGGCTTTTTTTATTTCTTAATTTTTTTCAATTCAAATTTTTGTTGATACTTAGTTTTTTTATACTCTCTGAAGTATTTAACAATAATTTTTATTTGTTTCGTTTTTGTAAGCACACCTTTTCACTTCCGGCTTTTGCAATTTTTCACTTTTTGAACAGTCAGTTTGATTGCGGGTTCAGAACTGACGCGCGCTGTTACGTTTCTACTATCTTGGCTGCGCTCCTCAGCTCAACTACCTCAAAACACAAAATATTTCTTTGCCGTGTGCTCCAACGCGTGCGGCGTGGCGCTCGTTCAAGTGCGGAAAACGTTATGCCTGCCAAACCGCCTCAGACAGTTTCATTTAACCGCCGAGAGCGAGAGCGGGCGAGCTTTCGTCGGCGAGCGATGTTGCCGGACTCATGTTGCTGGTGCACCGACGCATTCGACGGCATCGGCAATTGGCGCCGCTCGAGGCGCACACAGCCGCTGGAAAAGAATATAAGTAGTAGTTGACCCTACAGCCATGCAGCAGCATAGAACTGGGTCAGCTTAATTTTGTGTGCCGCTATTTCTTTTGGCAGCATTGTTCGCTTGGGGCGCGCGAAAGAGCGAGAGCGGGGCCGAGCCAGTGACGGCGAAGAGAGCCGGCGCGCGTTTATTGCCTGTTTTATTGCTGCACGTGTAAGCAATTCCAGCCCCATTTGGCGTCTTTGGGAGAAATTACCTCACGTAAGTCAGCTCGGCCACACGCCTCTGCCCTCTCAGCTAGTCACCCCATCCCAGCGCAGTACACAACGTCGAAGAAGCAGCGCGCGACAAAGGTCTTGAGTCTTTCGTATGGAGAATTTCCACACTTTCTATCACATTGTAGTATGTCCGAGACCCCAGGATCATTCCTTGTTGTATCAGTGTTTGTGGGGATAAATGCCCGCTAATAACCGCTAAAGCATTTGCCACCACTGAACGCAGCAGACTACTTGCTGTACCATAGATCCTTTTGGCGGTTTTAATGGTCTCTCATAAAGAAGTTTTCTAAACTATCAATCTCGAGATCTGCAGAGCGTGGTCACACGTAAATTCCACTCGAGAACATACTCAGTTTTTACTCACTCATTCCCGCTGAAGTGGGACCGGTACTACAGCGAATCCTTAAGAATCCCTAGTACTGACTTGGACTTTGTTCTACGTGGATGAGTCCAAGTCGATTAAAAGTGACTCTCTGCACAACTCCGTCTCAGACTGTGAAAATTCAAACGGTTACGTTTTCCGGTTGAATTCTAATTTCGCGCTCTCGGCCGACTTAGAGGAAGCCTTAAAAAACAATCGGTCGCGATTTTGACCGTGCTGCAGTGTTTTCATCCAGGCCGAAATTCAAAAAGGGCAGCAATTTCAAAACGGTTGCTCCTTTTCGGCCATCGCATACAAATAAAACAGCTTGTCCGATTTTCCCATCAAAAAGTCAACTCCTTCCTTCCTCTCCCACAGACCCTCAATGACATTAATTTCCGGTCGGCCATGTTCTTACATTGCGATGTTTGCTTCTTTACTTGTTAGCAAAAGCAAAAGAAGGGAAGAGAAAACAAATTACGAGTCAATCGAAAAGAGAGCAGCGAAAAACGTAGCGTCAACGGAATGGAAACGGTCGTAAAGCCAAGCAGAGTCAGGCAATGGAGCAATTAACGTGATGAAAATATTAGCATATGCGTTTTTTGGAGGAGGAGGCGGATGGTCGGCAGTGAGGCAGTGACACCAGCACATTTTTCGTCGCATCTCAGGTTACTATGCCCTTGGGCGAAAGTAGTAGTTCGGCCGACAATAACAGCTTCGATAGTGAGGAGCATGCGGATTGCCTTCTTAGAAGCCTGTGGCTGGGGAGCGGGGCCGACCGGTTAATGCCTCCGCCAATAGAGTGAGCGGCTTGTAAAAACCGGTGCAATTGAAAGACACAATTTAGATTCGCGCTCTAACCCACTCCGCATTGAAATAATGCGATTATTTTTTGGATCTTGAATGAGACAAAGCTGCATCTCAGAAATATGCTGAGCACATCCTGAAATTTAAGTTTTCAATTGCAGATGGAAATCATCGAGACTCCGAATAGCCCGTGCTCAACACCATGGCTTCGCGGAGACATGAGGTAACATTCACAGCATATCGGCATCCCACTTTGTAGCGCTTGCAATGTTTGCGCCGATATTTAAATATAAATATATACAGAAATCACTTCTTTCAGTCATATCCCCAATAATCGCTGCCCTTGCTCAGATTCTTCAGCGCAAAATGTGCAGTAAGGGCCATCATATCAAAATCTGTGAAGATAGGCTTTAAAACAGTCGACCTCCCCGCGTTGCGGTTTATCTGTGCTGCAGCTTTAGTGCGTACACACGCGAGCAGCAGCTATATTCAAAAGAAGAACGCCTCGTCACCAGTCGCCAACCGCTCCAAAATTTCTTATCTCGCCACGAGCGAAAAAGATTCAGGAGAAGCGAAGAATGTATTTTCCTCTGCATCCTCTCACTTTTAGCAAGGTTGTTTGTCTGTTCGCCAATGTCAAGGTCTGCGGCTACCTCCTTCCGCTTGTCGTAGACTATTGCGCCGCGTTCCGCAGGAAGCATCAAGATACACGTGTAGATGCAATCTGCGAGATACGCGAATTTCGCGAGCCATTGTCTGCGAGTCAAGTCATGAAGCACACACATGCATGCGGCAGCGTGCGCGGCCTGGCCATATGCACTGTGCGCCTCGTTTCTCCACACACTACAAACAATGACAACAATTAAGAAGCACTCGACGCTTATCTCACCGATACAGATACTCATCCGCAATCGTAACAAAAGAAAACTTCAATACATTAAAAAGAAGTAGGATACATCTGTCGGGTTTCACTGAAAGAGTAATACCCTACAGCAGGTAACTGAGTGGAGCGTTAATCCACTGAAAGAATTGAAGTTGTGGGTGTATTAAATTTACCGCCTACATAGTGGGCGGGTAACGCCCAGTTTTTCGTATTCCTTTAAATGAGTTACTACGCAAATTAAAATCATTTAACTGAAAAAATTCCGAGGCAGTGGGACTTGTAGGCCTATTGTGGGCGTGTCCTTCAGCCGAATTGGCTCCTCAGAACTTAAAATAAGTTAAGGTTCACTGTGACTGTGTACCAAATACGGTCCAAATCGGACAACTCCTTCTTTCTCTCCTGCGCGGACAGACAGACAGACATACAAGACGGGCACCCAGAAATCAAGACAGAAAGTGATTCTGTTCATTCATATACTATATGTACATACTATATCTTAGGGCCGCTTCTTTAATGCGTTACAATTTTCCCCAAGGGTTCTTTACCCTATTACTATATGTACATGCATACACATGTATGTATGTACATATGTAGATAGGTGTAGGGTATATAGAGCAAAAATTGCTGCCTGCGGATTTTTTTTCCGCTTAAATAACAATAAGTATAAAAATCTGCTTACATTCCTTATTTATTTTTTACTTAATTTTTACTTTTTCTTTTTATTTTTGCATTTGTATGCGCGTATTTCATGGCATATTTTGCTTTTTTATATGATTTCACATAAATTTGTCCGCATTTTGGCGTCATTTCAATTGTTGTTGTTCGTTTTGTTTTCTTTTCTCGCTCCGCTTGGAATCAGATCCAATCGCCGTGCTGTATAATTTTGGCTTTGTTTTGCGCTTTTTTTTTGTCTGGCACGTTTTGCATATTTATGCCGCACAACGTGCGATTAATTTGCTGCCCCACCCGACTCCGTGCCGTGCCACGGTGATCCAGTTGTCGCTAAAATAAACATTTTAAAATTAACACACACAAATATACTTTCAATACAAGAGCAGTGGGGAGAGGAAAAAGTAAGCCAAAAAGCTTGGCTCTTACGAGATCATCTGCGCAAAGCGCACAGCGGACAGACACAGGGTCGCTGCACGTGACTGGCCACGCAGCCAGCTAGGCCGTCGTCGGTATTATCGGGCCTATAATCTGGAATGGAATTCCGTAAACAATTCGCGCAGTAAAGTGAACTGGATTTATATGCACTTGGCGCACACACAGACGCGTGATAAGGCAGCGGGACGCGGCAGTATACATTCATAAATGCCAATTAGTAAGTTGACCAATCTCCGTTCACCTGCCAGCCTTTTCGATGTTCAAAACTGAAATATTAATTCCTGAATTCAAATTCCTCTGAATCGGGGAATTTTCCCCAGTTGGCTGCCCCGGTTGTAGTTACTTTGAGTTTGGAATTTCTTGTAGCTGAGCGGTTCTCTGAGAGGATGCGTGACGGAGCACAAAAAAATGGTGATTGAGTAAAAAGCTCAAAATTGGAGTGAAATGTGGATGTACTACTAAGTGGCTCCACGGTAAAATTCGTTTACAACCAAAATTTTTTGAAATGTGCACGCACTCTATGTATATTAATATTCTTTTGTTGCTTCTTTTCGTCCAATTCATACAAATAAAACAGCTTGTCCGATTTTCCCATCAAAAAGTCAACTTCCTCCTTCCTCTCCTACATTACGATTTTTGCTACTTTACCTGTCGGCAAAAGCCCAAAGAGGTGAAGAGAAAACAAATTACGACTCAATCGAAAAAGAGCAGCGAATACAGTCAGGTCAAAAACATAGAAGAGTGCCCGGCTATTATTTGTGATCATAAATAACCGAATAATCGGATGTACCTCTTCATTTAATCTTTAATTTTTCGTGGAAGACCAACGCACAATCTGGAAAACTGAAAATGTTTACTAAAATGTACACAGTTGCTTTGGCATGACACGGTTGCTACCTATATTTTTATGCGGTGCTGCCGAGTACTCTTAGGTTTTTTGTGTAAGAATATTGCTAGCAGCCCTGCCTTGCCAAAGCAACTGTGTAAAAACGGTAAAATTTCGTGGCCTTCCACGAAAGATTAGCAGAAGAGGCACGTCCGATTATTTATTACAAATAATAGCCGCACGAAACAGCGCGAACAATCGAATAACAGTAATTAGCCCAATCTATTCCGCACTTCCCACTTAATTGCAAAGACTTTTGCTTGTACAGTGTAGTTTTTGTTATTGTGTCTTTTTGAATATTTTTCTTTCAGGAAGAAAACGATAAATATGGCCGCATTCAAGGTGAGCACAATACCCGTTGCTTAGGGACATTTCTGTAATACTTATTCACGCCCACAGCCAATCGATCCCAAACGAGATGAGTTTCGCCGATATCTGGAACGAACCGGCGTCATCGAGGCACTCACCAAAGTGTTTGTACGCCTAATTAGAGAACGTGAAAGACCGGACGATCCACTGCAGTATTTGAGAAGTAACATGGGCGATCGTCTGCAACAAGATAACAGTATAGCTTACCTGCAGGGAGAATTAGCCGAAGCACGTGCCAACATTCGACACTTGCGCGAAGTTATCGAGCGCATTGACCCAGAAGCACTGCAGGAGGCGTACGAGGACACTAATGACGATCAGAGCAAAGTGTCTAATGGTATTGCCGCGGAGTCAAGTTTACCTAGCCCACCAAATGAGAAGCTCGATGTGGAGAACAATCTGGAGGCGAGTGCAACAGCTGCGGTTCTCGCAAAAGTGTCAACCGCTGGCGATGAGGTGCAGCCCGTAGAAACGTCAAAGGAGCAAAGATCAGATGCCGTCAACAATTGTCCTATTGATAGCCCGAGTTCTTCTGACACAGTAGAAAGCTGTGTCAATGAGCCATTAGCCTAGATTTAGTAGTAAAGGTATCAAGAGTAATATGTATTTGGTCTTTTTATTGTACATGTAAGCAAAAAGAAAGGTACACAAACTATAAATAATGAATATGAACACGCATACATACATACTTATATGTAAATAATATCCTGGTTTTGTTGTACTACACAATGAAGTAGAGTTCCTCATGCACGCGCGATTATCGCTCAGTCAATCGATCGATCTACGCGGTGCACAATTAAAATCAACAATATGTACATTCCAAATACAATTTTGATAATTTTTATTTATCGCGCGATGATTCATTTGACTGAGCTTTGGTGAGCATATAGAGTTTTCAAATAGCCGGTTATCAGTGCTATTCGGCATATTTAAATAACCGTTTCTTTTACACAGCATCTAAAGTAAATACATATATTTTTTCGACGACTAACCATTTCCAGTTTCTTGATAATTTTAGAAAATCATTCAAATTGGTAAAAAAAATATTTTTATTTCTACATATACCACTTCATTAGCAAATGTACATATCTAACATGAGAAATAAATGAAATGTACATACATATATGTATAAATCATGAAATATATTTTTAACATCATTGCCTCAACAAATTTTAGAAAGTGCACGTGGAAAATAAATTGTGCTTATAACTAAAGACCGACAGAAGTTTTGGCTTTGTCTAATTCGAATTATGATTAATCATGATTTTGTTTTTCCTTAATAGAATTTGAATTCCTTAGGCACGATGTGATCACTTATTTTGGATTACTTCACACGGAAAGATATAATATCGCTACGCAATAAGAAATTATCCCTCTCGTTATTGGCTTCGGTCTTCAAATAAAATTATTAAATTTTCGGCTTCGGTAATATTAACCGATATTTGTTTGCTCAACACCATCTAATAAAAAGAATAATTTCTTCTTCAAATTGTTTCTTTGTTCGGCGCCACGGGCTGCTGGGCTAATCAATTATTTGTATTATTTGTTTGCTTTTTAGTTATAACCCCTCTCCTAAGGCAAAGTTTTTGTTTGTTTAATGATATCCATTTTATTTTCCGAATTTCTTTAAGAAAATTGTTGAATTATTCGAGTAAAAGAAACTGGTTGTCGAATACGAATAACGGTTAAAATTTTTAAATAACCGGCTAAACGTATTCGAACCGAAATAACTAAACATACTGTAGGCCGGCATTATATGGTTGCGAACGGATTAAAGAATTTCCAACCCTGGCATCGAGGATATGCCTACACCGACAGCAACAAAAGAAAGTTCCCAAAACAAGGCTCTAGTCCAATACTGACGTTATCACTTCAATCGGGTCTTTGACTCCGCTTTCATAGCACGTCACTTCCTTTTTCACTTAACCACTTCGGTTAAAAAGTTTATTAGGATATTATATGTATACTATCATATACGCTAAATATAAACGTTTATATAAAACAACATATCAATTTATTCATTTAAATAAGAATGGTCTCACTTCGCTGTTAGATAAAAACCGCTTAATTTCAGAACGACGAACTACCATAGTTTAGGACCACTTGTAACCTTGAACGGCCTTGAATGTTGCTATATAAAAAATCGTTCACATCGAATTAAACAATACCAGGCGTCTCCTTGTGGTTGGGTTTTTGATCGTTCGAAAACCAATAACGCAAAATCTCATCTAATAGGGAGCTTCTGTATTCTTATAAGACACATCCGCATGCAAAAAATAAAACCTTAATTACAATACTACGCCAAAAATGTTTATTTAAATCATTTCAATAAATTGTATATGTTGTATTGTATTTTGTTATTAATACAAAGGATGTTTGTTTAATAATACAGATTTTGAATATTATTAATATTAATAATAGTATATAAAACACATCTTTTTTTGTAAAAAGGGTAGGGTCCGATCATTGTTCAAGAAGATAAAAAAACTAAAGTTGAAAAAGTAAAAAAGAGAACGGTAAAAAGTGGCGACGTTTTAAAATAATGTCAATAGGAGTCTTCTGCCAGAAGCTTCACTTCCAGCTGCAGTATTTGGAAAGACAAATGGCCGTTGCGTTGCAGTAGGCTGAAGAGGAGGATAACGACGACGCAATGCAGGAGCAATCGGGTGCGACAATAGTTGATGTATGTGGACGAAATGAGAAATGTTTATGGATTTCCAAAATAAAAGACCAATTTTAAAACGTGTATTAATTTATGTTTGCATTTAGTAATGAAGACGAAGAGGAGCAAATCATCGATTTCTTATGTTGGTTGAAATCTACCAGTTTTGGCCAAAAGGAAGAGGCTGGTTAGTTGTTTGTTTTTTGCTTAATGGCAGAGTTCATCCAATGGAACAGAGGCGACATTTACCTCGCCGTTATTAGAGCAGCTCAGAAGCACTGAACTTTGTCATTGACCGTTGTTGCTGCCATAAATCTGTTTTCTTTTTCATTGCGAAATTGTTCAGCTGCTTGCTGTTCTGGTTAGTTTCAGTGCTTGATCTACATGGATGTGAATTGAATGGTTCAGTTAATGTAGTTCATTAATTATTAATTACATACAAGTAATATCCAAAAGATAATATTCAGCTTTCTTTGTGGTTTCTTGTTCCTCTTTCATCTTGTTGTATTTTGACGTGATAATTCTCCATTACTAATTTTTTTAAATTTTATTTAATTATTACTTTTTTCTTTTTTTTTAGAAAGGGAGTTGTATTATTTCAAGATGAATTTACATTTTACTTTTTGCGTTTGTCTGCTGGTTTCAGAATCTGGAAGGAGCACATCAGGGTGTCGTCGACGGACATCATGGCGCCGGCGTTGTCGAACTCGCCGCAGTAGTTGGGTGCCGAGAACAGCGTCACCAACTGTCGCTTTGCGAAAAATTCATAGCCATCCTCAACGACTTGATGGGCACGGCAGATCAGATCGAAGTCATGCTTTTGCAAGAACTTGCCCACCACTTCGGCGCCGAACGTGAAACTCACACCGCGATCATTCTCTCCCCAGCCCATGGTGTCTTTGTCCGGGTCGGACCACAGCAAATCGCACAACAGTCCCTGGTCTGGTACATCGGTAGGGCGCATAATGCGCCGTATCTGCTCCATGGACGACAAGTCGGGGCTCAGGCCGCCGTGACAGCAAAATATCTTCTCATCAACAATGGCCGCCACGGGCAGACAGTTAAAGCAGTCCGTGAAAGTTTTCCACAATTTTATGGTGTAGCGGCGCTTGCACTCGTCGTAAAAGCCGTATATGCGATTAATGCTGGCACACTCGTGATTACCACGCAACAGGAAGAAGTTCTCCGAGTACTTAATCTTGTACGCCAACAACAGGCAGATAGTCTCCAACGATTGCTTTCCACGGTCCACATAGTCACCCAAGAACAGGTAGTTCGACTCTGGCGGAAATCCACCGTATTCGAAGAGACGCAAAAGATCGTAGTACTGGCCGTGAATATCGCCGCAAATCTTTAGCGGGGCCTCCAACTCTAGCAATATCGGCTGCGATAGGAATATCTCACGCGACTTCAAGCAGAGGCCGCGAATTTCGCTCTCCGACAGTTGAACATTCTTGCCAGGCCTTGCCCCACGCACCTCCAAGAGCCGTGATATGATGCTGTCAATGTTCATTGCGTCAGCCATATTGGATATTTGCGTTATCGCACTTCTCTTCACTTGTAATTTTTATGCGTTTTACCGTTTGCAAGTCGGAAGTGTGCTTTGCCGTATATTATCTGATATTTTTGATATTTTTAATAGATTTTTTCACCAGCTACCGAAACGAGCGATAGGCGAATTCGAAGAACGGAATGCACAAAGAAAACCAAAAATCGTCGACAGGGACGCATTTTTTTATTCCAAGTCCGAACGAATTGGGAAACCCTTACCAATCGCAATTCGAATTTTGACAATTTCGAAGAATATGCAGTGTGGAACGCGTTCCGTAATGGAACCTATTTAATTGTGCTACAATTAATTTTATTTAAATCAGAAAACCAGAGATCGTACATGAACTCATATGGACCACAGTGTTATTACTTCAACAGCTGCAATTTTTTTTATTAAATCTGTCTTTGTATTCCTCAATTAATTCAATTTTGTTAGACCAAAAAGAAATTGATTCTTAACCGATATTCTTCAAAGCTGTAGAATAACTATCAACCACAAGCAATGATCCGCTTAGGAAGAAAACACATCGAAAGATCAGGGAACGAAGTATATATAATCGCCGAAATTGGACAAAATCACCAGGGCAGCGTGGAAATAGCAAAGAATATGATACTTGAGGCAAAGGTAATCTGGTATTTTATTTGATTAGTTAAATTAAATTATATCAGTAAAATTAATCCACTTTTCACAGAAAGCCGGATGTGACTGTGTTAAGTTCCAAAAGTCTTGTCTCCCTGCAAAGTTTACTCGATCGGCGTTAAATCGTACATATAGCGGTCCACACTCCTGGGGAAAAACGTATGGAGAGCACAAGAGGCACTTGGAGTTCTCGGAGGAGCAATATCGAGAATTGCAGCATTTTTGTAAGAATATTCCGATTGATTTCACGGCATCGGCGATGGACGAGGTCAGTTCCTGCGATTTGTGAATTCCGGTAATTGGGAAATCTTCAATACCTCTTCTAAACAGGTTTCATTGCAATTTATGGATGCGTTGAACGTTGCCTTTATAAAAATTGGGTCTGGCGATGCCAACAATTTCCCGTTGTTGGAAAAAGCAGCAAAGCTGGAGCGCCCTCTAATTATATCAACTGGAATGCAGTCTATGAAGACTATAGACAGAATTGTCGATATCATGACAAGTAACAGTAAAAGCGATTATGCGCTACTGCACTGCGTGTCTTCCTACCCCACTGAACCAACCGACAGCAGCCTTCATATGATAGAGCTTTTCAGAAAGAAATTTCCAAATACTGTCGTTGGTTACTCCGGACACGAACTGGGCTTGAAGATATCACAGGCAGCAGTGCTTTTGGGCGCCAAAATTGTGGAACGTCATTTTACTCTTAATAATAATCAAAAGGGTTCGGATCACACATGCTCGCTCTTGCCGGAGGAGTTTCAGCAGCTAGTGGAGAAAATCACAAAGCTCAAACAGGCTGGTTTACTTAAACGGGCTCCGTTGTGTCAAAATGAAATTTTGGATTTGCTAGGCAATGCAACTTCCGTAAAATTGGCTTTGAAGTGCGTTACGGATAAAGTTATTCTGCCGAGTGAACTTATTTGCAGGCAGAAGTTGGGCAAGTCAATCGTCACTTCACGGGATCTACCAAAGGGACACCTCTTACAGCCTGTTGACCTTTGTATCAAAGTTAGCGAACCTAATCCTAATGGCATACCCGCTGAGCACTACGAAGCTGTTTTAGGAGCAGCTCTGCTCCACGACTTAGGATCAGATGAGCCTATAACAAGATTCGATTTAGATACAATGTTGTAACTGCTGAAATATGTAAGGGGAATTTATTTGGAAATATTTATACGAAATCTCATTTCCCTGACAATATAGTGCCTGCATAGTGATTACACTATGAGTGCCTGTTTTGAAATTCGTTGCGAAAAAAAAATTAGATTTTAGTATACATTTTAAATGGTGTATCGAAATATTCGAAATGGAATAGAACCCGTAACAAAAATTTAAAATTCAGCATTCCATGTCCAAACAAAATCGGATTGCAGAACAGAAAAAAAATCTATTCTGCTGCGTCATCCTCGGCTATTTCGTCGTTTTCTACTTCTTCCATATCTTCGTCGCCTTCATCGTCCTTTTTATCAACTGGCTTTTCGTAAACCGCCTCCAAAGGCGAAACCACGACACCATTCCACACGGACATTTCCCGTACAATGCTTGTATTGCCCTCCAGCCCTAGAATATGCTTGTAGCCCCCATGTGACAGTACTCGTAACAGCGTTTGGGCTGTGAGACAGCACACGTCCTGCTGCTCCAGTGTCATTGCGGTGTGTACACGAATGTGGCCTGGTTCGCAGGGATCTGTGATGCCTGCAGAACCCGGCAGAAACAGACCAGCCGATAGCAGCTGAAAAACACGTCGAAAAGCCAAATTTATGGGCAAAGCTTGACGCGATGGATTATTCATAATTGAAAGATGCGCTATGAGATCCAACATCCAAGGTGAGAGCGGTGCGAAAGCCTCGAAACGTTTGGTCAGATCCTTAAGAATCCGAATGAGCACCTTGATAGACGAGTGATGTGCGTTTTCCTCGAACCAACGAGTGTGTCGTATAGCCGCTAAATGGGCTGCCATAACCTTTTGCTCCAGATGAATTTCCGCCTCCAGCTTTCGCAAGTTCTGCGGCAATGTAGCGATCAGAATGCGTACCTTTGCCTGCCAATTTGAAATGTCGAAACCACGATCATGTATAGTGGTGTTTATTTGATCAGCCTTCGTAAGAACTTCGGTTTTCATAGCAGTTTTTAGATCGGTCTCAACCTTCTTTGCTAGTGCTTCGCAAGCTTCTTTGGTTGGCAATGTTTTGAGTATAACAACAATGTCGGCAGTGTTGTTACCGGTTAGCATGGTACCTTTCTTGAATGAACCCACTTGGCGCACCTCTTCCAATTGCTGTAATGTCAGATCATTATTGAAGACTTTATCTGGTTACTCTTTCAAAAACTAAACTTACACATGTATTAAAGTCGCCGGGAGCAACGACTAGGTTGTCCAATACTGCTTGCACCTTAGTAACCAAATTTCCAATAGACGTCTGTTCAGTTGGCGTCGGGCTAAGATCTTGATTGCGCTTAAGCAGAGCCTAGAAACAAACAAAGATTAACTAAAAATATAATCAAAATGAAAAACATTAATTTCTTACCGCTGTTAAAGCGGAATCGTCGAAACCTGCAGAAACTTTTGGGAAAACAACTTCAGCCAGGGTCAAATCAAACGGATGCCGAGGAATGAAGGTTTTCTTGAAAGGTGGACGCATGCCACCACGCATTGGACGACCACCACGCATAGGACCACGCACCATTTTACTGAATCCACCGGTTTTTTATTTATATATCTGTTTTCACTTGAGTTGCTCCTCGCGGCGTTGGAATATAGCTACACAATTTTAGCACTACCAACCTTTAAATGCAAAGAGAATATGCAGTAAAAATTCAGGGATGCTAATTCCCGTCGACACGTTTGTCAATGACTGTATGTTCGTACAACTTTCTGCTGTCTTTCGCATTTTAGCTGTCGTGCATGTAATTCCTTGTTTTTTCAAGACATAGAAAGTAAATATGTATTATATACTTTCTCTGGTTTAACATGACCGGAGCATTAATCAAATTGAAGAATATGATTTCCAACTGATTGAAATATATCGATTACGTATCCCTGGTTATTGCAATGAACTCGGCTCGCGACTTTTATTTTTCGAAGTTGGTTGCAGTAATTGGTGGCTTCGTAGTTCAGTTGTTTTTCTGTGGGACGCTATTTTTTATTTTGCCTTCTAATCTGGACAAAACCAAATAAAAACATTTCTGATATGGAAGTAGATGACATTGTAGGCGCGGAAAATGGCATTGAATTGACGGAGGCTGAGAATGAACTGTATGACAGACAAATTCGATTATGGGGTTTGGAGTCACAGAAAAGGTTTATTAACACGCGCTAATTTTAAAATATTATATTTCATATTTTGGGTAATTTGTTTACTAGATTACGCACGGCAAAGGTGCTTATATCAGGATTAAGCGGTATTGGCGCCGAAGTAACTAAAAATATTATTTTGTCTGGTGTACACTCGGTAAAGTTGCATGATGATAAAATCGTAACCGAGGAAGACTTCTGCTCGCAATTCCTGTTGCCGCGTTCTGCGGTAGGCAGTAATCGTGCTGAGGCGTCCATTGAGCGCGCCCGGAAACTAAATCCGATGGTAGAAATATCGGCGGACACTGAGCCAATTGCGGATAAAGATTCAGAGTTCTTTGCACTATTTGACGTGGTTGTTGTGAGTAACCAAACAAATGAAGAATTGCTGCGTATCAATAATATCTGTCGTGAGCGAGCAGTAAAATTCTTCGCGGGCGATGTATGGGGTATGTTTGGCTTTTGCTTTGCTGATTTACAGGAACACACCTTTGTTGAGTATGTTTTTTTTAATAGTCACTTGCAAATATGTACTAACAAATTTTGCTTTCAGGGACGCTGTGAAGCACAAGGTTATCTCAAAGCCGAATGAAAAGATTAAAACAGAATTGATCACCACTACCGTGCAGCGAGAACTGAAGTTTCCATCGTATGCAGCAGTATTGGACTTCGATATTAACTCGACTGCTTTCCAAAAGAAAATAAAGCGTACAGGGCCCGCTCTCATTATGATGCGCATTCTGCAGGAGTTCCGCGAATCGTTCAATCGTGATCCCAGCTACAAATCCCGCGAATCAGACTTAGCTGAGTTGGAACGTATTCGCAATGAAATCACCAGTAAATCAGCTGTACCGAGTGAAACTTTTCTCAATTGTTTTGGACAGATATCGCCAGCGGCAGCTGTTGTGGGAGGAGTGTTGGCACAGGAGATTATCAAAGTAGTTTCGAAGAAGGAGGCACCGCATTGCAACGTATTCTTGTTTGATCCAGACACCTGCTGTGGTTTCATTGAAACAATCGGCGTTAATTAAAATAATACTTATTTTTTTATTGCCAGAAATAAAATAAAAAGCATTTAATTTGAATGGCATATTTTCCGGAGACGTAAACCAAAGTTCCATTGTTTATTTCATTTAAAAAATTGTTTCATACAGTTATATGCAAAATTAATATGAAGAAAGATTAGCGTTAATAGCACCGCTTTAAATGTTGTGCAAGTAATCCTTCACGGTAGCGGGATCCAGACGCTTGAAGCCGTTGCTATCACAAATACCAACCTCAATATTGTCTTCGGTCATTTTGCCTTCGAAGCTTTCTTTGAGTGTGAGTATGGCATTGTGCACAGCATCATCCAACTCGAGCTCTTCGCTATATCTGTCGAGGAAACATTTAAAGTTTAATAAACGGTTTCAAACATATGATATACAAAATAAAACTACCTCTTCTCTAAGAAAGTCTTGCCATTAACTGCGCTTTTACCCATAGCGGTGGCCTTCCATGCAAAGTAAGCGCCTGAGGGATCACATTGGAATAAATACGGGCGATTAGAATCCCAACCGCAGATAAGCAGTGAAACGCCAAACGGACGCACCCCACTAAATAAATTGCATTAATATTGAATATGTCGAAGAAATTTCATGTACACTTACCCAGTCTGGGTATACTCTTGCATAAGTGTAGCAACTCTCTGCACTAGCTGTGATACTGGTATCGGCTCCTTGTATGTTAAATAGTAATTCTGTGCGATTTTCCGTGCTTGCTTCACCAGCAGACGATAGTCCGGCCCCATTCCTGAATACACCATGCCAATGTGCTTCGTAACGATTTCGACGCGGTTCACGCTGTGCTCTTCATACAACGAAGACTTGTGCTTATTCTCCGTTGCTACGACCACGCCATTGGATGCTAAATTGATATAACACGTTAGATCCAACACAGACTTTCTAACAATACTAAAATATTCCTTCCGATCTCTAGAAACACAAAAAGTTCCAGCTCCTACATTCTCATTAGAACTTACCCAAAATGCCAACTGAAGGTGCTCCAGCAGACACTGCGGCCAAAGCATATTCCAACTGCACTAGTTTGCCGGAAGGACTAAAAGTTGCAATAGATTTGCACATGTAATTTTAGTTGTAATGTCCTGCCAAATCCTCAGGGCTCAGGGGAACTCACCTAAATGTAGTCAGTGAAAAGCTGTAGCGTTCGGATGCCATTTTTCTAAGTTTTTAATTGGAAAGAAACACGGAACGGAATATACAACTGCAATATTTAGCCGAATTTATTCAATACTAAATTCTCAGCACTCAAAAAATGACACAGCAGAAGCGGTTGCTTTCTGTTTTGACAGACAACAGGCTTGCCGGATATTTATATTTCAGATTCCGATAACAATGCTGCCAGAATAAATGCACTGAATATCCGAAAAATGTAGGAAATCAAATGATGTCATAATATAGAACGTTTATAATTTATATCTTGCCGTTTTTTTTTGCTACAATCAGTTTTTTAAAAGTGAAAATGTGAGGGCCTGACAGTGAGACCGTGAGACCAACCCCGCCACTCCTGAGCTGATTCCGAAATCACCCCTTGTTTTCAAAGTTTTCCAAAGAAATATGATTTGTATCTCATAGTTTTCGAAAAATGTATAAATTCAATCCATTGTTATTGTAAACATTAATTTATGTAATGTTATTTAAGGTAGGTTAATTCAAAATTGTTATCTGAGTCATTTTCTTCCCAGTAAGATTTTGGAGTAGCGAACTCCAGGCGTTTGCACTTTTTTGTTATAATTACAACGCTGCGGAACTTGCTTTATCCAAAGAAAATGTATTATCTGATGTTTATTGTGTATTTAAAAAAAAACATCGTGATATTTAAAACATTTTGTTTAGGCTCACTCTTATCAAACAAATGTTTATTATATTGAGATTATGTATGGATTTCAACAAAAAAAACAAAATCATAATATATAAAACAATTGTTTTATATCTCTCAATTTCGATCACCAATGTAGTTCTAATTTCCAACACACAAGCAAAATATTAAACTCAATCCTATACCATTTATATTGATAGTTTTATTCTTTAAATTTTCAATTTATCAAACATATTCATATATTGACTTGGCTTTCAAGGGGAGCACCGTATATTAACTGTTAATGTACTGTTACAGTTTCATCAATATGCACATTTTTGCGGCAAAATTTTGGAGCATAAACACCTTTATCGCCGATGATACACTGCGATTTATTTGAGATTAGTTTGGAGCCAGTTGGCTTGAGGCGTGTCGAAGTAGAGCTGGTAGTGCTACGGAGATGTCTTATTTTTGGCGCTGGCATTAAACAATCCGCTGAATTTTTTCTGAGGCGGTATATGACTTTTCCGATCTTTGGCAGACGATTCTTCGGTAATAACGGCAAAGTCTCTTCGGGGGTTCGGTTTTTTCTGCCTAATTTTTTTGTTGGCGCTTCGGAAATGGCAGTATCATTTCCATCCGCGGATCCATTTGCGTTGCCAGCTTCAGTTTGTAGATCCGCCAACGAGTGCTTATTCTGGATATGGCCTTCGTAAAAAATACTTTTGAATTTCGTTTCTCTGATAGCCGAAAATACCGTTGCTAGATTAGCAATGGCTGCCGAAGAGAGCTTGACCTTGCTCTTGATTTCCTGCAAGGACTACAAAAAAGCCTCACTCATTACATTTTGATCGAGTGTCTGCATTGGAAAACTGCATACTTACTCGCTGATCCTGTTCAAATATCGCAATTACGGACGCTACCAGAAAGGCCAGGAATACTACAACGAAGGAGTACAACAGCAGCGGGTCGAACGTGCTCACCGAATCCAGCCGATTATCAAAAACAAAGCAATACAACTTGTCGAATCCATTGCTCATTTTCTCGAAATAATCGCTGCCGCTGAAGAAGCCGAAGTCAGACCACAACTGCTTAAAGGAAGTCATCGTTTCCATAATTTAGGCTGGTGTGTGTTGACCCACAATTTTGACCCACAATTTTGACGTTGCATTAAAATTGCAGATTTAGTTGTAAAATATTTAAATGCAAAACGTAAAGAATTTTTTTATTAAAAAACTTGAAGTTGTCATTAACAAAAACGAAGGTTACTAGGTATTGTGTCATTTTATTTATATTTATTATTTTGTAAAGTATTGTTCAATTCACGATGCTCCAACGGCCGGTCTTTAAGCATGCACGAGAGTTCGGTTGTAATCTCCGTAAATGATCTGCAACGATGAGCGTATTATCTTATCACTGCGTTCCACAAAGCCATCCATATGGGTCCACAAAAACCAGAAAACTAGCGCATACAGCGTGTATTTGGTCACGAGGTCCAGAATATACAGGCGACGGAGAACCTTGCGCGCATAGGGCAGTGTCTGTTCGCTCTCGCCGAGTATGTAGGTTCGCATGCCTATTATATAGCAACGTATGTATTGCTCCCAGTTGATTTGACTCACGCAGGTGTCGAATTCGTCCTGGTCAATGTCAGTCAACTTGCTGCTGATCTGCCGAAAGCGTTCATTTCTGAAGTCCCAGTTCTTTGTTGTGTAATATTGCAGCAGTTTGAGACCGGTTGAGATTTTACTCTGCACATGCACCAAGCTGGAATATCGAATAGAATTAGCTCTTACTAGCGAAAGGCTTGGAACAGCGGCTGACACTCACAAGGGCTTGCGTCCAAGTAAAAGCAAACAAAAGTCTATAAAGTACGCTGGCAAATAATGAAAGAAGAGCACACAGAACAGATGATGGTAATAATTCTTCTTGATGGAGCCGCCCGGATACCATAGCGCAAAACTGAGTGGAGTTTCATAAAAGAAGCGTTTGCCGGTCTCAATGCTTTCACCCCATGTGAATAACGCCTTGCTAGAGACGCATAAATTGCAGAATTCGACCGTATTCGATTTGGACTGAGCGCGATCGTAGCCGGCAATGATCATGCCATTAATGGCCTTATCAACTGGTATTACCGTGGAGGCATAGTCCGGATTACAGTGCATCGAACGTATTACACCACGCGCGGCGCCGATCATTAGGCCTGTGGGTCCGTTTACACCCTCTATCCAACCGGGTAGAGGCTCCTTAATCGCTGCGGTCACTATATTTGCAAAATTAAAAGAAAGTGCAACATCTCATCATTATTTACTTTGGAAATTTAAGAAAAATGGTGTTGCAACCATTACTGTATCCCGGAAATGCATTTCAGTTTTAGTGGATCTACAATACTTTCAAAATTTTCACTTTCTTACGTGTTTTAATGTGGAATACCTAAAAACGCAATGAACTGCACGTTTTGAGATGAACTCACCAATTGACGGCCTGGTTATAATAATTGGTAACTTTTTGCCGTATCTACAAATTAGATCTTCGGAAAGTGCCTTGCTGTAAGCGTACGTGTTGGGCAGCCCACTCAGCAACCTGTGAAGTTAAGACATTACGATTAAGTGCTTATGACAACAACAACAATGGCATTACTTTGGCGTGACTTCAGCCAGAGCCTTGTCATCCTTGGTATTCACCAGCTGCATGATTTCGAAGGGGTTATGTGGCGCCGGATAGGCGCGTTCCTCCAGAACGCGCTCGTTGCATTGGCAGTACGATGTAGAGACGTGGACGAACACACACAAGCGCGCCATTTTCTCCGCCAATTTGAGCACTTTCAACGTGCCGGCCACATTCATTTGCACCATCGGCCGCAGTGGCTGGTCGAAACGCACGTTGGCCGCGCAGTGAAATATCACCTCAACCTTCGAAGTCAGCTCATTTGTGTCGTTTATGCTCAAGCCAAGGTCAGCTTCCAACACATCACCTTTTACGACGTGAATTTTATTTATGATATCAGGATTTTTCTCCAAAAGTTTGTTAAAGATCTACAATAAAGTAATAGACGTGGCGAGGCGGCGACAGGCGGCGCGAAACAATATAAATTTAATTGATAAGCAAATACAATTTAAAGTGATTAATTTGTCTGTACTGCATGTAATATGCATGCTTGTTTGTGTGTGTGTATTTAATATTACTAAAGTGCTAAGCATGTGGCCATTTATTACCTAGTGTTAAGTATTACGCAATTGGAATTTTGTCTTTGTCCGTAATTACTGCAACACTTTGGTCACTTCATTGTTCATGGCGGTCTGCTGGTCTCTCGGGCCGTACCCAGCGATTCTACAACGCAACATTGCATCTGTGTATGCGCAATCGAGAATAATACAACATGACCAACCCAGTTGGAAAGTCACTTTTGCATGATAAAATCGATTACCAGGTAATGCGAATTATCTGCCCGAGGAAGTTTTACTTCCTGTGACATGAGTCGTCTAAAACATGAGCGAAAGCTCTTGAGGTATGTAAATCGTCCGTGTAGAAACGAATCATTCGTGTTTTTCAGAGAGATGCTGTTAATAATGAAAGGTTCAGTGATTGTAAATAAAGCCAATTTATAAATTCAGAGGAAATAAGCGATGGAAATGCAGTGCACGCTATTGCTTACCTCTGTCCATTTTTTCCAACTGGGATCAGGTGAAACGCGCAACACATTGACACATTCTTAATCAAGAAATGACAGTCATTTTCGGTAAATACGATTTTTTATATCGTTGGTTGCAACTTTGGGCCGTGACTTATATTAAAATTACAACAACTGAGAGTAAAAGCGAACTAACGGTAATCGGTAGTCAACACCAGCAGGAGCGGACCTGATAAAGGGGTTTCGCAGGAAAAAACGCCTTGCGGAAGTTAATCGCCACGCATACTCCTTTAAGCATGCAAAACAATACAATTGAGATGTATGGGAGTCAAAACTCATATCACATTACACAGACAAAGAACTTAATGTAGAACTTTAAAATGTCTTACGAATAAAGTTCCAACATGGAGCAATTATTACAAAATTATTCTTTACTCTTTAGTTTCAGGCTAGTCGCTTTAGTCTTTCCGCAATTGAGAATAATTTAAAATGTTCGTAAAGCCAATGAGATTCGTCTTCTGGTGACTAAGTGGCCAATATTTGTATGTATGCACATATGTAGGTACCTTTTTAATTTAAAAAGTAAAAGTTCTTCGAAACTATTTAGCATCATTTAGCAAGAAGTAGTTACATACGAGTAGGTATTTAAGAGTCTTTAAGAGTGTCATTGAGAATAATTGTTTATTTGTGTGTTGGAGCTGCAAAGCAGTTTAAGCGGAACACATCTGCAACAACGTTAAAACCTCTTTTAATTTGTTGTTAAGTGTTAAAACTATAAATTACAACTGTAAATAGCGAACTGCTTGAACTAGGAAATGTGTAAACATTTTCGTTAATTAGCTACTGTATTTCGCATGTAAGCGATTACCACCTAAAAACTGGCCAAAAGCAAACTCATAACCCTGCTCACTCATGTACTCGTAAAAACATCTGTACATACATATGTATATACATTCAATTGAGTCCAACAAGGGGGAGAGGTTGTTACGATGCTGTCAATAGGCCAAACCCCATTATGCACATGTCATTGTCTGTGTGCTAAACCGACTCCATAAAATAGCAATAATTAAATAAAACAGAGGGTTTATTCGCCTTTTAGCACTTACCACGCATTTAAGATACTGTTCCTTTCGTACATTGGGTTCCACGCCTTTTTTCGCTCTGATGAGCAGATACAGCATCCGCACGCCAGGACAGCTGCGTAAAAGTTTTTCCACCAGCACCTTTCCCATAAATCCCGTAGCTCCGGTGATGAGCACACTCTTGCCAGCGAACCATTCTGCAATTTGAGAGCTATCGGTCGCCGAATCGCTTGGGATGGTCTCCATATTGCCTTACAGCTTAGTGTCCTTCTGCAATTCAAATTAATATTATATAGTGTGATGATGATTTTAAATTTGGGTGTTCGAAATAAGAGCATTTTTGTTTTATGGAAAAATATGTATTTTTTCTACCCATATTAATTGTATCGCTTAGTAAAAACTCTTTAAATAAGGCATATGGATTTAGACTAAGTTGCCGTGCTTTATGAAATACAGTCACTAGATTTGAAGTATCGATCTATGTGGCCTAAAGCGCTCTGGTCTAGATTTATCTCAAATATTTCACCCAATTTGGCTGCCTACAATTCCGGTTTATGTCTGCAACCATTTGTATAAAATGTGTGATTGCATCAATTGGAATTTTACAAATTCAAAAATTGCGCAAACGAAAATGAACGAACATGTTAACTGTTTGATATCGCTGTTGTAACTGTATGCCCTCAACTACATATACAGTCATTCTGAAAAGGTTATGTCACTTTACCTGCAGTAAGGTTAAACCAAAGAGTATTAATATACATTATATTATTCTTTAATATATATTAATAAACATTAATTACCACTTAATTAACATAGTTTAGCAAGCCAAGACTGTGTGGACTATGGGATGAAATTAATAAAAAAAACTTTTTTCGAACATATACATAATTCTAATAAATCGTTACCAGGGGATTTAATGTGAAGATCGTGAAATGGCTTTTTAAGTCATCCCTCTACTTACGGCTCTAGTTTGATTTGTTAGATTCGACTCCAGCCGTATTGTAAAATGTATTGTTTATAAAGTAAATTCATTCAAACTACCAATTAGAATTAAATACGAAATAAATCTTGAACTTGATATTGACATGGAACTGTTGTGCGTTTAGCACTTTATATGCGCGTATTTAGCACTTCACATTCAGAACAAGAATTTCACATCCGCTTGCAAGTGTCAAAATTAGAAGCGATTTGATGGTAGAAGCGTTGGTGTTGCATTTTTGGCCTGCATTTAGTCTTCTTATTTTTTAGAGATCGAAGTGTGAACGCACCGGTATGATAGCGTCTATTTCGCACAAATTAACGGGACCTAGGATCGCAAGTGGCGCCGCACAAAGAAACAATTTTAATAACCCTGAAATACTGCATTTCTAAAATTGGCTGATACCAATTATTCAACCAATTTGATCAAAATTGTTATCCAATAACAAGTAACATTTACGTGAGAATCACGAAAATAAAAATGTCTGCTCCAAGAATGATATTATAAGTACTTGGACATGGTTTCAGTTGCATCATAAAAGTGGAAAGACAACACACAACCGCGCTACCACAAATTCTTAAACACCAAATTGAAATATTCTTTATTTGGGCAGGGGGTCGTGTCCCTGGGTCGTTTATACCAATTTATTCGCAGATTAATCACTATCACGAATTTAAATTTTCTCTCTTTGGTTTGGTAGTTCTCAACTAAATTGCCCTCCGATCGTGGTTTCGGCCGCTGTGCAACGACTTTGTTTACACGACGTGCAATTTTGAACTCTTTGGGCTATCCTTTGAACTTAGCAGAGCGGTGGGCAACTCCAGATTTATTTACTTGGTTGTTTTTCTTTTTTATAAATATGCAACACAATACATCAGCGATATATAATTAGACTTCCAAGTCACTTCGTTCAAAAAGATGAGTGTGTAAATTCAGTTTAGTTTGGTTTGACTGTGCTTCTTTCTTCTACCACATATTATGCATTATATTAACACATTTATGCTAAATTGTTTGCAAACAAACTCACTTCCTACTCCTCCGAAGATGACGACCTGTGTCAGAAGTAACTCGGAACTGACTGGCCAAGTGACGAAGTGTGCACTGCGTGTAACTCGCTGTCCGGCTTAAAGTGAACTGGGAGCAACGGTATGCTTAGAGGTGTAAAAGTCGTATCGGGTGCGCGTTTCGCTCGGAGTCTACAACGATTGAGAGTGCGAATTCGTATTGCCTCAGCTGAAGTCACAGCATCAACTGAATTAAAAATCAGCAACTGGCTTCAAATTATATTGCACGATCTCCGCCATTTCTGCGCAGGAGATGCTGCAGCATCTTCGCTGCGATGTGTTGATCTTCTGTCGTGAGCTTGTATCTGTGTGAAGAGACCCAGTGGAAAAGTTAAACAATGCATACCTAGCAGAATGCATTTTCCTTGCACTACTATCAAACATCATTAGAGTGGAAGCTTAAAAATGTTTCCATTTGGGCTCAATTTTATAGTGCTTATTTAACTTGAATTCCAATTTAGTGTAGTAGCTCTACACAACTCTGTAAAAAGTCTTCCGGGACAAATTTGGCAACTCTCCGACAATATTCTTTGAATCCCTTTTGGTTTGGGGAGCTATGTTCGCATTAAGCAGGCTTCCTTTCCTTTCCTTTTCTATTTTCTTTATGCATCCGAGCTTATATTACGGTGGATGAATGGCCTGCATTTTCTTAGTATGGAGGGAGCGCCCCCTTCAACTTAATCACCCTATTCTTTCAATACTTACAGAAGCATTTTCTATGTTCAATTATATGGGAATAAATATGTCTCTAGCTAAGGTTGGTAGATGCACTGTGTTCTGATTGAAGTCAAAGTCAATTACCGAGTCCTTTACGAAAGACGGTGTCTTTAAAATACCCCAGCCGACGGGGAGTTTTCAAATTTTCCTCTGGGTATGTAAATAATTTTGCATGTGTACGTGTATGTGTTGTACACATGTACATTGACATTCCACATGATTTCTACAGCTTGGGTATCTCACCTCCCCAGTTGGAAATCGTGCAAGAATTCTTCGATGAAATCCGGATTGAGGATTTCCCCGCTTACCAGTTACTGCAAACAATTGCTATGTCAAAGTCTTATGACATTTTTTCTGACACGAAGTCGCTCAAAACATGAGCGATAATTCTTTTCGCTTTTACAAACAAAAGAAAGTAAAGAGGCTGTTAATAATGAAAATTTCATAAAATATTTTGGTATATTTCAAGCAAATGAATATATGTTCACACAAATTATAAAAACTATCTACATATGTTTTCTTCATCAATTAGCACGTAACGCAAAGTTTCCGTAGCTATCAATTAATTGAACAATTGCCTGATTTGGTAGTCAAAGAATTTTTTGATGGGTGAGAAATTAACGAACTCATCAATTACATATTTAAGGATTGGAGAGATCTTCGAGAAAAGGTAATGCAGGCAAGCGATAGATTTGCACTCTATCGCTTACCGGCCGTGCTTGTCTACTGCTTCCAACTGGGTCATGTACGCCTTTCTATATGTGTTTGCAGTTCCGCAGCAAGAATGGCGGGGATTTTAGATTGCAATAGCCCAAACAATGGAGCTTTCGCAGCAAACAAAAGATTTTTACGAATCTGATCAGTTCTGTTGTTGCTCAACTATTTTATAGCATTGGATTGAAGCAACCGCATCCTCGCATAGTACAATGGATGGATTTTGCTTTCATATTGGCAACCCTATTACTGGCATGCAGACTCACTAGGCTCCAAGATATGCACTTCCAAGGCCGGCAGAAATACCAAACCACACATACACGTGCACTCACACACACATGCCTGTGGCTTTGCAACTGCATATCATCGCGCCTGCACAAGTGCAAAATGTGCATTTCGAGAGAAGCGCAAACCTGATCACTCCAACAAGTTTTGGGGGACTGGTTACCGTTGTTATTGTGGTTTTTGGCACTTCCACACTGACGCTGTCGGGCTGTCGGTAAATTACTATGCGCATTCCCATTGCAAGGAAAAAACGAAAATGCTTTGCGGAAAGCAAAAGTGAATCAGCAGTGACCCCGTTGTGGCTTAAATTTAGGGTATCGGTACAATAAATCGACTATAAGCAGGACATGTCAGTGCAACAGCAAAATATTAAGTCATGTGGTTCCCCTCCTTCCCTTTTTCTACTATGCACAGTGATTCAACTCTATACAACTACAGCACGAAATCGTGAGTGCCCGGATTTAAATCCCAATGAGTTTGAATGCAATGAGGTTTTCTAATTGTAAAAAAAATTTAAAAGTTCTTTTGATAAAGTGTTGCAGGTCGTGAAATTCATCTCATGCAAAATTGCATGGGGCTTAGTTCTGCAACTTCGTATGTAATATGGTGTCGAATAAAGGGAAACAGAAAGTGAAGTTAATATAAAGCTTATAAAAAGGCCATGTTTGTTGATAGGTTTTCAGATTATTTTTAATATTTTGTTATTTCATTCAGTGAAAAATTGAACGTGGAGACGCTCGGCCTGCAAAACCTTTTTTAAATAAATACAAAATTCAAATGGAAATGAGTTCAACATTAAAAAAAGTCTCTAGATTTGGAATTCTTTATAAATGAAAACATTTTTTAAACACTACCTAACGCATTTCATTTTCAACCATTTATTTAATATCGACTAAATCTTTTAGTCTGTAAAGAAACTTGTTTTCCTTGGTGTGACGTAATAAATAAATAATTTTCTGCAGATTTTGAAGACAGCATCTTATGGGTATTTCGGAAATACATTAATAATACGTGCATCTATGGCTGACCTAAAAGTTTGACTCTTCCTGTATTCTAGCGTGCATTTGTTGATGCATTGAATGTAAATATTTGTTATGCTGAGAAGGTCTTCCCACACCTTGACGTATAGAGTACATTAGCTCATGCTTAGCTTGCAATACAGTAACGGAAATTTTAGTGTTATTGACGTATTAAAAACTACTTTAGTAGTCTGATAAGCACCACTAATAAGCAATCAACAGACTTGGGTAAATACATTTTCGTTCGGATAGTATTCCCTTCATATAACTTACATATAGTGAACATTTCTAGAATGTGATAAAGAAATTGAATCCCATGAATCCGGTATTCTGGTATTGGACTGCCTTGTACATATATGTATATATATCTGACAAGATTCTTTTCATTATTTATAGTATACTTTCAAACGTTCTGGCTTTGCTACGTAACGCTTTACGTAAAAAACTATCGGTCAGCAACAGCTTCAGCAGCACCCCGGTGTAGGGTAGAGATAAGTCAGTGCAACTCAACAGTAGATTATTTATCTACTTTCATATGATTTCTTGCATTTGTGATTTTTCTATGGGAAAATTTTTGCTATGGAAAAGTTGTGACTAACAGAATAGTAACTGAGAGGCGTTCGTATGGAAAGAAACGTTTTATTATTATTGCTCGGGTAAGAGAAAAGCGGAGGGGCGTTATCACTTTTCATATGTTTTGCAGTTGTATATAATTATTGTTATTACATATCCATGCTATTTAACTCAACTCATCGCCTCATATTTCTGTAAAACTTTAAACTTAACATTTTAAATGAGATTAATTGCTATATATTGGTACGCTTCTACAAAAAAAGTCCGTAAAAATAGCAATTGTTTTTTTCTTTATCTTTATGGAACAAATGTACGAATGAAAGTTAATGCTTTTCTTAAATCTTACTTTCATATATTTGTCAAATTCACTTTATTTATTGCAAAGTAATTCCCTTCACAAAGCGGTTACTTCTAGTCTATTTGATAAGCTCAAAATTGACAATTTGATAATGCTAAATTTAGCTTCAATAAAATTTAATAATTTTTTTTCCAAAGCTTTTAACTGCAATGAATCAGTTGTTAAACTGTCAGGAAGAATACGATATATGTATTCTTCAATTTTGTTGACGAATAATATGTATATATAGCAGCGTGATATGCTATTTTCAGCAACGTCGGTGAAACAAGTACATATTTGTCTAAGAAAAGATCAAAAGAATTTGCATTCGGTAATTCAACCTTGGTATAAGATGCAAGTTCTACATGCTTTGGTTTAAGTGCAAAATAGCCAACTCTCATGAAAAGAAATAAGTTCGTATTTTGAGATGTTTAATTATTATTATAAAAACACAACGGTGCTTGGTTCAACATAAACGCTTAAAATTTTAGTCAACATTTCTCTGAAACGGCTAGTGTTTTTTAAATATATAGATAATATATGAAAATTTTATAGGTTATTATACGATGTATAATATCATAACCATCATCTTATATTATCGAAAGCCAGTTCGTTGTGGGTAGAGGAAACAGTTCTCGTAAATTTATTGCTCTCCGGCAACATCGGAGAAACATTTCCAACACCTGTGCTGCAGCGGCCACCGATAGCCAGTCAGCACCAGCACTAGCAACATGTCCTGTTTCCCAAATGGGAGACACGTTTTCGTGCGTTTCACGGCCCCTCGTTTCACAGTGGAAATTGCTATTCCTCCAGCAGATTTTTTATTCGAGTTTACTTTAGTTTAACAAATTATTTTCAAATCAGTCCCTTCCTGCTTCCTTTTTGCTCAATAAACGAGAAGAAAAGTGTGATTTCTCTGCTCTTCCAATCCTCTTTTAGTCTTAAAATTCCTGCAGATTTTCCTTTTGCGTCCTCGCTCGTTTTTTCCGCAGAACAGCTGAGTAAGTGGGGTTATGTCATACTGTTGGGGTGGGTATGGTTATAAATGTCACTTTCGGCAAATGTAAATATTTTACCGAGAGCAATGTAAATATTTTACCTAGCGCTTCTTCTTCAAAATGGTCACAATTCACAAAAGATAAATTTAAATAGCAAGGTTGCTATAAAATTAGAGAAAAGTGCAGGGTGGGCTTTACGTTGAAGGATAAATATTTGCTCTAGGATAAATATTTACATTTGCCGAAGCGACATTTGTAACCATATGGTCAGTATGACCGTATGACCATAACCCCACTTCACACTTCTCACACAAGACGCTGGACAAGATTTAACTACTCTCCACCGGATTTATTGATGTTATGATTTGGACGGTAACTTCTCAAACGAAATAATGCTACGATGAGACCTAAATAATACAATTGCTGCGTGTATGTGTGCGTTTATATGGGTAAAACTTGGAAAAAAACATGCAGATAAATAAACAAGTCACACTTAAGTGACTTAAGTTTCTTAGGGGTTTTAGGTTCATTTGAGTTGCTTTGAATATTTGGTACAAACCCGAAGAAAGTAGATTCGAATACAAATATGTGCTTCTTGTTCCTATACAGATTTCAGCAAACGACACATCCCACTGTCATATCTACGAGCATTGGACAAGAGACGGAAAACGATAACGAATCAGCCGTACCTAGCACTCAAAGAGCTGAACGTGACACGACTCTTTCCCGTGCAAACCGCCGTCATACTACGTGGCAGCGGCAAAACCTTGCCGTCACGCTGCTATCCCAAAAGGAGCTTAACATTTTTAACGTAAGTGACGGAGCTAGACTTTGAAACTGCTCTTACTGAATTGCAAAAATGTACTGTTTTTTTTCCTTCAGCAAATGCTCTTCGAAGTGGACAAAATGATAACAACGGAAATATGCGTCTCCAGCACAAACGAATTCCGCATTCCGTGAATCCAAATAATTTGAGCGCCAGTTCAGTTCTCGCGAATAATTTTAAATAGCAAGGTTGCAAGGTGTTTTTTCCGTTAAAGCGAATAAATACTTCTCTACGACCTTCAGAGCTGACTAGCCGCGCTGTTTGTAAATTTGTAAACAAATCTACGAAATGCCAATTCGAGCGAAATCTTTTTTACCTCATCTTGTTGAACAGATATTTAAAAAATACGGACCAGATTTTGAAGATTTTGAAGTACGTACGAAATCGAATGTGCAACGTGTAGGTAAGCTTAAAATGGTAGACGTTTCCTTAATTGAATGCAAATTTTGTGAATTTATCATTACAGCCAGCTGCACACAATTTTTTGTGGAATTGGAGGTCGTCTTCGGCGAAGAACTGTTGAAAAGCGCCATTCGCCTACTAGACACGCATACAATAACAATTTACTATACGGAAACACAACTTCGAGAGATTGCAGAAATCAGCGCTGGCTCAGCTAATGTTGTGAAACTATATCCCGGTGTAAATTTTTGCCCTTGCGACTTCTTTTCCCACCACGTCCTGTTAAGCGCACCAATCATAACCGGAACTGACATACGGTATACCTGCAAACACGTACTGGGCTTGCGGCTAGCAAAGTTGCTGCAGTCTCCTTGCCTGCGCACGGAAATATTACCAAAGCACAGATTTAACTTTATGCTCAATCAGATGCTGTCCACCTGACCACTGACGCTCCTTTGCTGATTATTTGTATAAATCCAAGGCAATATTCCAAGTCTCAACGACAAAGGCATTTTGAAGAACCTGAAGATGTTAACACAGCCACAGTATTCGAATTTCAAATTTGTGGGGCGTTTGGAGCATTTAAAAACATTTTATGCCGGTATTAAAGCGCTCTCCTTTGGCGAGGTAAGTTGCGTAGATTGAGCCGATTGAGCCTGTCTTATAAATTCTAAGATTTCATTTTAACAGAATGGATTCTTTCAAATAAACGAAGACGGTTTGCAAGTTACTGTCGAAAATGATAAATCCATTCAGGCTAGTCTCTTCATAACTACCTCATGTTTTTCGGAATATCGTGTCGACGGCATTGTGAACTTCAGTCTCTGCATGAGCATCATATCGGAATGCTTGGGAATTTTTGCTGGCATTGATTGCAGCATGAAGATGTTTTACAAGGACCAGGATGCACCCCTGATAATCGTGCTGAACCCACATGACGAAGAAAACATCACTACGGAGTGTTCAATCAAAACGAGACATAATGAGGAGCTCATGGACTTCAGCTTAGATGAAAAAAGCGAAAGTTTAAATGTAGTTTTTATACGTGGTCCCGACCTGGCTAACATATTTTATGAACTCGATAAGTCGGCTGAAGAATTAGGGATCACATTGTCACCGCACCATCCTCACTTTAAGATCTCCATATTGGGTGTCATGCAGTCAGAAGCGACCGTGCAGGTGGCAAAATCCAGCGAAATGTTTCTGCTCTTCAACTGCCGAAAGACTACATCCGCCCGTTACAAGAATTCGCAAATGCGCAAGACACAAAAAGCATTGTCTGGGGCTAGTAAAGTGGCAATAAAAACGGACGCGACTGGTTTGCTTGAAATGCACTTTATGATGCAGTCGGATAATACGGCTGAGGTTTATGTACAATTTTTTCTATTACCCATGGTTGATATTGAACCATGACGTTCCGTATTTATCAAAAGAATAAGTTTTAATGAAACACTGGCAAAAAGAAATTGTTTTATGTAAATAAACGTTCGAGATTTTACTGAACCATATAATTCGGCGGATGGTGGTGTTTTTTTTTTTTTTTGTTTGTAAATTCAAAATTGAAACAATTTCAATTTACAATTTTAAATAAAATTATATAAAAAAAAACTTTTTAAAAATAAGCTTTAATTTATTTAATGTACTAAAAAGTAGAAAATAAATGGTTTTTAAGTCACCTGTATCTTACTATCCATAAAAGCTTGGGGCGCTCGTGTGTTCAATATTTGTCAAACAGTTACCACAATATTTTATTTAAATAATTTTTTGCAAATAGATTCTAGTAATGAAAGATATTTTGAATATGGATATTGAGCGCACAAGCTTTTATTGATAGTAAGATACAGGTGACTTAAAAACCATTTATTTTCTACTTTTTAGTACATTAAATAAATTAAAGCTTATTTTTAAAAAGTTTTTTTTTATATAATTTTATTTTCTACTTTTTAGTCTTCCATAAATTCAATTTTAGAGCTCTGAAATTTTTCACAAAAAGAATTTAAAACTTGCAGAGCAGTACACAATATTTAGGGTATTCACAGTGTTTCCTATCGTCATATGTCATATCCTCAATTTAACAAATAATACGGCAGTGATCGACCCTAATATTCGTGGCATATTTGTGACGCGGTGAGTTGTTGCTATTTTGCCAGCAGGGCGCGGCAAGTAAGTTCCTATCGTTTTTCATTGATGTGTGGTGTACCTATAATTATAAACTGAAGCCCAAGTGTGTAGTTGCTTGAAAAGTGTCACGCCCCTTGTCCTACGCCCATAAAATTTTACCAGTGGGACGAAGCATCCAAGAGGGGCCTGTATACGGAACTTCAATGCTGCACGACCTTTAATTCCAAAGCTATTCTATATAAACGATTTTGTTTGTATGGGCGGTGCCACGCCCACTTGTCCACTGCCCGTCTTATTTTCCCAGTAGAAGGATATGGATATGTAGTAAGTTCCTACCAAATTTCATTGATGTGTGATTTGTAGTTCTAAAGCTATACACAAATCTGGAGTTGATAAAAAAGTGCCACGCCCCTTATCCTACGCCCATACAATTTTACCAGTGGGACGACACATCCAAGAGGCGACTGCATACGAAACTTCAATGCTGCACGATCTTTAGTTCCAAAGCTATTCTATTTAAACGATTTTGTTTGTATGGGCGGTGCCACGCCCCCTTATCCAGTGCCCGCCTTATTTTCTCAGTAGAAGGATATGGATATGTAGTAAGTTCCTACCGAGTTTCATTGATGTGTGATGTGTAGTTCTAAAGTTATACACAAGTCTGGAGTTGATAAAAAAGTGCCACGCCCCTTATCCTACGCCCATAAAATTTTACCAGTGGGACGACACATCCAAGAGGCGACTGCATACGAAATTTCAATGCTGCACGACCTTTAGTTCCAAAGCTAATCGAGATCAAAAATTTTGTTTGTATGGGGGGTGCCACGCCCCCTTATCCAGTGCCCCCCTTATTTTCTCAGTAGAAGGATATGGATATGTAGTAAGTTCCTACCGAGTTTCATTGATGTGTGATGTGTAGTTCTAAAGTTATTCACAAATCTGGAGTTTATAAAAAAGTGCCACGCCCCTTATCCTACGCCCATAAAATTTACTGATTCATGTATTGGGCTCTAGATTAGGCATGTATGCAAAGTTTCAGATCTCTAAGTAGTCGGGAAGTGGGTGAAAAATTGATTACTAGATTTGACGACATACATACCTGATTTGAAGTTGATATAAAGCTTATAAAAAGAATAAAATTCCAATTTTGGTTGGTTTTTGGATCAAAGCTTTAGGTTACATCAAATATGAAAAAAGAAAAAATTTGCTACGATATAGTTTTTTCAAAAAGGATATTTCAAATATTTCAACAAATTCTCCTATGAATGGTTATTGTACAAATATCAGTGGCGTAAGCCCAAAATCTGAGCCAACGGGGAACTTTAAACGGCGATTTCTTTCATTACATACGTATGCACCTACAGGTTCTCCGAAAATTTACGTAAAATGTGTCGGCAGATTGCTTTTGTCAATTTTTCTTTTCGTGCGGTTGCTTTACGTTGACACAAGTAAATTTCTTCATTTTATTGGCGGTTTTTTATATGGAGTTTTCGCTCAAAATAATACAAATAGGGATGCAAAATCGACACAAATTACACATCGTACACACGATAAATCGGCCCGAAAATATCGATATAACTTTGTTGTTTTCCGAATCACGAATTTTCCCATGAAAAAGTTATTTCGATAGAAGTCATGCCTGAATAATTTGTACATAGTTTGAAGAGATATTCACAAATTTTTTTAATTTTCAAGAAATCGATATTTAAACAATCGATGTTGACGGAAAGCCTGAATGATTATTTTTTGCATGCAATCCCTTAGCACAGGAAGAAAAACAAGTGTTTGGAAATTTAGAAAAAGTTAAATTCAGCGCATTCAAGTAGAAGTTAAAGAATACATATTTTGCAATCGCCGCAACAGATCGAAAAGAAGACAAAAGCCTACATAATAACTAATTAATGTTCGACGAGTGGTCGGATATCAAAAAGTCATGTCTCTTACTGTGAAACGTAAACGCGGGAGACCACGTCGCGATGAGCCCCGTGAAATAAATGACTTCGATTTGGCGCTCATACAAGAGTTCAGAAAGCGGCCCTGCTTTTATGACCGCAATCACCAACAGTACCGGAATCGCGAGCACTTGGAGCCGCAGTGGGCGCAAATGGCTAACAAACTCGGATACAATGGTACGAATGGTACAATTTGCGTCTGGCGTTTGATCACTAATGTTAATAGGTAACATTTTTCGGCTTTCAGTTGCTTTGGTGAAAGACCGTATGTTGCAGCTACGCAATCGTTACAACTTGGAGAAGCGGCGTGTTGAGAATCTGCAGGAACAGTACAATGATCCCAATATCACTTCTCAGTGGGCGCTGTACGATAATTTGACATTTCTCGGCGAACATATCAAGTCGCGACGGCCCGCTCCGCAGTTTAACTTGTCCCTGAAACCTAACCGACCTTCTGGCACGAACTCTAGGTATTATGCACTGTAAATACTAAAGAAGCATAAGCTCAAAATCAAACGGTGTATTTGGGTCTTGTATAAAATACCATCCCAGGATAAAATAGCGACTTTTAGGCAAAAGTACATGCCATAGAGTGATGCGTTGGATTCAACCTTACGGTGTGGGGGCTTAGTCATGACCAAATTTTTATGGTAGTAGTAATGCTTAGACAAAAACAAAATATGACTGTCCTTGAAAAATGTGCGTAAGTGCGAGAACACCAATGAATTGAAGGTGAAATTGAAATGAGGAAGCTGACAGGTTAGCAATGAAAACCACAGAAGAGACTATTCTGTGATGAAAACAGCGCTTCACCGGCCCGGAATCGGACGAAAATGTGTTGTCGATCGACTTAGGTTGATTTTGCATAGAGGACGAAGAAACACCGATAAACCTTCTAGAATCTAACAATTGCTCAAAGGAAACATTTGGGCTCGTATCAGATTCCGGAGACTGAACTGAATATCTATAAAGCAGAATACTTTGCTTTTTAAATGAGATAGGGTAAAGCAATGAGTTGTATATTTTTACAAGGGGTCGCAATAGATATTTGGGTCGCAGTGCGATGCTTTCCAATCACTTATTATTATAAGCATTAATTATTTGTCTTTTACTTTTAACAGTGAATCTGAAGCCGACGACGACGGTGATGAGTCTCAAAAGCTTTAGTAGGTTAATTCGAACTTTTAATTACCTGAGCAAATCCCTATAAAGACATTTTATTTTGCAGTAGGACGAAAGCTGCCGCATATGCACAGTTACAGCTGCAGTTACAGCGACAACAACAGCAAATGCAGCCGCCATCTTCATCACCGCACCTGCTGCGCCGTCTCCGTAATATCCCATACAATACGAGAACTAATAGCAGCATAACGAATCACTTCTCTGTATCCAAAGTGAATTCAACTGCAAAATCATTGCCGCAAAATAACATGGAATTTAGCGATTCCACAGAGTTGGCAAATGGAGCTGACGGGATTGAAAAATTTAAAGCTTTTGGGCATTTTCTTTCGTCTTCCCTTATTGAAATGAACGAGTGCGATGCTCTACGCTTGATAGAGAAGTTCACCGTTGATTTGGTCAAGGCACTGATGGCCCAGCAAAAGACATGCTATGACAATGATGCTTGTAATACCAACGATTCTTGAAACACAAAAACCTTTTACTCTTAATTTTTTTTTTTTATAAGTACATACTCTTATTTTGACATTTTTATACATAGTTTCACTTTAGTCTATTTAGATAATATTTTCTCCCCACGATTCTAGTTTTACACCAATTGGTGTAAATACTATAAAAGTTTGACTATATTCTTTCCAATATAGGCATCAACTCATATGCTTGTACATTTGTCAACAAGATTAGCGTTGCGAAACAAGTAAATCCAAAGAGACATTGCCATGGACGGGATGTACACAGTTTAGGCTGGTGAAGTTTATCATCTCCATGGACCCTGCGCTTATTAAATGTTTAAGATATTCTTGAAAAGCCACAAAAATATAAAATTAAAATAAATGAATACATTTTTAAATATATAATAGCTGTATGAAATTAAATATAGTAACCTAATTGTCCATCACTGTTTGTGGTGGAAATGGCAGTACTAAGATATGTGATGGCATTAACAGATTCGAAGGCAAATTTTGCATTTGTCTCCCTGCTTGTGGAAAACATATACTTCGTCTTGCGCTCGTTGACCGCCAGACCAACAATCTTGACGGAATTGTCTGTGCTGCTCGACGTCATCCCGTTAATTTAAATATTTGCTGCTAATTAGTTTAACAGGAAATACATTACAAATTAAATAAAGTTGCACATGGTATTAGGATGACCCCTGCACGCCCAAGTGCCCATGTGTTCGTATGTATGTATGTCGATATGACCTATGACCGCAACATGCTAGGAACAGGTAGCTTGCAGATGCATGTTGCAGAGTATAATTGCAACATGCCGCATTTGCGTGAGAGAGCGTCAGGAAAAGTAACTGACAGTGAGAAAGTGTGGCCAGACGGCTTGTTTAAAGACTGTCCAGAAGTTTCCAATTTTATTTTTAGTTTAGCCAAAGAACTTTATTATTCAAGTTCTTTGGTGTAGCGACAAAATTCAAAATGTTCTTGTAGTTTTCCGGAATTAAAGCAAATAAATTGAATAGTGTGATGTCAATATTACATTGGTGGATAAAAGTTTTTAAATTTAAAATTTTTTAATACCTTGTTAAAATGTTTTTTATTGCATTTGTTTGCATTTTAAATTAAAAAAAGTAAGCCAACACATTGTGCGAAAAAATGTTTTTTTTTCATTGGGCGATTTTGGGCAATACATTTTACAACATCGGAATACACAAATTTCTATACGTAGAAAACTTTTTAAGACATGTGGAATATGTGTATAAGTATGAAGATAATGTTAAACATACAAAATGTTGACGAAGTTGTTGCAATTAATATAGGAAAATAAACGAAACCATTATTGTTTACATTATGTATGTATGTATATACAATGTAAAATTCGCGATACATTTAAATTCAGGTCAGATGATGCAAAATTTAAAGTTTTGGGTTAAGTTGTATTATTTTAGAGCAAGTTTGTCAATCTGCTCCTTAGCTTTATACTTTGCTAGCTTCCTAGTTATCTTCGTATTCCACATTTTCGCCATGTTTTTGTGCATATTTGATCCCGCGAGAGATGGCGCCGAGCAATGACACAATTTGAAACTAATTCTCTTTTCTTTCTTTTTTTACACGATTTGGTTGGGAACGTGTGTAAAAAGAGAATTATGTTGTAATATTAATATTTGGTATGAATAGAAATATTTTTTCATTTGCTCAATTAATTTATTGCCTTGTTATACATGTTGTAAAAAAAATCTTTACGGAAAAAATTCACGTGAGATTAAAAATAGTGCATCAGTGCATATTTTTATGAAACATTCGTAGTGTACGTAGATATGGCATCACTGGCAGCGGTTGCAGACAAATGCTCTGCAAGTCCTGCAGACTGCAGGTGAGAGAAAGAGAGTGACTCAATGAAAGCGAACTCCAAACGGCCGCATCGAAGACGGCCCTCATTCGTGTGTTGTGCGTGGTAGCGAACGGTGCGAGTGACGGCAATCTACGCAGTATGCGATACAGTGGCACGGGCATCTGTCAAATACACTATCTCATACATGTCAGTGTGTGTGTGCTGCACCAAAGCAGACATCGTACGCTAGTGCGTTGGCATACGGCCGAATAGCAAAATATTCAAACAAGGAAGCGCCTTTCCTTCTGCCACTGCAGACGGCGAGTGTGGGTGCTAAAGTGTGCAACACATACATAAGTATGTATATAGAAAAAAAGTGAAATTGTCGTTTTGTCTTCAGTGCTTAGAGTGTGTGTGTGTGAGAGCTGTGTGCAAAATTGAACGCCATAGAGTGCCCACTGGCGCGTCTGTAGCGGTCGCCCTCAGTGTGGTGCGGTGCTTTTGGACGCATGTCGAACGCATTCCACTGGATACAAGCAACACTATCAGGTATGTGCGTTTATCTGCGCGTTCGCCAGCTTACATTTTGATTTTTTCGTGTTTAGTTCGATAATTTAAAGCTTGCCTCTCGGCCGCTCGCTCTTCCTACTGGCGCACACTTGCTGTCATGTTGTTGCCGGCCTTTGAGTATCTGTGAGTGGCGCTAGCGACAAGTACGCAGTTGCGTGTTGAACTTCCCTATGTAATGGGCCTTCATCCGTTTCCGCTCGAAGCTTGTTCCTTCGTATGCTGCTGTCTGTCTTCCTGAGATTGCGCCGCGCAGTAGCTGAAGCGGTTGTTATTGCGGTATCTTGTGTGTGTGCATGTGCGTGGTGGATACATTTGTCGCAGACATTCTTAGCCATTTTAACCATTTTAACAGCTATCATAGATACGGCCGTAGCTGTCTTTTTTCTTTTTGTTTGGAATTGCGGAATAATGATACGGAAGGTAAATACGGGAACAATAAAAAGCCGAGGTTTATTTAGAAAATTTCCCCCGAGTTCGCCGCTGCCGTCTTTGTCCTAAGGCACACACACTCAGTGCCAATAAAATGCTGCAATGTCCTTTCACTACATTTGTACAAGCACTCACACACACATTTACACATGCTTTTATTGTTTTTACTGTTATGTCTGCCTTCCGTTGCGTTTGATTCGCCGGTAAAACAAAAACACACGGCGCACTCACACTCACATTCATCCACCCACTGCCCACCTTGTTTCGTGCCAATGGTGTATCTCTTCTATTCTATCCAGTAGACAAAGGACGCTGGCTCGTAAATTTTACTATGCCTGTCTACATATCTCTCTGTGCTTTGTGAGCCTTTGCAGGCGCGCTCGCACGCTCAGACACAAGCATAGACACACACACTACATAGCCTGCAAATGGCTGCAAATCTATAAGTACCCCGGTTAACTTGAAAGCGTGATTTATAATTTTGTATGCTTCAACATTTGCATTTTCATTTGCAAACCGTTCTCTATTTGCAAATATTATTCTCATTTAAATAGTATTCTCCTTTTGAATTTTAATCGCACGTTTTCGAAAACATTCCCTTTTAGTGGCCACAGAAAAGCATCTGATGCTTCCTCCGTATTAATGCTGCATCAACAATGCCCGATTTCGCAGTTTACTTTTTTTGTTTCTCGTACTGCTGAATTTATTCTTATTTTCTTTGTTGGTTTTAAATTGCTTTCATCGATTTATCGGAATTTTGTTGAAAGAATGAGGTTTGGTTAAAAACTAGCTTCCGCCAGATTTTATAGCCTTTTTCTACATACATATGTATATCATTAGTCAAATTGATTTTAGAAACGGACAATTAAGATTAGTCTTCGCAAAGCGTGTAGTTCTTAAATTGAGAGGAAAACTTTGAAATTCAAATGCAAGAAGGACGGAACCAAGTCAGAGTCACATATGCACAATGCGAGGCCGACAGCGAGTACTCCGGATTCAGGATATGCCGTGCTATTCCATTACGAGCAGATTGAAAAAAGCTCGGCATCCCCGTGGATCGTCATGCCTCACGAACACGGAAGAACCAGCGAAGATTTTCACGCACTCGACGACAGTGATGAGCGGGGTGAGCTGAAGAATGACTGGAGTGGAAATCGGTGAATTGGCAGCAGGGAGTTGACTGCAGACGAGTTTCTCAGGGTGAAAATAAATACAGAAATAGAAGAGAAAAATTCCACGCGCGTGGCGCACGTCTGCCTGCCAACCCAGGCCAGCCCGCACCGCGGCTGAAGCAGGCTATCCGGTGCAAGTAAGGAGAATCTCTACTCGCAATTTCAATGAAACAAAGGCGACGAATTTGGATGAAGTTTTGCTGCTTACTTCCTTGGTGCGGTGCTATAAATTTTGGTAGCGCACGTCGTACGGAGTGAAGGGACACCGGCACAGCCGAAGTCATTCACAGTTGTAGACGCTGTGACTTCTTGGCGCGGTCGTTGCCGTCCGTGAATGTCGCGTCGCCTGTTACAGTGACTTGTTAATAGACAAATAAGAAAATGTGGAATGTAGTGATCTTCTCACAGGATCATAAATTCTTTCTCTATCTACATGTACAAACCCTAATTTTTTTCATTGGTTTCGGTCAACCAAATAAGCAACTAGCACTGCAAAAATGTTTTTTACCATAGCAACATATTTTTGTGATATGTATTTACATAAAATCATTTTCTCTTTATAGAAAGCGCTGACTGCACACGGGAGTAGTTTCAACTTTTCAACGGGGCAATATCGAATTTATAAGACGAAAAAATGCTAAAGGAAGTGCGCGCAATACAGAAATTTCCGTAGTGCCACAAGCAAATTTAAACATATCAGTGAGATACATTTCACTATATACATACATTTTCTTTTCGAAAAAGAAAATATTTCAATATTATAAAATCGCATTGAAATTTAAATTGATTACAATTGAAATGCATATCCTCTTTACAAAATAGACATATTCAAGTAATTATCCACTTGCATAAGCGAAAGTAATTCCTTATTATGTATAGTAATAAGTGTGAAAAAGTGCATATTTAATAACAACAATAATAAAAATAAACAAACCAAAACCAAAAACATCAAAAATAATTGCAAAAACTTGAGAATATTTCGCGATATTAACTTCAGTATAGTGCAAATAATTTCGCTCTCGAAACATTTTCAATTATTGAGCTCAGTTCTGGATTTGATAAAGTGCTCTTTAGATAGAGTATCTAATGTGGAATATATTTCAACTGAAAGGTAAGCCTAGGTTTAGACTTTATTTATCTATCTGCATTATAGTTTCATGAAATATAGCTACTCTGCCCGGAGGTGGCAGTAATGATTACACAACAATGGATTACCAACCACATTGCAATTTCAGGGAATTGTAATTGATTAATAATTTATTGCGATTCCTAAACAGATGATTTTGAGTATAAAAAGTCTCAATTCCCTTACAAGGAATTGTAATCGCGAATTCAAGTACTAAATCCCTCGGAAATCGGAGCAAAGAATTGTGTTGCTAGTTCCTTTTTAATTAAATTATTTAATAATGGTTAAACAGGCGTTTATTTCCATTCGTAAGTGGGAGTGATCGGATTTCGAAAAGAAGAAGTGAAAACATAAACATTTCTCGTTTACTTAGGCTAATAGAAGCTGCTCGGCCAAGCGGCAGAACAGTTCCTCGAGCGGCGGCCAAAAAGCAAATTGGCCAACAAACACACTGATACACAGAGCTCATGCCCGAGGCGCTTGGTCCGCATCTACTGCTTCTGCATTTGCCACTTTGCACAGTGGTCCCAAGTTCCAAAAAGCTAGTCAATATAAGGAGATTTTAATTATTTTACATATCAACATTCTTCCATAGGAAGAACTTGAGTTGAAATTTAAAACAAGGACAACAAAAAGGCAGACTGCATGAAATTGCTTCAAAAAGAAATAACGGTTACGAAAAATGTCATAGAAGTTTAAAAATTGGAAATTGGAAATCTATCATTGATAGATTTTCACATATGTATTTAGTTCGAAAATTAGCGATTGAATTTGCATGAAGTAATATTTGTCTTAACATTTTTTCAATATAAAGTCACACCAGATTATTACCTATTACATATAAGCATCACATATCTATATCTGCAGTAACTTTTCAATTATATGTTTTAGTTTAAAATTTTCAAAGTGTAACTTATTTTATTTTGATAATCTTTTTGGGATTTGGCATCACTGTGCGCAGCAATTGTAAATGTGTGATTTATTCGTAAAATGTGCACATTTGCGGCTAATTATAGACACTGAAGTATGTATTTTCAAAAGTACGGGTAGAGTTCTGCAGTGCCGGAATTTTTGTTATATTCTTCGTTTCTACTGCGGCAAGGAACGGGAGCGCAAATCAAACGTGTTATTTGAAAGCGGCCGCAAAGAAGAGAACCATTCGGCGGGCTGTGAAAAAATCATCTAAAATAACCGCAGTGGCGTTCAAAGGCGTATGCAGGTGAAGCCCAAGGAGACAGCTGGCCCCCTAGAGCTTCGAAATCAAATACATGTATATAACAATTTTAAAATGATCTGGATTTTATATATAAATTTGAAAAATGAAATAAGGAATTTGAAGGGAAATACAAAACTATGCATACTGTCCATATCTACACCATTCATAAATGCACGCTATTGCATCGCGCGTACGCCCATGGTGGCGCTATAGACATATGCATTTAGACACATGGATATACACATGGATGGAGTATAAGCCCATGTACGAACGCTGCACAGACATATGCAAGAGACGGTCAGACGGACAGACCGAGCGACAGATACTATAGAAGACAGACAGATAGGCAGGTAAGCATATATGACGTGGAATCGCACTCTCGATGGAAGCTCAGCCGCATGGCAACCAGTCAGCAATCGCGTATTACTCGGAGCAACTTACTCGGTGCAACTGTAGCGCGCATTTGTGTTTGTGTGCGTGCTTGTGCGGTTTCATTTTCCGAAATTAAGTGCGCCATGGTTGCACTTAATTCGAACTTCATAGAGCAACTTTTGCTTTATTGTTTTGTTAAAAAACTGAATATTCTTGTTATACTCTATCCGCTGCGGTCCAAATGAAAGGCCATTCATTAAAACTTCCGGAAATTGCGAAATGTGAAAATTAAGTTGAAGCTAGTTATTATGGTGAAGCAAATACTTCACGTGACAGAGCGTTTATTTAAATGTATCTTATATTATTGCTCTATCCTTTAATGAAAGCTTTCATACAAGCAGTAGAACAGCAACAGTAGGATTTATACTAAGCTATGAGCTCAATAATGTTTATGCGACAAAATGGACTTCTCGTTATGAAGGTTGAGTTGTCGTCAGAAAGGGAAAACCCGAATGCTCAGCCAAGTTACAAAATGTGCACGGATAAATTCATATCAGGAGCTATCTGCCTATATGCTGGCTGGTCCCGCGTCTGCTGTCTATGATGTTGTCACGTGTTCATCATGCTCCAAGCATAAATCTTCCAACAAAACTCATTACTGTAAGCACTGACACTTAACGAAGAAACGAAAACAAAACGAAGACGTGAAGGGGATAAGCATGCGAAAATGGGCCTAAGAACAATTTCCGTTAAATCGTAGCAAAAATTAATATTAGGGATGAGAGCCCTGGAGGGCTTAGGCAATGGCGGGAGCTCGGTCAAAAAAGTTGCGTCGCTACGCAGGGAATTTCGCGATATCTACATATAATTAATTGTTTCTGTATTGTATATTATATCGACGTCAGATAGATTTAAAGTATACAAAGAATTTATCCGGATCTACGCCAGAGAAAAGACTACAACAGTCTATTGCTTTATTACATTAGGGACCAAGCACTTATCCGCCGAGCTACGGCGGCGCGTACATTATATCAACACAAAGCCTAACGAATTTTGAAGGTAAGGCTGGCTGGCGGAATGAAGCCCAGATGCTTTCAGTTGTGGGTACAAGCTTAGCGCCGTCTGTGCGTTTGTCCTTCCGCCAAGCCAATGAGTAAGAAACTATGTACTTCATTTGTGCATCATTCTCGGTTGACGCACAAAGCAACAATTTTCATGCCAACATGTCTCCTGTTATCCCCGATGATATGCAATCAGCGCAGCGGAAGAGCATTGTATCTCACAGATACGCAGACGTATTACATTCTGCTACGGGGAAAATGCTTTCAACGAAACACCGAAAGCACTCATAAGTAAACTCTGTGGCATGTTCATATTTACCTGAATCATTTTCTGCATTTCTCTAAGGGCACTCCATTATGTAATAATGTTGTATGCAGTATCTACATTGTAGGTACATATCAACCGATTGTACCGAGCCGAAAAGGCGATAGCTCATTTGCATCGTATTACTGCCATTATTACGTGACTTCAGCATAGATCTGCCAGTCCCGGGATTCCGAATACCGAAATCGGAGACAATTTTCAGTCCCCAACATTTTGAACAATATTAAATGAATTATGAGATAGTAGAATTTTACTGAAGTTTGGCAGGATCGAAGCAACAAAAAATGTAAGTAAGAGACCATCTGCGTCTGCTAAGAAATTGGGAAGAGGGCTTGGAAAAATATAAAAAGTAATTTTTAACATATACAATTTGAATAAAATTTTTGGAATTGTATATGAATATGAAATAATTTGATGTGTATGCAAAATTCCATGCCTCAAAATTCTTGAATTTTGAATCCCGAAAATGCCGGGATCAAAATTTTCTTTTTGCTATTCACAGCCCTATTTCGGTAGTTAATGCATGACATAATTCTGTTTCGTCCGTGGGCGTTTATATGTGTACTTTTCAAATACAATACTAAGGCAACGATAGTGGCAGAAAACAAAACTTATTTCCGAATTGTGCTTTTTTAATTTAGTCCAGAATGTGCCATAAAATGGTAAAAATAATCCATTAACAAATTGTGAAGAAACGTGCCCAGAATATCCTTGAAATTAAGCGCTCCGGCAGACGTTCACAGGAGTCTCGAACATGTGAAATTAACGACAAATTGCGCGTCATTAGAGTATGAAATTGTGGAAATATGCTGCACAATTACCGATGGCAGGAGGGGACAGACCAGGCAAGGCAGCTCGCAACAAACTGCGAACGCACATTAGGAAGATGCTCAAAGTGAAAGCAACAAAATAAGGAAAACCAATAAAGGCGGTGAGCAGTGCTGAGGACTGGGCTTGGCTGGAGACGGAGAAGGGGTGGGGAGGCCGAACGAAAAACACACACCTGGGTGTAGTCATTTCATTCGTTACATTCCGGCGCTTTCGATCCGCATGAGGCAAGCAAGATTTACGATGCAGCGGCGCACAGTGAAACGAATGCAGACAAAATTACTTAAATATAAAGTCAAAATGGAAAACTTTTGATTATAAATATTTTTAACAATTCTCTAGCAAAATTTTTATTCTAAGCCTATTAGTAAAGCAGTTCCACCATACGAAAGAGAGCAAATAATCTGTCTCCATCGGTTCACGCTGTTTGATTTAATTTTTTTGAGCGAGCGAAGCAAACTGCGTTAAAACAATTGCGGAAAAAAATGTCGTCGAGAACATGGCAGTATTTTTTTGAAAGGTGCCCATAAAAGTCTCACCGATTTTTATTAATAGGGCATATTACTTTGCTAGTTTTCAAAAATGGTTGTGATCAATCAATCAATAAGTATGAAATTTCATTGTTTTATTTTGGGTTTGATGTGGATATGGCAAAAGAAAGAAATTTCATATTTTAACTTTTTCAATCTAATTGTTTTGTGCTAAAAATTTTTGGGTATCGCTTGTGTGAACTCGTTACACTGTGCAGCAGCCCCACAAGCTGCCAACTCAACACGACCTCTAACATCAAGCGGGGTGGGTAGAAACGCCCACTTTACCGGCAAATAGGGAGAGCCGCATTGAAAAAAAATGTTGCGGAATGTCTGATGGAAATGTTGCGTTTTGCTGCCGAGCTATTGCCATTATAGGAGTTAGCATTTTACGGGTGGTAAGAAACAGGAATTGCAGCTGGCGTATTGAAAAAGTTTCGTTTGTTTTGGCAGTTGCCGCTGAAGTCGGCGTCGACGTCGTCGACGACGCGCTGATTTAATGAAAGTGCAAACAACCAATCAAAGTAGGATCAAGGGGGACCTAGCCATGGGGTGACAGGAGTAGGCAGAGGAGCAGCATAGACAGCATGGAATTAGTCGCTAAAAAGTTCGCGACGGATAATATCGTTGAAAACAGCTTATGACACGCCGAAAATCATATTTGCATGGGGGCCTCTTCCTTTTACACTGCAGTGTTGTCTTTTGACGTCACCGGTGACCCACAGCTGTTGGCACTTCCCATTGAAACAACGAAACCGCAGCGTGGCCTACGTTTTGGCGAAGGGAAGAGGAAGCTGGTACTCACCGCTGATGGCACTTAGGAACGATACTGCAACAGGAAAAATCAGCAATTTAATCAAGCTCGAAAGTGGCGCGGCGTGCAACGGCACTAGGGAGCGGAAGCCGCCGTCAGCGGTCTCGGGCTCAGGCTCGACTTTCTTGCATAATTACTTACACTTTGTAGTCAACGTCAGAAAACGCAAATTTTCCTCCTAAAATTCTTTGTAAAATATTTCCGTTCTAATTAACATTCAAATGAGAGATTTATGCCGGATCTATTCGTCAGTCGTGAAATTTTGGGTCTCATTTGTCACGTTCTTGCCGCGACGTGGAGCGCCTCCAGTTTTTTGTTTTAATTATATAAAATTATGCCGACAACAAAATCACCTTTCCGGCGCGGATGGCGCATGAAACAGAGGGGACGAAATTTGTTGGTACCTTCTGCAATTCGAGTGCCATCGCAGAGGTTTGACCGAAGTGGAGTTCTCGCCGTTGTTGTGAGTCCACCGGCCTCTTTACATTTAATTCACCACCCAAAGTAAATAATGCCCACTTTTAAAATCTGCCAGGTTGAAACTTGTTGTTGTATTTATTGTTGTGACTCTTAGTCAGACGTTTGAAGATGTAGGAATGGCTTAAATAACGCTCAGTGAATTTACATAATTTAAAAAAAATTTATACTTTTAGGTTGCGACTACCCATGACACATTGCTATGACATACATATGTATGTATTTGCAAGGGGTTCGTTTTTATACAAATTACTATGGGCGATTTGATACCTATTTGCTTATGAATACTTTCTTGCGAAAATTTTAACTGAGCGTGTATCCACCTCGGTTTCTTGAGATATGAAAACGACATAAGATCCTAATTTTTCAAGTAAAATCCCCAAGTTTAAGCCTTTAGTTACTAGTGTTTTAGTTGGAAGGGGTGAGGATCTGGGAGTTGTTGGTGTCATCTAATCTAAATCTCCCACCAAATACATTTGTCAAAAAAGCCTTCAGCAATCTTCAAAACATCAAGTTGCTTCCATTTAAAAAACTGTAACAGAGACTGTTAAGGGAAATGTATAAATCAGAAAGTGCGCAGAAGTGCGTGAAAAATGATAACAAAAAGGGAATTGTATGCATGCCAAAAGTGCAACAAAGCGTACAATGGTAATTTAGCACTAAAATAAAAATGGTAAACAAATAAAAAAACGGCGTCAAGTGTTGTTGTTGACAATAGGAAAAAAGAAAGAGTGGAATAACCATAATCCACTTGTAAGCATAACTTACATGTCGTCTGCCTATCGGTCTGTCTGTGTTGCTGCGTCAGCACCAACTTCCGTTTCCCCTCACACGCGAAGCACACTCATGCAGTAGAGCAAATTTCTAGTTGGCAACACTGACAACAGTCACGAGTGTCGAGCTGCGCTGAGTAGACAAGCAACGGGACGTATGAGTAAGTGCGATTGCATGGACAGACAAACGGACGCAGACACCATGGCAGTTGCTGTTACAAGTTGCAACACTAACGAAAGAAACAGTAACAACAACAACTACAGACACAGGAATATAGTGCGCCGGGGTGCCGGGTTGACACTTAATTGTGCCTGTCTTTCTAGTAATTGTCAAAATGACGGGTGGAATGAAAAGAGTGCACAAATTGTAAGCACTCCACGGAAAGTACGCTTCCTTCTTGTCTTATTATTGCATTGTTGCATTCGGTAGCAGAGTTGCCCTTTTTGTCTGTTGTTCAGCCTGCCATTCTACTATTGTTGTTGTTTTTTCTATTTCACACACTCAAAACATGAGTGACTCTTTACTTGGCCTAACCCTTCTGCACTCTTCATCAGGAGCTGGAGCCGGAGCTGCTGTCACTGTTGTGTTAGCTCTGTTGCACCTATTGTCGCTGGTGACGAATGCCCGCCACGACCAGAAGTATAAAAATTAAAAGCGACATTTTTCTTTATTGTAACAGTCAACATAAATATCAAACATTTTAAATCGGGAATAAAATTTGCTCTTTGCTATTTATGATTTTAAAGAACAAAAATCAGGACAATAACGATGACAATGATTTGACGATAACGAAACGTATCGGCTGTGTTTCTCTATTAATTCCGAAATTCCGGAATATACTACTTATTTGCTTCTATATTCGCTCAACGACCATGAAAAGCTCCTTACGCTGGGTCTTATGCAATCTAATGACCAAGAAATGTCCGCCATTTGATTTCATTAAAGTTTTTCCATAATTGCGTAAATTCGCTCACATTTTAAAGTTCGCATGTAAAGAAAATTTTATCTTGATATTTTAGTCAGCTTTTCTAGATTTCGGACCACAGTGCGCCGGGCAGCGATATTCGGTTATGGTACTTGCATCCTTTCCAATTTTCGCCATATTCGCAATTTGCCAAGATAGTTTTCAGTATTGCTGTCGTTCCGTTTGGCATTTCTACAATTGTCATGCATCGCGTGCGCTCCGAAGTTGGCTGCGGTTTGCAATTTACTTTTCCATCCACTTTTCTATTTCGACGCAGTTGCGGGTCAAACTCTTTGCAGTCCCACTGGTGAATATGCTCTTCTCTCTTTGGTGGCCATGTTGCTGCACTATGAACGCGGCTTCGAGGAAATGCATTTGCGGTCGGTGTGATGGTGTCGCACAAGTACCGTTAAAATGTTAAAAGCTTATTGAAAATAATGTAATCGCTTCGGCTTTCGCTGTTCTGCCGTGACGCTCATTCGCCCCAATCCAGTTCAATCCATTTTAGTGTAAATTTCAAGTGTACGTTTCCATGTGTCAACTTCAATGCAGCCGTTAAATTTTACGTTCATTAAAATTATTTCAGAGACCCGAAGCTGTGGTTATTTTTATTTCCTAATAAATTGATTATGAAAGCAATAATTATTAGTTTTTGTATGTCTCGGATAATCGTTATAAATAAGAACATTGATTTTTACGGATTATTAATATATGTAGTAGATTGTATATATTGTGCAAGCCTAGTGGTCCTAAGTCATGTGCGCCATTTATATGCGGCCCCACATTCACATGTCCTTTAACCACGGCAACCAAAAATATTGTCCTATTCATAATTGGTTTCTGACTGCTATCCGTTTTGGGTTAGGCAAAGCGATCTTTGCTTCTTCAGTGGGCTAATATTGAAAGATAGGAGAAGGAGATAGGGAACGTTCGAACACAAGCTGTAGACACTTACGGGTATGACTATATCTTCTAGGCCTCCTCTAAGGCCTTGCTATATACCATTATTTTCAGGCATAGCCTATACAAATCGTGATGCGTTATTTACTGTTCTTTTAAAATGTTAGGACATGCGACTCTTACTATATCATATATTAACTACCCATTGCAGGAAGCAATATTTGTTTGTAAGCTAATACCATACCGTTTTTAGTTTCATCAACCAAACTTCAGATATTGAACAGCAAAAACAAGAAGCGCCGCTTTCTTTCAAGATTGTCCGTCAAGTACTTTTCCATTTGCATACGCTGGGTTACATAACACGGAATAAAGACACCGGGAAAGAGGCAAACAAGACTTTTCTTTGCAAGAACAAAAAGGCGAGTCAGAAAGACATAAAAAGTCGCTGTCTTACTCAATTGCGGATGGGAACTTTATGCAAATTAAAAAGTTTATGCTTCTTAATTTTGAAACACAACCACTTACCACTTGCCACTTACCACAAGCGAGGCCTACTTCAGCCGTAAGCCGCTGCAGTGAAATGGCAAAGGAGGGCACAGCCAACAGCCAACGGCCCGAAAGGCCAAAATGTTGTATTATACTTAGCCTTATTAAAATTTTGCGTATGAAATGGTAATGCGTATGGCAGAGGGGAAATGGCGGAGGAGGGCGGGGACGCACAGTCGAATGAAGTGCTAACGTGCGGGGAGCCACATGCAAGTGGGGACGGGCCCTGCCGCGCTCCGGCGCACATGTCATAAGTGCAACAACGCGACAAGATCTGTTGGTAGCGTATCAGCCTTCCTGCCGCTCAGCCTGTCACTGCGCCCCTTCCCCGCGCCGTCGTCCTTGCGCCGTTATTATGCAAATAACATTTCTTCTTTGCTGCATTTTGCATGATTTTGTATTAAAATTCCGTATGGGTTCTGCGTGACTTTTGTCGCACTTCTCCTCTTCATGTCGCGGCTTAACTTTGCCTGTGTCTGGCGAATTGTTGCGGCTGCGGCTGGGACTGTGCTGCTGTCATTGCACAGCCGCTTCTGCTGTTGCCATTGTTGCTGGCTTCATATCAGCCCGCCCCGGCAGCAGTTACTCAGGGGATCTTAATGCGTATATATCGTAATTGGATTAAAGGTGTGCGTGCGCAGATGCGCTCAGAAAAAGAGTAGCTTCAGTCGGTTGGGTTGGCTGGCTGGCGGACTTTCGTACTGATAAGAAACACTCTTATCCGAAGTTCCAAGCAAATATAAACATTATTTGGAGATGAGAACAATTGGAATTCGTATCTGCAATGTTAAACAACAATTCACTTTTTGGCGACGGAAGCGGAATTCATATGCTGATGTTGAGAAAATGGTCTTGGAAGTTGTTACTAGACTATTACTATTTACTTTAAGAATCAGTTATATATTCATACACGTTGGTGTTTTTCCTTTCATTTATATTTCCCCTACACTCCACGGGCTCACAGCTTCCCTTCTTCCTCGTTGGCACCCCGGCGGGTTTTGACCAAACAACGTGTCTTAAAAGCTTAATAGCATTATTAAATTATATACACCACTCTTCCCTTGTTAATGTTCCAAACAACTGCCACAATGCTGAAGTGATGTATTCCTTTGTCATTTCATGTCATCAATTGAAAGTTCAACTCTAGATTCCTTTTAACTGTGAACAGAAAATAAATTATATGCGCAGAGATACACAACAAATGATTTTAGCAAACTACAATTAATAACCATCTCTGGCGTGTATTCGATTTGCATACCCGCAAAAACGAAGAAAATTAAAATGAAAAAGGAAGAATTCGTAGTACTTGTAGCAGCGAAATTTCGGGGGTTTAATGCCCAGAGGTCACAACTTATGCGGAGGCTGGCTCGGATTACTGGGGAAAGTACGTGCTTGTGTTTTGAAAAAGTATGACCCTTTTCTTCATAGTCCCTATTCCTTTTTCTAATTAACTGCTATTCCCGACTAAAACACCCATCTGATAACAAATGCCACGAAAATGCGCATTCCACGGCGCAGCCCGTAATTAACATTCTTCAATCCTCTTGCTTTTATTTGCTACCTCTAATTCGTTTTCGATCTTATCGATTTCATCGGTTTCGCTGTTTTTTTGACGTCTGCACTTCGCCATACTTTCTTGTTTGTGTGCTTTCATGTGACCCAAATGGAATTCTATTTACCAGTGTCAGAGTGGCAAGCCACCCTTGAATGCGCCACCCCACCAAACAACACAAACCACCAACCGTAGCACGAACAACAGCTGCTTATATGGTCCTAATGCTAAGTTCAAGGTATGCGGCATTATTTCGGCATAAGTGAAGAAAATGAACGACAAGAATGGTGGAAATTTCAAGAAAGAGAAAAAATTCGATATTCCATCGTCAAGGTAACGGCATTAAAAGTGGATCAATTTGCTTACCTTCTCTCTACACGAACACACATTTGTGCCTGTACATACATAGGCAACTACAAACGAGTGAGGAGTTGTGGGGAAATACACACACATACATACATACATACATACATCCATACATACTTCCGTAAAACTTAGGCTTGAACAATTTCCGTGCAATACAAGCGAACCAAAATATCCCTATCTATGAGATTTTTTATGAGTTTTCCTCTACGGGCTTATGCTTAATGCATGTATGTAAAAGTTTCCAAGTAAAGGCTCAGTTAGTGATGCCGAATTGTATTTATTCCTAATGCGTAAATATCGCAGAGATACCTACTCCGTTTATGATTTCTGCGTTACGATTCGTCAAGAGCGAACGCATGTATAGAGCTCGGGTAAAACAGGTTTTGTTAACGATACGATTAAATACGATACGCGATCACTAACTGAGCCTTAAGTCCAAAATTAGTTTATGTATGTATGTACATTTGTATGTTAAAGATCGACCGAATATTCGGCTTCTTCACAAAATTGGGTATTCGGCTGATTCGAATTGAACTATTCGACTTCATTACTACATTAATATTTTAGGATAGTATAGGAAAATATCCAAAGGGCTTGACATTGTGTGGGTACAATCAATTACAAATATAAGCACTCGATTATTGCACTTTTGGCATTTAATTTAACAAGTATATTGATTTATAACGTACGTATAAAAAACTTAATAGAATTTTTTTGATTTGCTTTGAAATGTATCTTTAAACCGGTTGTTGCGAGAATATCGGGCTATTAAACACTTAAATTTCTAAACAGTGCGACTTAATTGAAGTTAATAATCATTAATTATCAAACTTTAGAATTCTTGTTTTCTATCCAGCAGTGGGGAACGATAGCCAAAATATTTTCGTTTCGTGATTATAAAATTGAATTCGGCTTATGAGCAAAAGTGGCTGTTAAAAATTTGTATATTTATATTTTCGGGACCAACCCCGTAACCTCGGGAATTTGCATTCCTAATGTAAAGTCTTCGTGATGTGTGGCGATCATATAACTGCGTTTGGTTTCTATGTGACTAGGAATATTCATAATCCGTTTTCTTTCTTTCTAATTTAAGCTAACATTAATGTTTTCTTCTTTCCAGCAAAACTTAAAAGCCGATTACTAATAAACAGCTTCAAGAGGTAAGTACCAATTAGAAGCTTGCTTTTTTCGTTTTTCCAATAATGGCCAACCATCATCTAACAGGTGCTCCTTCCTGCCTTACCTGCTTACTAATTCCAAACAACACCCTTAACAATCAACGTCAATCAATCGTGTTCCATAATCGCGAAATATCCACCTTTCCTTTTCGAAGAATGCAGCAGCGAAGGCTGCAAATTTGAAAATAAAATTTCGGTTCGGTTTGGCAATCTGCAACGGTTCTTAGCACTACCGCGAACCTGCCGAGGAAATATTAGCTGTGGCCAGAACAGCAACCAGCCTTCGGTGGTATTAATCAGGTGCCCGGGCTTCTTCTTTGGTTTTTGTTGCTCGCATCCAACTGCAGAGTTCGACACATGAGCCGCCGCGCAGGCGCGTACGCAAGGACGGGCGCAGGCAGCCCGTTAACTACGCTCCGTGCATATGAGCATGAACATATGTTCACCTTTTTGCGTTGATCAGGTTTCCAGGCTGCGTTCCAAATATTTCCCCCTTTTTTGTTGATGTTTGTTGGTGTTGTCTCTTTGATTTAACAGCCGATATCAAGGCGGCAGGTGCAACATTTTAAGGTTTACGGCGCAGTACAACAGAAACAAAGCATTCGACATATGAAAAATGGAAGACGAAGAAAAAGCCAAAGCCAAGCCCAGACTGCGTGCAACTGTGCCAGCTCGAACACGATTTCTCCCTTATACCGACGATCGTGACTTGGCATGTCTGCGTATCTGATTTGCTAGGCGGCTCTGGCGCAGATGCCACCTGCTCTCAGGGGTTTCGCTTGTCTCCCTGCTTCGTACTCGGTACCTGCAGCGTCTTGCCCTGTTGTTTAAAATGCTCATGCTAGGTTCTTTCGGTTCGCTCTTCCTGAGTGTTGATTTTTAATTCGATTATTGTTGGTTCGTCCTTTTCTTATTTGCTCAGCCATTAACAAAGGCGAACTTGCCACTTTAAAGATCCTCTATCACAAGTGCGCTCGCTTCGGTCTGTGCTTGCTTATGCACTCTGTGTAGTACCGAGCCTGATCGGCTTCCTAAACTCTTGCTTCAAGAGAACAAGATGAACTATGCAGAAGTAAAAAAGTTATGGGTGAGTTTCACCGACAGAATAATACCGTACCTTTCTGAAGAAACTAAACCATCTATCGAGGAAATCGTTTTTTATTTGTTCATACATTTAAGTACATTTTGTAATCTTTTACGCCACGTAGCGTCTATGTTAACCGTTCGCAGCAATCCTCAGATCAGTTGAAATTGCAATAAAACGCGCTTTGAATTTAGAAGCGTAATAATGTAGGAGGTTTCTTATTCTTCGATCAATGAACATCCTTGACTCGCAAGTAGGCCCTCGAATCAGACTCCTTCTTCGTGATATTCACTCCTGCATTTTTATAAGGGATTCACATGGCAGTCGCTTGTGTTTCATTCTGTGTGCGAATTCGTGTCCGTTTTCTTGCTAATGACTTTGAGCGAAAAGACGACTCCTGCAGTTTTCTGCTGAAAATTAGGGTCATTTTATAGCATAAAATCGAATCCCTGTATGTATTATACAATTCTATAATAAATCTGATTGATTTCGTTGATTTTTCCCTCTTCTATGGACTCGTAGAGACACAAATCGAAATTGACGTAGAAAAATTCTGATAACTGTAATATACATATGTATGTATGTATGTAGTTGTCCTATGATCATAGCTGTAGGGTACACAAAGAACATCAATTCAATGCTACCTTCTGCGTCATGCTGGTCAACTAGCCTCAGTTGCTGCAGTTCTGCAATCTGCCAATCTTCAGATATCTGTATCTGCTGGAACATGTGGCTGCATACCTGCGCATTTCTGTGGCGGCATTCCATATGCCTCCGCCTCTCTGATCGCGTACTTTTTGCTCACTTCTCACATGCATACATTTTGCCCGAAAGAATTATTGACAGGGATTATCGCAATAAGTGTCGTAAGCGATGCTGCTACCTGCTACTGTATTGATCTGCTCTTTAGTAGAGCATCGCTATACAAGAATTCGTTTCGCAAATTATCTTTTTCACAAATTAATATAAAAACTATTTTGAACGTATAGCCTGCGTAGGTAGGTATACGTTTACATATTTACATACACAAACATGTATTTTTTTCCTCATCTCCTGGACACAACGCACGATGTACTACGATTTTCAAATTGACTAACCAAAAGTATTTATATTAGTTTATATTACTCAAGAATTATGCTGTTTAAATTACATCTTTATTCAACACCAACAAATTACACCTTTCTATTACCACAGTGATAAAAAGAATCTACATATATATGCCATTAAGTAGTATGCTCTTTGAGTCGCTCAATCAAAGTCTAATTTCTTGAAATTTCCTTCTATTCCAAATAGATCTGAAGGATTTTTCGGTTTTCCTGGACGTAAGCTCTCATTGACTCGCAAGCGTTTTTCTAACTCCAAAGTTTCCAAACGATTATCTTGTAACTTCCTATAAGCGTTATCTGAAAGCAAAAAAATTAAGATGTGTTTACGTTTTGTCGTCGTTTTCGGCAACGATCTAAGCACCTTTGAGTTCATCACTTGTTGGTTCAGAACCGCCATAGTCCTTGGGCAGTATATCTTTAGGAACAAATTTGTAAAAACTTTCCAAGTCGGTGTGTAAGTATAGTATATCCTTGAGCTCCTTTTTCATAAATGGATTCATTAAGCCGAGTATCTTATCCATGAAGGAGACAACATTGAGAAAATGTATTGCTCTGATTCGCACGGGAACTGCTTCCTGCAATTGCGGAATAGGATATAAAAAAAATATAGAATCTATAAGAATATTCATACCTGCAGGTAGAATAGATACTTCTTCAATTGGGAAATCCCAATTCGTGCTACATGGCTCATTGTGCAGCCCTTTAAATCTATAACAATAACATCTCCCGGTCTTATGCCATCCTCCAGCACCCACATATCATAGATTATGGAAGTCCTGTTAGAAATAATGCCAAACGGTCATGTATAATTTTTAGCATGGAAAAAGTGGAACAAAAAAATATACAACATTGACTTGAATATGGCACCAATCGTTGTTTTGCACATTACGATACGATAAGAATACGAAGTGACTTGCCATTCATGAAAAATTCTTCATGCATTTAGGGCGAAAGCCTACTTACAATCAATATAAGGCCTACATGAAAGGGGGTACAAGTGTTCCATCATATCCAGTGGCGTGCTCGTACAACTTTTTTAGGAGCAGGTTTGGCGAGAGATTTTCTCAAATGAAATTTTGGTGCCAAAAATGCATCAACGTAAGAAAGAAATTATTAAAATGGGAGAGGGAATTTAATTCCGTTTGGGGAATATTAAGAGCCGAAATGATTGAAATGTCTTTATTGGTTTTGGGGATGTGGTCATTTCTTAAAAAGTGACAGACAGACGGACATGGCTGAATCGATTCAGATTTCGTTTCTGATCATTTCTAATTTTCATAAATTTTGTACCCTTACAAATTGATGTTCTCATTTGTACTTACAACTTCAAGGACGCAGTAAAATTGTAGTGCGATGCATTCGTGTCCGTCATCTTATTCAACATTACGCGGTATCCTTCAGGAGTTCGTTGCGGCAGTGGTATGAGGGCGCTATTAAATACTCAGAATTTTATATTTCAGTTAAGATTCTGTTCTCTATAGAAGAAGCGGCACCTACAGTGTCTTCATGGCTTGCTGCAGTTCCGGGCGTGAGCAATCTGTGTTGCTGAAGATTTCAGGAGCATGGGTGCGCACAGTGAGATTGGTATCCAGCACCTGTTTTGTCATTTCTACGCTGTATTTGCAGGCCCAAAAGTAGAGTGCGACTTCCAGCTCAGGCATATCCGGCAAATGTGGTTGGGCGTGTGTCCACTCAACGATTTTCTCCACCTGAGAGCGATCCATTTCCGGGAATCGGACATACTGCTCAGCTAGATCGGCGGTCTTCATGCTCCAACAATATTTAACTTGGTTTGAACTATGCGATCAATTGCACTTCTTCTGATATGATCGTTTCTCATTAACGCGCGTTCACAGACTGAACTGACATTTAGCTCGAGAGCTTGAATACTAATCTGAAACTGAAACTGGTTGTTGTTACTGTTCTCTTTCATTCACATTGATGTTGTAGCAGTCTGGCGGAGCTGCACAGTGGACCGAAGTGCTCTGTGAAGTTCTCTTACCTTGAAATTGTGCACTCAAGCGTTATAATTACCGCAAAATATTTTTTAATCGGTCAAAAAAATAAACTCTCGTTATTGGCGCCACAGCCGGCGAACGAGGTTTAGGCCTAGCTTCCTCGCATTAACTTATGTGTGCACGTTCTATTATAGCACAAATCATTAATCGATTTCTGGTTAGAGATTTATCGGCGAGATTATCAGGCAGTGGAAAACAATTTCTTGGAAAATAATTTTGATTCCTGAATTCCTATCGGGATTGACGGCCCTAACTTGAACCGAACTTCAGGCGGTGAAAAAACAGTTCGTTATAAACAGAAACTACCGTAACGGCGCGCGTTTTGACCCATTGTTAGCGTATTGCAAATCTTTTGTTTTTGGTTCTTTGTTTTTGTTTTTGCTCTTGTTTCATACCTGTTTGACAGAACCTCGCGTGTGTCATACTTTTACTTTTACTCTCTTCGAATATGTGTTTTTTGCAACTCATGCACGCTTACGCTAATTGTAGTTGCTGTAGCTGCTCGGATTGCGGAGAGCTCGGTGTAAATCTTACATATAGATATTATCAATTAAAATCAGATTTAATTGACATGCGGCGACGTGGGGTTCATTGTTCATGCAGTTTGAATCCATTAATTTTATCATATTCGTGGAATAACATGAAATATGCATAAATATTGTATAAATGGTGTGAATATCACAAAGGCCAAAGGTCATACAGTAGATGCCAGTTTCGAAGGACAGTCCTTATTTAAGCTTACACACATATTGTATAATCCGTTGGAAGAAGTATAGCATAAGCTTAATACAGTCCGGACCCGCTTTACAACTGAATAATTGTTTAAAATGGACGCAGATACAGAAATACCTGTTTTAGTTTTTCAATCTTGTATCTCATACACAATTTATTTTAGTTAATTTCAATGATTTATCGCTTATGATGGAAATGGTTATGCCCTACAATTTTCGTTACAAGGAGGCGGAGGATTAAAAAGTAGTAAGCAAAGTAAAATACTTTTGAACATCCTCAGTTTTTCTTTTGTTTTTTATTGGTGATGCAAAAATAATTCCAATTAATTGGAGATTCGGAAGCGGTACTTCAGGAGCCCTGCATCTGTCATCTCAACATTTCGAAATCTTAACTGTCTGCGAGCTCATTTTTTGAGGTAAAAGTTTTGCCCAGTGCAAGTAAACTGGCGTCATTAGCAGTGGATGAACTATCACAGCGAACGCCACTCGAAAAGTGCTCAAGGAGGAGCATGGAAGCAGATACCTTCGAAGTCCAATTCGATCGATAAGAACTGTGAGCAAACTGAATGCAACTGACGTACGTCATTTTGGCAGCACCAACAGACACGCCAAATAAAATAAACACAAGCATGAAAGGGACGGAGGATACGGCACGGTTCGGTGTTTCTGCGCGGAGCTGCAGACCAAGACAGCCCAGTAGCCTTTCGAATTTTGAGCGCAAATGAGAAAAGCTACAGACAGATAGTCAATAAAGCGGACGATTTTTATCGCCTTTGAAAACGTGTAAATTTCGATGAACAGTTTCGTGTTCCGGCAAATGGCAGAATGGACCGTTTTAAACTGGATACAATGACTGTGGAAGAAAAGGCGGTTGCCGCTTGAGCAGCCTTTTGGTATGAACGCTGGAAACCAAATGCGGACTTGTACGTGTGCCGAAATGCAAAGAACATACTTCCAATAAACGAAGTCCTCAGGAGTGTCGCCATCGCTTGCCCTGTGCGAATTGCGCACACTTATCGTTTATCGTACGGTGTGGGAGTGCGTCTGCCCGTCGACAGTGTAACGTGTTCATACAAGCGGCAGCCAAAAATAGTAAATGATATTTGATATTGTTAAAACTTGGACACGCCCACGTCCTGGTCACAAAAATTTTCCCAAGTCGATCAGAAATGGCTGCTACTACTACTATGACTGCCAAAGTTGCATTTACTTTGGAACCCTCCCCAAATATGGTGCCATATTCTCGCTTCTTTTTCAATGCAATTATAAATCAGTTTGTTTGATTGCGGTTTTCGCTTAACACAATGTATCGAATAGATCTTCAATTTCTATCAAAAGTTCCATTAAGAAATCGATGGAAAATAAGTTGTGTTTGCTAATGACCCTTGATAATTTTTTCTTGTTATCGTACTTAATCTTTTCATCAAAGGCTAAAATATTTAATTTTAGGTAAAAATATATAAAATTTTCTCAAACGTCATTAGTTGTTAAAAGAGTGAAACAAACAAAGAACTGACAGTAGTTTAAAGCCAGCCAGCTTAAAGTAAATTTTAAAACCCTAATTTACAGTAAAATAATTTGAGTTGTATGAAAAATATATATTTTACCCAAAATGGAAACATATGGCTACAACACTCATATCGTGAATATTGGATTTGGGTTAATTTATGGCCACACTCGTTACACTGTGCCTCGTAGCCATGTGAGAACATGCATATATCATCGTCACCACCTGCTCCTACCCCTGCGCTCAATACTCCGCAAAGTATGTAAGTCAGCCCATTTAATGTTAGCTTCTGCTTGTGCTACAACGAAACCACGTGAGAAGGGGCGGTCTGCAGTGAATGCTGTCGCCAACATATTTTAGTGCGCGTAGTCGCAGTGCCTTACAATCAGTCAGCGAGTCTGTCCAGTTTGTCCAGTCATTCATACAGTTCCTCTTCGTTTACTAAACCATTTCTCGGCTACAGATGGCGCAACGTACTCGCACGGACTACAGCCGCCCGCCACTTCGTGAATCCGTTCGCGGCTTCCCTAGTTCAGCGCTTCGCTTCTGTTGTGGCGTTCCTATCCATATTTCTACATTATATCCTCATTTATGCCCTTTTTTGTGCGATTCTGCGGTTCTCCAGCGAAGCATGCTTCCTTTGGCAACAGCTCGACCGGCAGCAGGAAGAGGAACGGCGGCTGCGGCAACGTAAGTTTCAGAGGCGAGTGTGAATGTTCGGAAATGAACATTAATTTCTGTAAGAGTGCAATCTCATTTACCCAGGTGTGCTTTTTGTGGGGTGGCTTTCCGGAAAGGGAGGATGTGTCGCTGCTGCTGTAAGTTTTTGCATTTGTGTAGTGTTCAGGAATAAAAAGTATTCCTAACATTAATAGGAAAAACAAAAAATGTAAAATATGAGACAGGTTCATTGTTTTTCAGGCAGTAGTAAAAAATTTCTTAAATTCAAGAAAATCCTTAATGTAAAGAACCAGTTCAAACTTGCTTAAAATAAGAAGAAATCCTTTTTTGTGTTATAAATCAAGAAGGGTTTTTAAAGCGCAGTAAAATTAGACATTCACTTCGAAAAAATTAGGAGAGAGCTGAATTTTTATCTGAACGTTGTTATTGTGTTTGCTACTACCAATTGAGGAAATGTGGAGTAAAGAAAATCACTGTTTACCTGTATAAAATAGCTACTAGACACTTCTTCGTTCAAATAAAATGTGCATTTTTGTATTGTGCGTTTTTAGTTAAGTGTACGCAAGAAGCTGGCATCTTTACGCTTGTCCTCGTAGTCCTCCAGTGAAGTTTCCTTGATAATGCGCCGCTGCTCTCTTACGACGCCATCTTGGAGTTCTCCATGATTAATCTCAACACTTTCCGACCCATTAATTTCTGTAGCATTTCATGTGAGCGTAAGGCTTTTTCCGTGCAACCATGATGCACGCGGTGGAGGCGCAGCCGGCGAAGTGGTTGGATTGCTGCCTGCAAATGACAAACATTTGCAGTTATTACGTGATAAGTACTATGTATGTATTACAGGAGTACACCTGATGGGCTCTACGGAGATGGCTGCCCTGCAGAACATTTGACGAGCACTTTAGTATTCGTATGGCTACGTATACTTACAGTTTGTATAAAAAGAAAGTAGCCGTGAGTTTTCAGAAAATACAAACGATTTTTCTGTTCTTCTTTTTCGCAATGCGGTTCTATCACTAAAGGACTATGTCGCTCTGGTCGATTCATTTTAATGTGACTGCAAGCCTCGAAGCGAACGCAACTTGCACAAAGTATTTCTGTGTTCGCACGTGAATGCACAAAATTTCTTCTACTCCGAAGCTGGAAAAAATATTAAAATGTCAGAAAAGAAGAGCTATGTGAGAAGTCTAAAACGTTGGAAAAATTAAACCCATCTTGCTGGAAAGTTTTTCTACGATGAGAAGCAGCTTGATCTACGGATTACACGGAAAATCTGGTATCGAAAAATATGGGAAGACGATGCCAGGCTATACTCGATAGTGATAGGCATATTTTGGGCTGGCGTTTTACGATTTGCAAAGTTCTTTAATATGAAATAAGAAATGCTAATTATCTTTTATACGTTTTGAAACGTCGTAGTTACTTTCCTATGATACAGACTGTATTTGCTTTAATAAGAAATAGATTGCAGGACAAAGTTAAAGAGAGGGTGGTGCGCTTAAAAAGCAGACGCATAAATGGCACCAAGTACTCGCTGAGTATAGCAACAACATTAGCATTTTACACATACGAGAATATAAGAGAGCATATAAACAAGAGCTGAAAACTCCCAACCTGAGTGGTATTAAAAAACTAGGGTTTAGTTTAATGGATCGGAAACAAGAAGCAGCGTAAATCGAATGCTTCTGCTAAACAGGGGGCAAGAAATTCCAAGAAAAATTCGCAGGAATAGTTTGATAGCGACTTTTGTGCCTTCAACTCTCCGAGCAGTTGCTTTGTCCATTTGCTACTTTACGGTTAAATATGGCCACGGACAGCAGCCGCCATATTGAAACGGAAATGTGCCATAACGACATATGCACACATGGTTTCCGGTCTGTTCTCCATATTTCGTCTTCTGTCACTGACAGCTGAGTGCGTCGGCAATAAAGACGGCAATGTATTGTTGTGGCTGTCGGTTACGACACGAAGAGAGTCCGTGTGGAGTCCAGTCCGTAGAGTCCTTTGCAGCCCACTGCGCAAGCGAACGGTGCGAATGTGAGGTGCTTCGTTGCAGGCACACGTGTTGCCACGGTAACACCCTAATTCACTTTCCATGCCGAAATATTTTGCGTTTATACTCTGGGTCCGACAGGGGAAGTGCTGAGCTCGTGCCGCCCCGTACTAAAATAGGTAACATGCTACTATTTCATTCTATCATTTATTAATATTATACTTTTTTCAATGGATGTGTGCATATAAGGGAGGGTGAAAGTGCCTAAATTTGCCTGAAAATAACTTTAATAAGATTACTTGGCTACAATTTCCGTGAAGTTCAGAACAATGGTTTATGTTCATGCAAAGTGGTCGGTTGGCGTAAACTTCAAATATTCGTGGCTTAATCCCTGGCCCTCTTAGATTTTATAATATTATTTTATTTTGAATGCTGGCTTACATAAATTTTTTGTGTTTGCACTTAAATCATTATTCTGAATTCACGTCTCTAGGGGAGAGCAATTTTTCTCTTAGCATTATTGTTATTTTCACTTTACCAACAAACTGACCCAAAATTTTATATCCTAGTCTGAAATCTGTGTCGGTTTGTTATGAACCCTTTTCCATCAACAATTTCTCACCGAGAATTAGCCAAAAGTCATCAGTTTCCAGAGACACCCACCGCTCCTCACACTCCCTTCAAATAAAAACGAAATGAGAATCAATGTTTTGTCGTTCGTGTTTCTGTTTATTTCCTACAAAATGTTTCTCGATTTAAAGCAGCAAAAGCACAAAACAATCATAAAAAACGAACAGAATGGAACCAGCGGATATGACGCCAAATGCAAACGTCAGTATCAAATGAAAATTAATGGGGTTTCATGGAGAAGGAGCCATTTAGCCACGACACGATAGCAAGGACCCAAATGAGCTGATGTGCATGTTTTCCGCTATTCACTTTCAATTCGTAAAAGACGAGCACACATAAGAAACGGAGAAGCGCCTGCTGCCAAAGGGGTTAAAACAAATATGTGGAAAGTTAGATTTCGAAACAAGGAAACCGAAACAGTTCGGTCTTATCGACAGAATAATGCCCTGTACCAACCCCAAATTTTGCTGAAATATATGCATGAGAAGGTTAATTAGAGATGGGGAAAAGGTATGTTTTGAAAAAAGTACCACTGAAAAAGGAAATTTGGCTTAAAGCATTGGTACTCAATTAAAATACTCTGGTAAATGCTCGGCCGAAATATTGGTATCAGTTGAACACTCTTTTGATCATTACTTTATCTACGATAGTGTGTTTAGCAGTGGTGCTCCGTTTGAATCCTTCTTTATAATTCTGCTAGTTCTAGAAGGCATTTGATCAAAAAGTGACTTGATATAGTGTTCGCGATAACGATATACACAGCTGTAGGGCGTAGAAAAATGGTGTAACATTTAACGTGTTTTGTGAATTGCTTGCTTCAAGTTATTCAGCTTTTTATTGTTATTGTTGTTGTCGGGTGCGGATGCGGATGTGACTCAAACCACGGCCGAATGTGCCACTGAGGAAAAACCTAGCTCATATATCAAAATCAAAATCGTGGAATATCCTTTATACGCAGTAGGACTGTTGTGCGAAAACACACAAGCACACAAACATATGCAGACACACACACACATATGCATTTCTATTGTTTTGCGTTCTTGGCATTTTACGAGCATAGCTTAAGGCAAGCTTTTGACTTTAATGGGGTTAAAAACGATATGAAAACAAGAAGCACAGAAATGAAAAAGCTACATTTATATAAGCCAAACATGATGGCATGAGGTCTGATTGGAATGATGCAGAGGGGGATGCAGTGGCTCACTTACGGCTGCAGGATGTCGTCGTCGTCTGCTGCTAAACCTAGCAAAATGCATTAGCATAAAAGTAAATTGTACTATTGCCTTGTTCTGCAGCGCTGCCACATGGCATTCCCATGCAAATTCTCCTTACTCCATGTTGTACTTTTAGCTTATTTACATTCATTTCCTAAGCCAGTTTGCAATAAAAAATCAAATTTAACTTTAGCAGAACGTTTCACAGATATTCAAGAGTCCTGCAAAACATAAAAAATAACTAAAATCTTTTGTTTGATGAAGAGTGTTAATTTTAATGGTTTGTAGTCTCTATAAGAAATTTACATTTTTAGACGAAAATAGTTCAATTATGATCAAAATCTTTGGGAAAATTGTAGAAAAGCACCATATCCTTTAACTTTAAGATATATTTGACTATAACTGACTCAAGAAAAATGCTGCGAATTTTTGCGAATGCATCGTGGAAAAACCTCAGAAAAAAGATTCCCCTAACTTTCTCAAACAGTATTTTTATACATCAGAATATACATTCACACATTACCTTGCGAACTTCAAAAGCATTTGGCTTAATAAGTGGTTAGATATTTAGGATGAAAACATAGAGTCCGCTTCACTGTGGCAGCTGCAGGCAACATGCTAATGCCCCAAACATGTAGCATTCCTTTTTGACGCTTTGTGGGTCTGCCTTTATAATTTCCTGCATTTCAGCAGTTCACAACAAGCCAATCTAGTATACCCGGCAGAAGTTGCTGCTTCCTGCGCTTGCCTCACGAACGCGCGCCCTATTCCGACTGCCACTCTGTGCTACGGCTGCTCGTCTGGTTGCGAGCCTATGTTTGAGGCTCCGCTGCGTGTTTTGTTTCCATTAATTATGTTGTTCCCTTTTTTTTTTGCGGTGCACTTCCTTTTGCCACCATCGCCTCTATAACATCAGGCCAGCGAGCAAAACGGAAGAAATTTACCATCTAAACTTCACGTGCCTTCCAAAGTTTTCTTCTAAGCTTCCTTGAGCGCAATTTTCCCGCAAACTGCCCCAGGATAAGTTTAACTTTTAATTGGATTCATAGCATTAAACGTTTTGTGTTTTTATTTGTCTGCAGTATGCTAAGCGAATTTGCAAAATTACGACCATTGGCCCGATGTATTCATGTGGCTGATCCTTATTTATATACTCAATAATAAAGATGGCCATTGGAAGTAAGGTTTGGACTGACGCATATATATACATATATATATTGGATGCGCGAATATGTATTCCAGCAATTAATTCCTCCCTCCAAGGGTATTTTGGTCGATGTTCGATATGCAAAATGATTAGCTATTAAATATTTAGTCTTGTATTATTATCGACCAGATCTTCACATACATATATCTCAAAAATGCAAGGAATCAGCATAAATGGATTACCGTCATTCGACTCCTTGTGAAAGCCATGTTCTGACTGCGCTAGTATTTCGCACGTATAGTATTGTCCACGTCATGCTATCATCTTGGCCATCTATTAGTAACACGTTAGTAAGCATCTTTATCTTTCTGGGTTCATCTGCGCTGCCTTAATAGCTGGAATATACCCAGAATACGCGCATACATACAAACCGTAAAAGTGTCCATACGGCCACCCCAATCTCGAACCACCGACATGCGGCGCATATTAAGGCCATGCAGGGATGTACTAATAAGTCTCATATTGCGTTTCACTTTGGTGTTTACGGGGCAAGAGGGTAGTAGGGGTGGGAATTAATTGTATTTTAAAATGTGTTTACTTCCAGCAAAATGTGAACTGCAAGATAAACATTCGAGCCACAAGAAACGTTTAAAGTCAACGCCCTTCGCCGCTGTGGAGTCAAAGCGCCGCGCTGTGCTACGCCCCAAAAAGAAAGCTAGATTTCCTTACCGGCTTTTTGAGATATTGGACAGCGTATAGGAATTGACAACCTTACTCTGGCAGCGAGAGAAATTCACGCTGTCACATTAAATTGACATTAACAGACAGCTAAATTTGCTGGCTTGCGCGCCCCTCTCTCACCATCACTTATTGTAATGCGCTGCGACAGGAGGAGCATTGCCAAAGCGCTTTGAAATTGCTCATTTCATTATCGCTACAGCAAGACATTTTTTTAAAATAGCGTCGGAACTTTGCATGTAAAAGTCTTGCATTGATTTTTCATTCGACTGCAGGCGCGTAGTCAGAATTTATATCCTAAGGATTATTCCAACAATATTTCCAACTGACCACGCTCGGAAAATGCAACATTGATACATTTAGTAAACTATATATTCGAAATTTTAAATTTACAGAAAAAAGTCAGAGAAAATCATATATAATGCACGAGAGCTCCGAATTGAAAATCAAGCTCATGTGCATTTTAAAAATTGTATGAACTGAACTCTCTAAAATTTTAATTCCGATAACTTTTGTGTACATTGGCCCATTGACATTTAAATTAGTAGCTTGAGGATACAAAAACGATTCTATACCTAAATTTGTTTGAGATGCAACATCACACATTCTGAACCAACCCCCAACTGCACCCTTCGTATAAGACTCTGCTGTGCTCTGCATTGGCGTTGACAGTGTACGTAGAAGACTGCCTCTCCAAGTGGCGTAAAAGCATTCCGCATGCCACTTTCAGCAGCTTCCTTGTTTGCTGCGCCGCGTCTTAGCGCGCCTCCTTACGCTTCATTTAGTGGCGCAATCAAATCGGTATCTTTACGCGTTGTCTGGGGCGTAGCTGGCGCCGCAAACTAAGTTCGGCGAAAGAGCCTGCATTTACAAGAAGCACTCCGAAGCACTTCACGCCAGTTCCAATTTCTTCGTGTCGGTGAGAGGAAGGCTTCACTGGCCCACCCTCCCTCCAGCTACGTTCATCCCGCGTACACTGCGTAATTGCTCTGCGTTTTTCGCCCGCACATAACTTGGAGCTTGTGTTGAGATTGTTGGTTGTTATTTGCCAATTTCGAATAAAATATAAATGTGCAGAATCGTATTTTTTGTAATTTTAGACCGAATCCGCTGCACTGGGAAATTGGTGTACTTTTTCTTTCAGCTTATGACGTCAGTTTGACACTCGATAAACTCAATAATCATGCTGAGCCATGCTTTTTATGGCTTTTTTTTCGACATAAGCATTTTGATCGAAAGAATGAAGGGGGACTTGTTTGCATAGGGAAATTTGTGCAGGAAACAGGCAAATTTGTGAAGGAAGCGAATTGAATTTCTTTGCCGAGGCTGATATTCGGTATTGATGATTTCAGTATGTTGAATTTGTATTATGATACGTGGGAGGTGGGGACCTGAACCGGCAAAAAAATGAGGTAAATGATATGAAAAAATACCAGACATACATATATTATTTGATTTAAACAATTAAACCACGTGCAATTTAAAACCAATTTAATTTTAATTCAAACAAAAGAAGAATTTTATGCAGAAACTTTTTTGTTTTCCTTCTGTATATGTTGTCCGACTCAGCCAAATAACAACAATATAAACAACTGTTGCGAAAACAACAAAGAAATGTAGCAACTCAAACCCAAACTTCTCTGCTCGATATTTGAGTGAAACTAAAGTGAGGGGGGAACTGCGCAGCTGGGCACAGCTGTCTACGTCTACGCGCAGTCATGCAGTAGGTCCCTTAAAGAGAGAGCGGAACTGTGGAAGGGGAGATGGAAGTAGTGAAACAAGTCAACAAATAATTAATATGAATGTCATAAGCGTAGCGATGGCGCTGGGTAGGGACGAGGCAGGCGGATATGTAGAAGCTGTTGGCGCAGAGAAAGGCAGGGGATACAGTGGAATTAAGCAGGGTTTGTTGAACTTATGTGTCGGTTGACAGGGAGGAGTAGGAGTGGAGCATGAGGAGAAATGGTGTAATTTCATTGAGATTACAACAATTACCATCACATTATGTGCACAAATACAAATTCAAACACAGACGCAGACGCAGACGCACACAAAGCAAATAATTCAAAGCACAACTGGGAGTCACAAACCGGCTGATTTCCGCTTGAGGAGGGGGAGTTGGAGGAATTAAGCGTAAAAGTAGTAAAATGTAACCGAGTGCGGTGAATGTACAAGGAAATGAAAAAGTATTGCGATACGCACACAAATGCTTGTTGTTGTTGTTGCTTACAGCAATAGGTGCTGCTGTAAATTGCTGTTGTGTTGTAATGTTTGTGTATTGTTGTTTTCCTCTAGTGCCAATAAAAACAGCCAAACAAGAGAAACAAAAATGTATCGACCTACGGATTGCCGCCTCCCCTCTTTTGGGAAGCCCAGAGCGAAGCGAACATGTGTCCACTTTCCACTAAAATTTCAGCCTCACTTTTCAAAGCATGTAGTTTCACTTCCATGGAAGACATAGCCTTCATCCTCGGGCTGAGCATTTCATGTGCAGATCTGCTGTGTTTTAGTATATCATTCGTCTGTATTTAAGTTCTTTACAGTTGAATTGAAGTGAAGTGAAGTGATGCAAAAAATGGAATGGAAATTGGGAAGCACACACTCGGCACACACTCTGTAGGTATTTTGGCAAAAGCAACAGTACCTGTTTGGCTTTCTCTTTTCCTTAAAAGTAGATAAATCGTCTGGCACAACATCGTCCCACTTCATTGCACAACATGTCTTCCCCTGCAGCCCACACGCCGACATGCAACACAACAGCTCATTGCAGAGCGATGCTTCCAACTTCGAGTTTTTGGTCTTTTGTTCCCATTTTTCAAGTGCTCTGAGTGCTGCACTATTTTCCTCCATTTTCCTGTCGTACGCACTCTTTTCAGACTTGTGTATTATCTACATACATATGTACATCAGGGATGCAAAATGGTGTCGGAATATTTTAGCGAATTCATTTTATAAGTGTGCCAAATCGGACCAGACTGTAGCAATATCTCAGCCACAAACTTCAACTGGAAAACCAACAAAATTCTTACTCCATCTGTACTGCATCCCTTTAGAATTCGGTGGGTTTTCTAGTTGCAGTTGTCAGCAGTGATCAGACACAACGCAAATGTGTTTTATCTCCAGTGAGCATCTGTGGCTCACAGCTCACATACACCAAAGAGCCGTTTTTGATTGTATTTACTTGTTTGTTTGAGGTCTTTTGCAAATCTTTACCTCTTAGCAGATGCCAAGCTTTCTGTTTCCTGCCCGTATGAGTATGTCGTATGTCCTCTATGTGCAAGCATAGTTCTATATACATATCTACATATGAGTGCAATCGTATATGTTTGAGCATGTGTGCGCCTTTGTATTTTCTATTTCCGGAATGTACTCATAGTTCCCTTTTCATTTTATTGCTTTGATTTAACGCTTCGTAAAGCCTCCTTATTGTTTTCCAAATTTGTAGCCGGAAAAACGGCCTAAAAGTTTTAACATTTCCATATACATATATCTATTGTACATATAAGTAAAGCTAACCGGACTGAGACTTCCATACTTATTCAAAATTAAGCTTGAATTCACTTATACTATTGTCGTTCAATATGAACTTGACACATCGAATCTATCAACCATTAATTGAGTTGTTATTTTTGAAAGTGGAATAAGTCCATTTTTTACAAAAATGTAGATAATGGCAGTCATAGATAAAACTTTTTATAATCTTTCTATGGGTAAACAATTTATAGTCAAAAAAATTTTTGATTCTAGTATTTGGAAGATGGAAGTTTTACCTCTCAATAGTGTTGACACTGAGAGTGAAATGTAAACAATGAAATATCTCGCAATAACAGAAAGTGGACTTATTCCACTTTCAAATATAACAGCTCAATTATTCATGTGCTGGATCCAATTTATAAAACACTATACGTATATACTAACAAATATTACAAAGGCTCTTCCTCTCTGTGCGCGTATTCTGTGCAGGAACAGTAACTCCAAGTTTCCTACTCAGCTAGAAAGAGGTAGTCACAATAGACTCTTATTCAAATTGAATATGCCAGCTGTTTACACACCTCTCAAGTCGCAACTTCCTTCTTGATCCTTCCTCTACCCGGCCCTTGTGTGAATGTGCATCCCGTGACTTAAGTAGCCGACAATTTCATTTCGAAACGATGAAGATGATGATTAATTGACAAGATTGCTGCTGCCATCGTTGCCGACGCATCACTTCAAACTCTTCTATTATATATGAACTTCTATCCTTTTGTTGGTTTGCGCGTACCTCTTTTGTATTCCCGCTGTTCTGCATATTCAACGATTTGTCTGACCTCTACACTTTTCCATCAACCAGCCAGACGAGCAATTTCTTTTGCTTTCTTAGCTTTCCTGCCAGCTGGCTGTATTCTCTTGAGCTGCGTTATCCTGCATGCCCCTCTATAGCTTTGCAGCACATCCTTTTAGGCGAAGTGTATGCCCTGCTCTGATAGATTCCTTTTTGCCAACGCGTCTATTGCTTTTAGTGTGGCTCTTCTTCCGCTGCTACTTATTCTGCTGTTGCCGTTGCTGTTGCTGTTGTCGTTTTAGCTGCTGCTAAAGGATTGCCGGAAATAGCTTGTAGATGCCCGCACAAGCAGGCAATATTTTATATTTATATTTTAACTTGCTGTCATTGAGAATTTGCGATTCACGGCATTTAACTCTTTGTAACTGCGGCACTGCGGCATCTTACGAGCGTGTGTGTGTGGGAGTAGCTGCATGTGTGTTTGTGAGGTGATGCATGAGTGTGTGCACATGTTTTGGGCATATGTATTTTTTATTTCCGTTTCCTTTTGTTGTTATGCCAGTTGCTATGCCGCTTTTGCTACCACACTCCTTCCAGCTGCCGTCACTATTTTCGTTCATGTTCATTGTTGTTGCTGGATTCTGGACGAGTTTAACTTTTGTGAAATGCGAATTTCAAGCGGAGCGACAAAACTCAATTATTTATGCCCGTCACGTCACTCCGTAGGAAAATGGGCAAAATTGCAAATGTCGCTTGAGTGCTTAGAATATTTTGTGCCACTAGCAGCGAAGCCCCTCTGCCGCTGCCACACTTCTACCGAACGCGTTAGTATGCGTGGCAGCAGGAGGTATGCCCGAGGCTTGCATTGCCCGCAGTCGGCGTCATCGTCGTCTTTGCCATGTATTCGCTTCGAATTTGCCAATTTTATTTCTTGCTCTGTTTATTTAAATTTACAAAAAGCCACACACGTACACACGCGCACACACAAACACGGACACAATGTATTGGCTCGAAAAAGTAAGTGCTGCGGAAAACGGTGGCGGCTACGCATATGCCGTGATGCAAAATAACTGAGTACCCATACTCTGGGTACAGGTAATCGCTTGGACCGATTTCGATTCCTTTCTTCCGACGCAGACTGTTAGTGTCGATTAAATACCGATTAAAGCTTTAACTCGATGCCAATATTTCCAACTGCGCTTAAGCTGTCTAGGGTCTAGGACGAACCGCTTTACTTTACCCTAAGCACTTGTAAATGAGAAGAACCTGAACAGGAAAAACCACTTTGATTGAAAACCTGGTATTGTGTATCCACATGTAAAATATTGAGTCCTAACAAATTCTCGAAATTTCACATCTCTACTCGTCTACTTCATATGCAAATAGGAAAAAAGTTGAATTGATTTATGAGCGCACGAACAGGAGAGGTGACAAATTTATCAAATTAAGACTTTTGGAGGGGGTTCTTTGGTTGCACGGCGCTCTGGTGTTAATTGAATTGTAATCCAAGGATGACAGTATAATTTTTTTTATATTTTCGCGTCACACTTTTGTGAGACACGCGACCAAAATATTTTTGGAATTCTGTAAAGGTTTGAAAATTTTAAGCCATTAAAAAGGTTTAAGCAAAATATTTATTCATTAACATAACACTCGTCAAAAGAATATAATTCAAATTTAGCAACATTATTCTAATGTAAAATTCGACATATGAATTGTATTGGTTGCATCAATCTGTGCATTGTAATTTTTGAAATATGCATTAACAGTTTTCAAATATTATTTTTCTTCACTTTAGTTCGTAAGCGCCACCTCTCTATTAGCTACGATTGAACAATATTAGAAAGTGGTATGGTAAAAATGTTTATATGAAAAAATTAGTTTCTAATGACGTTTCCAAATTAAGAAAGGATATTACTATTGATTTCCAAAAACCAAACAAATTAATTCTAAAGAAGGATGCATTGGTGATGCCTAATTGCGTGCCTAGCTGTAATTGGAAATCACATATGAAGCATATGAGCGCACTTGAGCCAGCAGGCAAACCAAGGATCGTAAGGGAAGTGCAAAAGCACACACACTCGAGCGGATTATATAAATTGCACAGGAGCTGGAAAGTGCTATCCGAGTTGCAGCAGTTGGCTGCAAATGATGCGCAGCATCTCCCGAGCGGAAGCGGAAATGCCTGAAAAGAAGTTGAAAACCTAAGCAAACAGCATTTCGCTATTGCTGTGGCGGGCAGCTGGGAGCAAGGAATGAGCCCGTTCGTATTGGGGCAGAGTCGTGAGGAGTTGCAAAAGAAAGTGGAGCGCAATAATGCAACAGCATCGATGAGTGCAGCGGTGGAAATAGTTTCAAGAGACGGTAATGCAAAAAGGCAGGGAGGGAACCGTGCGGCAGATGGCGCTGCTGTCGCACACACACACTCACGTATAATCACTCTTCGACGCAATGAAGGCAGGAATGAAAATGTCAAGGATTATGACACACACACAATCTCACAGCAGCAAAGTGCCGTTAGATGAAGTGTGAAATTTTGCAAATGCGCGTGTGTGTGTGTGTTTGCGCGAGAATGGGAGCACACGCAGTTGAGGGAACACACTTTCGACTTCGGTCGTATTTGCATAGAACTTTGACAGCGGCAAGGACTAAAAGAAGGAGGAGTGCAAAAAGTGCAGCTGTAGGAACCGCAAGAAAAACGGCAGAGTTCTAAAAACTTTTGCCGCATGTTGAGTTTATGCATGAATGCACGTCTGTGTGAGTGTGTGTCTGTGCTAGGAATGTCGATCCCGGAGAATGTTGCTAATACATTCAGGATTGAAAAATTGCAATTCCGCGATCTCGGCATTTTTTGCATTACTAAGCTAAATTGATTTTAATGGGGAAAAGCTTATCCTTTCGATGAAACTGCTTCGGGACCAGTTTTCAGTGCAAGCTTATCAAAATCGATAGTAATCTAAATTTAAACTCTCGAAATTCTCATTGACTTAATTAACTTAAATTTAGCTCCAAAGTTTCACAGTATAAACGAATTTTACTTCTCATCTCCTGATTTTGGGGATTTACACACTTGATTATTCAGTAATGTTTCATTAAAAATTTTAATTTATTTTTGCCTAACGTTCCTCTAGATATGGATGTCTACCTTCTCAATAAAAATTGTATATAGGGTCTAAGGAACCCGAGAAATACCGGAAATTAAGCATTTGAAATCTCCGTATATCAAGAAGCAAAAATGCCACGGGAAACCAAATTCCAGATCCCGGATTCACATGCCTAGTGTGTACACATGTAGCTTGGCTTGAGCTGTGCTTGTGTGTAAGTACGTGAGTGTGTGCCGAATAAGTTCCTGAAAGTATTGAAAGAGAATTGCGGCCGAAGCAAGAAAGTTATGAATTCCAGCCTCGATGCAGCGTCTATTTTTGCACGTACCTATCTTCGGTGTGTTTGTGTGTGTACGCTGCCTTTGTGTTGAACAAACATTTTTATGTGACATATGGGTTCTTTTTGTGCAGAAAGTTTTAACGCTCTTATTAAAATCCCCGATAAAAATGTTTGCAAATATGCGAAAAGTGCAAAAATATGGCAGCAATATGAGAATAAATGCGAATGTTTGTAAGGTGTGCTAGGGAGTGTTTGTACTTGTGTTTGTGTGTTTGAGCGTGTGTGTGTATGTGTGGACAGCGCAATAAAATACTGAAATGTTTGAATAACGTGTGCGGATAAAAAGCATTTTCATTTCATATTCAAATAAAGCTTCTTTTAATGTAATGCAGAAGTGTCTTGGAAAATGTGCTACCATAAAAGAGTGCTCCTTTTTAAATAAGTTCTTTTAAGAACTGCGTTCAATCTAAAACATGCGGATTAAAAACTTTTTATTAGATATAAATTGTGCGACGAACCGAAAGTGCGTCCCGCTGCTAAAAAGTTATTTAATTAATTTTTTGTGCAATAGTAATTAAGAGATAAAAATTTGTGTTCCAAAAGGCATAAAAACCAAAATCCTGTGACGGTGGCATTTGGCACTGGAAAACAGGAAAAACCACATTAAAGAGGAAAGCAGGAAACGGCAAAACTTGTTCCTGGCAGAAGTTCGGCAAATTGTGAGAACATCAAAATGCGCATACAAACAAATTGTTCACGCCTAACATCTTCTTGACATTTTAAAATTTAAATGCACATGGGGGTTGGGAGGGAGTGGCGGAAGGGGATAGGGACCACAGTTGTCAAGCCGATTGTGGGAGAGTTGAAAAACACAGTCATGGGCGTACGGAGGTAGAAGTAGGGCGTAGCTTCCCTCTATAAGTCCGGATTAAAAACATATGCTGAAATTAAATAAAATTTCTTAAAATTTAGTGATAAAAATACGACAGACGAAATTTATACAAATTGTTTCCATCACATCACATTTTCTGTTCTGACACTCTTAAATCGAAACAAATTTACCTAAGTAAAAATATGAAAAATGTTGGACACTTTTCCTAAAAGTTAACAAAAAGTGTTGAGAGCTGCATCAGCATTTTCAAAGCGGCGCCGTAAGAGAATATTTAAAAGTTTTCTTCAATGTTCATCCGTATTCCATACATATAACATTTGGTACTTTTGTTTCCTTTTAAATGTTTGTTTTGAAGTCAGTGAATTCACGATATCTAGCATTTCCTTTTAATTTCATAAAAAAGCTCGAATTTTACATGGAAAATAAATATCTGAATTTTGACTGTAACGGAAAAAGTTGAATGAAATATAAAACATTGCAAATTGTCGAAAATGACTTCAGTCCAAGATTTTAATGACGAAGTATATAATTTGTTGCTCCCACTTTATGAAATCTTGCGTACGCATGCGCCAGCGAGCAACCCAAATGCCTAGGGCATTGCCATACAAAAGTTTAATTGCGAAAGAAGGAGGCAACTTGAAATTGTTTTTGCATAATTTCACCAAAAACGAAAACAGTCCTGAAAAGCGCATCAAGATTTCCCCATTAGGCGACAGGCGTTACGTTGTTGTTGCTGTGTGGTCTATGAAACAAAGGAAAACGCTTGTTTTTAATGAGGAAATTCGGATAAATTTCTGAACGCTCATGAAGCTTCAAAGACCAGACCGCTGCCACTCGAAGCTCGTGGAATTTGGAAACTCTGCAGAAGTCGAACGTGAACTGTTAAATTATGCACTTGACAATGCTAATGCGTCTGGTTGAAGTCAAAGGCAGAGGAGTGCAGCAGGGGGAACTCAAGTGGCGCCTAACATGCCTACTTAAGTGTGCTTGCTGCTCAAGAACTACGCAACTTAAGCGAAAGTTGCATAATCAGATTATTACGACTCCTTAAGCCGTATAGAAGGGCAAGGAAGGTGGAAGAGCACTTGAATACACTTAAGCATGTTCAAATAGCGGCTGCCATACGGAAGGAGCGACTCCACTTGTTTAGTTAAAGTCGTCTAAACTTTGTATAATTTTACACGCGCGCTGATTTCATTCCAAGTTAAAAATTATTTCAAAGCGTAAATCGCATTTTAAAGCAAATCAACTTTTTAAGTACTTTCCTCATACATGCAGACACACGCATACATGCAGACATGCGACCTGACAGCGAAGCACGGAATTAGCAAAGTTCTTAAAAATTATGAAAAATTGCTGAAGAGTGTAAGCACAAGGATAAGAGCCCGAGATGTGCATAATTTCAGTGCTTAGCAAAATGACGACTTACAAAGGAGCACATGTTACAGAAGAAAAGGAGTGCAAATGGCTTGCGGCACTTACGAAGCGCCCTTCAGTGTAGGAGCAAACACATAACGGAGTGTTAGTAGGGTTAATTAAAATGCGCTCGATTTAACTCAAATGGAATTTAATTGCAACAAAATGAAAAAGGTTTTGACTTATGCTTACCGACATTTAGATACAGTAGGTACGTGTCTTAGATATAACGCGCTGTGATTTGTCTAATTGGCAGTATTTAAAATTCAAGTGTCAAAATCAAAAAAATTTTGTGATGGAGAACAAACTTAGTGCAGCGAGAATAGGTCCAATAATGATAACATTTTTTTTATCCATCAAGAAATAGATGTAAATAGAAGGGAGCTTGAAATGTTTCTGATGGATGCGAATACATCTTGTAACAGTTTTCAGAGAAGAAGGGAGCTATCAGATGCAAAGTTCGAGAAAACTTGCTCTTTCTTTGGATTTGCCATTATCCATCTGTTCGTCTGTGATTATAACTATTGTGTCCAAACGAGTTCTGCCAGAGCGAAGCTTTCGCATATTTTCAATTCGAAACAAACACGCCAAGCTCCCACACATATGGAGTCCGATTTTTGGGGACTTTGTTTATAGAGCTTGACTCCACTGGCGTTTTTCTTTTCGCATTAATCTGTCGATGTAAACCGTCTGGGGACTTTCTCTTTTGGGATACTTAAATCAAACAGTGTGCACCCCCGCCCTTCCAAATGCGCATTTTCAAAGTCACTTTACGAGTTACGGGACTAAGAATGTCCACACTTATCGTTGTCCGTACTTGTTCTCGCTTTGATAATACAAAATTTATGTGCTCCGTGCGCAATTCCTCGGCACTTTCTTGGCTGTGCTGCTTCTGCCGAGCACAATGCTACTTGGCCGCCTTAGTCTTTATTACCCAACTTGGAATCACAGCTGGCAACCGGAATATGTTATCTTTGCTCTCCAACCCTCGTCAGCAGCAAATGCTCCAAATTCTTTTCCACTTTTCTGTAGTTTTCAGTTTTCTTAATTCGCTCATAATCCTTTCTTATTTTACACACACTTCCTTTTCCATTTATATCATTGCTGTCGACAGGGAACTGCCAGTGCTGCTCCCTTCCAACTTTGCAACCTAGAAGCGATCCGCTGGGGTAATGTTGGGCGTCGCTTAAATCTGACATGGGCAAATTTATTGCTCGATTACGAAGTGTTCGTCGCTGTGAATGCATGCGTTTGTGTTTGTTTTCGTGCTCGTGTTAGTGTTTTTTTTTTTTTTTTTTTTTTTTTATTGAGGTGAAAAAACCGCCGAAGGCACGCTGCCCCCCGCGGCAGAGTAGTGTGGGATTCGAACCGCACTAAAAAAACACCCCACTCCAAACCCTTGGATCCCCCCGGAACCACCGTAAAGTATTACTTCGGGAGGACGGATTCAGCATTTCTGCTGCTCACCTGTTTCGTTCAGCATCTAGTCTAGCACGATTCCGTGCTCTCTCTGCGTATCTAAGCTCCTTTTGTATCGACGCAATTTCTTCGCAAATCGCATCCCATGCATCTTGTGACTTCAGCATTACTTCCACAATGTTGTTCGGGTTTAGGAGAGTGCCAGTTGCTGTTCTCAACCTATTCCTTACTGCTTCAAATCGCGGGCATTCAAATAGCGCATGCCCAGGGTCCTCACCTGTTTCATCACATGTCGGGCACAGTGGTGAGTCATCGTGACCGAAGCGATAGAGGTAGCTTCGATAGCCACCATGGCCCGTTAGAAATTGGGTGAGGTGGTAGTTGTTTTCGCCATGTTTGCGGTTCAGCCATCTTCCGATATTGGGAATGAGTTTATAAGTCCATCTCCCTTTCTGAGAAGACTCCCAGCGTACTTGCCACTTGGCAATTGATGCTGCTCTCTCATTGTTGCGTTGTTCTCGTCCCGGTCGCGACTCCCCATCCTTCATATTGTACAGTTGCCTGGCTTCGCCTGCCATTATATCGATCGGCAACATTCCAGCGATGACCAACGCGGCTTCGTCAGATACTGTTCTGTAGGCGCTGATGACCCGCAGTGCGATTAGTCTGTATATCTTCTCGTACTGCTTCCGATATGCTCTTATCTTTAGGGATTCAGCCCATATCGGTGCTCCGTACATCAGGACGGAGGTTACCACTCTTGCTAAGAGCAACCGCCTGCTACTCCTTGGACCTCCAACATTCGGCAGCATCCTCGAAAGCGACGTGCAGACTTTTGCTCCTTTATCGCAAGCGTATTCTGCGTATTCTGCTCGTGTTAGTGTGTGTGTGTGTGTGTGTGTGTGTGTGTGTGTGTGTGTGTGTGTGTGTGTGTGTGTGTGTGTGTGAAGTCCAATAAATTGAATTTAATATAATTTGGTAATAATATATTGCATATCAATTGAAGTGTAATTTTCTGCTTCATGTGAGCCAATGAGCTCGCAGCAACGGCGGCAGCATCGAACTGTTAATGGCTCATTTTAAGCTTAATAATGAATTCCTTTTCATTCACCTTTAATGGAACTCTTGCCTATTAAACCAATTTAATTTCCGGGTAATAAAGCTATGCAGTTGTTTAATTGAGTCATAAACCCATTGCAAAACTTAATTATTTATAGAAATTGCGAGTTTTGGTTAAATCGACAAAATTAAAATGTTAAATTTTAAATCTTTTTGCAACGAAAATCAATAACATTTGCATTTTATTAAGATCGGATATGTAATTTTCCAAAACCAAACCCATCGTGTATATATATATGTATGTGCATAGTATAAATCTTTAGCCCTAAGTTGGGATACCGAATAGGTCAGAATGACACAGAAAGGCAAGGAATAGAGGATCTCAAAAAATGTTGACAAGGCTTCATAGAAAAATTATAATAAATTCAATTACGAAGACAAGAGAAAAAACTAAAAAATCTGTGGGTGCGAATTATTTAGCCCAGCTCTCCGAAATGGAGTCAATCTCATTGCATTGTAATATATCTCTGACCCATTTTTTTTCAAATGAAAATGGGAAATGCAGTCGTTATATGTGCAATACCTGAGCTCCAGTAGATACGCGATATTGCCTCTTCTCAGCCACTGAACTCACTTCGATGGCATCGAACGTGGAAATGAAAAAATTCCGATAATGGAGTTCAAGCCAGCAAGCGCCACGCATTCAACTGAAAATCAGTTGCAGCAAAGAGAAGCAATTTTAACAAATAATTTTCAGCAGTAGAAAAAAGTTTTATATATAGTTTTTAATTAATATACCAATTTTTCAGTTCTTCAAGCAGAATAAAAAAGGGGGAAAATTGCAAAAAAAGAGCTCTTTAATTTGTTTGTATTCCTCCATTCAAGTGTGTTTATACTCAATCTCAATTGTTGTTGTTTTCGTTGTTTGCGATGTCCTTGTTGCTCGTGCTCTTGCTGTTGCTGGCAGGAACAATACCAACTCTTAATTGCAAACAAGAAAGAGATTTTCAACAAATTTAAAAGGAAATTTAATTTTTCTTACGTACGCTGCTTGGACAGCGGGCGACACGGCAACACTGGCACTGGCACTGAAACACACACACACGCGTGCATCCATAGAATAGAGCGCACCATCTGTACTACCAAAAAATGTAAATGCCGTTCAAAATGTTTGAGGGTGTTACATGCCGGCACAGAGCGTTCAGCAGCGTGGGCGCTTGTGGCTGCCATTTGGTGGCACCAGCGGGTTGAGTGAACTGCCGGCTGCAGAGTGCGTGCTGTGTATGCGGACGGCTGCGAGTGGGTTTTCCGTCTGCATGCAACGTCCAAAAATCTCCAACGTATCGATTTTTCTTAGACGAGAACTGCCGACGCGACTGCCACGTCAGCAGCTGATTGAGGGTTAAGTTGGCGCAACCACCCCGCGCCGGTATATATCAACCGTCCGAAATTCATTCATCTACTACGAGCAAATAATTCCGGCATTTCTTCTTTTGGCTTGTTGTGCGTGCATTTGCCGGAATGCGTCCTGCAGTACTACAGCACAGCCGTACAGCCGCGCAACGCAACGTAACGCAGCGAAACCCAACCATCGAAAGGAAAATGTTAGTAAGAGGGTGGTGAACTGCAGAAAGCGGTGGCTGACGGAGTAACGCAATTTAAGATTTGAAAAGCGGGCGCATTTCAAGTGCGTATGCCTGTGTGTAGATATTCAAAGTTGAAGAGGGGGTCTCGGTTGCTTAAAGTTTTGCGAAATGTAAAAATGGGCATACCAATGGGAAAAGGATTGATGCAAGCAACTCTCTGCAATCTTAAACGTAAACGCAAAACCCAAGCGCTCCCATGCTCCACTTCAGATTGCTGTTTCCTCTCAGCACCGCGGGCCCCCTCTACACTCCTCTACACGCCTTCTGCATATGCATTTATATTTTACTATGACTTTCCAGCTTTCGGGGTTCATTAGACCCGACGTGGAAATGTGCGAGAACAGGCAGACTAAGGAGATCAGCAGGAGGTAGGACTAGCTTAAGAGCATTACCATAAGCACACATTTACATTTGGCCAGGACGCTTAGCAATTTTGAAAGAACAGTTTTGAGTTCTTGCTTGTCTTGGGTAATAAAGCATCTAAATAATTTCTCCCAGCCATGCAAAAAAACCCAATACAAAGGATGGAAAAGCTGCAGCAGCGAAGAGCTTAGAAAATATTCAACGTGAGTTTGGCAACATTGCCAATAAAAAATGTGGGCCTTTAGAATGTGTACAACTACGCGGCGTGCGGTGGCTGTTTATTTTTGTTCAAAAGCCGGGCATATTTTGAAGCTTGCGGAAGAAATTAACACAAACAAACAAACCAAAGTGGCTCGGCTTTCCCCCCTTGTAGTCGGCCATAATGGAATTAATTTTATGTTAATTGCCTTCTTGCTAACAATTACCACCACCACCAACCACCACATCCCCCAAGCTGGTCGGCCATACCATGATACCATGTGCCCTACCGCCGTCTTGCGCGGGGCAGTGGGGCTGAAGTGTCGTGCAGGAGTTCTTGCCAAGAAATTAGCTGCCGCAAGGGCATAAATGCAGCTGTTTGAATTTTCCTCCATCGTACAATGCCAGCCCGAGGCAAAAAGTCAGCAGCAGTCAGCTCCCACTCGCTCCGTCCCCCCTTGCCAAGCGCATCTGGTGTAAGGCACGAAATGAAACGCGCGTAGAGTATTCTTGTCGTCAAAGTATTTCTCATATTTGCATGCAAATTGTGCGGAATTATTAAAAGAAAATCCTTATCATCACAATTTCTTCCTTCGTTTTGCTCCTTGCTCCGCATTCGCTCGCAAAGCAGAATTGTGAATATTTTCACTGATATTATTTGCTCTTTCTGAGAGGATTTGCGGGGCTTTACGTTGAAATTTTATTGCTTGTATATAATTTAATCAGATACCTCGAGCCACAGTCATTCCCAATGGCCAGTAAAGCCGGAATGCTACAAAAAAAAAATTTATTGTTTGAAACACTTTGCTAGGATAATAGCAAACATTAGCAAAAAAAGGGATTCTTATTGCAACATTAGAATATTGCTTTCGAATTCAATTTTCCTTGCAAGACAAGAAAATGTCCTGTAATCTTCCTGGCTGCTGAACTGTGTCAGAAAACTTACTGTAAAAGCGTCAACGTTGGAGTATGAGCGTCTATTTCGGAATTCTCGATATAATGCGCAATATGCATAAAGGCATGTTTGAAGAAAAATAACACCGTGTGGAGAAAAAAATATATCTGACAGTTAATCATAATAGAATATAGTAGAAATAAAAATTTGCTGGCGGTAAAATGTTTAGATTATGCTTAACTGAATATTGATCAAACGGGCCTTAGAAAAGCTTTCGACAATACCTCTAAATTGTTGTTGTAGCTGTTGATGTTCTCTTCAAGTTAGCTGCTAATTCAAGGAGCGCTCGAAAAAATGGGAGAGGTGCCACAAACCGGCGCGATACTACTGGCAATATATGTATATTATAGTTGAAGAAGCTCCGCTTCAATAAGTTCTACTTGAAAGCAGTTAACTTTTAATGCAAATCCTCGCAACCGGATAAATGTCAGGCTTTGACATTTGCTACACGTTATTAGTGTAATAATTGCATTGCCTACTGCAGCCACACAAGCACACACGGGTTTGGCAGTTACCCACACAAATGCACATGGTTACATCCACACCTGGGCGTCAATGGCGTGTCGATTGTGCCGCAATTGCCCAACTTGATTTAGAATCGAACGAACGGTCAAATGGGAATCGGTCTGTGTCACGGTTATGTCCTTTGTTATGAAGCACAACAATAACATTTAATTGCAACACATTTCCGTCCGTCGCAGCACACACACACATATTCGCCTAACAAAAAGAAAGAACTAAGAATCAATTGGAAACCATCGATCCTTTCAATTATTTATTTATTTTATTCATTACAGGAAAAATAATAACTTAATTATTATTTTACTAAAATATAGAAGTGCTAGCAGCAAAGGCTAAGAATCAATCGGAAACCATCGATCCTTTCAATTAAATTTGCTTCTTTGTTTTCACAATTCACAATTACACGTTCTTCGAATGGAGTACAAGAAACAGCATACAAAAAGTTACGAACTTAAGTTCTTCATATTATCTGAATTGTATTCTCTTAAAACAATTCTCAATTTATTACGATATTTTAGGCTTTTTCCTAAAAATGTGTCTTTATAAACTAGTTCTTATCTTTAAGTTTGCAAGTTTTGTCGCTAATCTATTGGTTATAAGAAACATACATATTTGAAGAAGAAGAAGTATTTTATCAAATTCCTTAAGACCCTCAAAAAGTCAATTGCATTTATGTAAAAATAATAATTTTTAATTTTTATATAGACATAAAATAAATTGCATATTTTTATTATTTTAAAATATTAGAGGTTAATATTTATTTTTAATTCACCTTGGCTACGCCCATGAACGTGTTCACGTCCGGCTTACATGTTGATTGTGTGCGTGTGGCACTGCGTGAGTGATTGTCTTTATGCATGTTAACAATTCGTTTGTTAGATTTAAACTTTCAATAATTTTGTAGTACGTGTACCTTGCAAAAAGCTTTCTTGTTGTACTTGTTGCTGTTGTTGCTGCAGTATTTTGTAACTTGACACTTTTGTGCGTGTTTTGCTTGTTGCTGTTTTTGCATTTGGGGCTTATGTCAGGTTTGTGGTTTGTATGCGAGTGTGTGTATAGTGCATATGTGTGCGAATGTGTACCCAGTGGAGAAGGAAGGCATTAATTCTATGCCCTTCCACCAAGGTGTTGTAATTAATCGTTGTAACTGTTGACAAAGCAGAAAATCCTTTTTATTCCTTACCCTCTGCATTCTAAAGAAGAAGGGCCAGAATTGTTCCATGGGCAGAGATGATGGTGAGCTGTGCAGTTTGGTTGCTTAGAAGCAACCTTGCCCTACAAATTTTCCTACTGGGCAACAAGCACACAACTTACCAGCGTCTATTGTAGTTAAGTGAAATTGGGTTGCCGGCAGCGACGCTGGCGCCGCTTTGCATTGTGCGGTGTGAAATGCAATTAGACACAATTACAAGATATGCCGGAAACGTGTCCTGAGCGTGAATTTGCGAGCGAGAGCAAACGATGTTTTGGAAGCATCGACCAAAGATTGATGCAACATTGTTAATTATTTACTACGGTGACCACATCTTCGATATAACAATACGGAAAATCAAAAAAAACTCGAGTAAAATTAAATTTTCAAGATATTCTCGAAAGCATTCTGCCTATTTAATAATTTAAAACCATAATTTCATACTAACGAAGAATTTTTTCGATTTCTCTTTATTTACAGTGTGGTTTGGAAAAATCTACGTGCAGCGTTCATCACGATGAGGCATCAAACAACTACAATAATGGTACATATCAACATTTTCTCTAACGAAAATAGCAACGACAATTACAACAACAAGAGCAAACATCAGGGCGAAATCATCACCAAAGTAAATAACATGCAGCAACAACAAAGTAAATATCGCTACAACAATCACAGCGACAACATCATCGACAGGATAACAAGCGATGGACGTACAGAATTCGCCTGAATTGTTGAATTGTTGCAATTGAATTTCCCAACAAAAACAACAACATCAAGAAATATTAGTTTAACGCAAGCGCAAACAAAAACAACAACCGACACGAAATCAAAAGCCAAGTAAGCAAGCAGAACGATAAAAATCAATTTGGACAACGCTGATTTCTGATTTCGATTCCCCTTCGACCCCGCTCGACACATCGCGAGACACACAGCAGGGTCAGTGTTGGTGCAAAACATGTCCATTACTGGCTCCTTGGTCGGCTACGAGAATAATAACGAAGTCGGCAGCAAGCGCAAACGACGCTCCCTCCTTCACAACAGCAGCGTCACCAGCTCCATGGGCAAGAACTGCCCGCCCAGCCTCAACTCGAGCATTTCCAACTCGGTCATCACAACTGCCAGCAGCAGCCTGAGTCACCAACAACAGCAGCAGCAACAGCTGCAGTTGCAGCAGAAATATATGAACTCGAAACGGAAGCATGGCAAGTACAACAGCATGATGATGCATCACTCCGGGCATATGGATCACGGGCACTACTCGTATCTGCATCTGAACTCGCTGTGGTCCATCTGGTACGGCGTGCTGCTGACCCTCTTTCAAGGATATTTGGCCGTACATGGCGCTTATCGGTTCCTGGGTAAGCAAAACAATCGCTACGCGCAATTTATCTTATTATCAAAAAAACTTATAGTCTAATTCTGAAGACTGGCGAATAAGAGTGCCAAGAAATGCGATATTGATATACGGGTTATGAATATGGAAATGTTGACAAGCCAAAGACATTAACGAAAAACTACGAGTCGGTGCTGAAATGTTAAACGGGACTAATTTCCATCTCTCTTACGTAACATATTACATTCGCGTAATACCGCAGCGCTCATGCTCCGAATGAGGTTCATTTTATTTCCTCATAATATAAAGTGATTTAAGTTTTCCTCATTACTAGTTCTGAGACAGCGTCTAGCGCTGTTAATGCAATTTATAGTGATTCCACATAAACACACACACACACACATTCACAGCGTGCACATATAAACATTAACTCTGCAACGACGACATACTTACTAACTCCTCTCATCCGTAGGCTGCTCCCTGATACCATGGAAAATCGAGCCAGTGGCCGAGCTGAATTTGCAGATTGTGCTTTCCGGTGTGGTTTTCATATTGCTGCCAGTTTTCTTCACTTCAGCAGTTTTTAAAGTAAGTAGTATTTTATAACAAATGAACAAAGCGGTATTTCACTTCGTCCCCCCACAAACTTTGAGCGCCTGCAAAGTATATAAAATGCACCCCATAGTCAGTACATTTTATTTTATGTATTTTGCCGGAATGACGAGGTCCAAGGAGCCTGTGCGGATATGCTTTTTGCCCAGCATGGAAGCTTATGACACAAATGAACCCACAGTAAGGAGACTCCCCAGCAAACAATAACAAAACAAGTGGGAAAGCATTGTGTTTGATTGCACCGGCAGTGCCATGCCCAACAACAACAATACATTTGGTGGGCTTATTCATGGTTGCACTTCCCTAGGCTGGCAATTATTCGTCATTTATTGCTCTGATTTTCATGTTAATGCTTTTCGAAGAATCCACAGTTTCGAAAACTAGAAATTTTGACTTTCGAAGAAGAGCTAGATGATGGTTTTGTTCATATACTGGAACTCACACTCCAAATAAGGCTTTCCTTGTTGCTATGATCGTAGGGCGTCGCAAAAACACAACTGCAGCATCTGCAACAAAAACAACTGCAGTGACAGGAGCCATATTGTGCTGTTATAATTTGATTCTTTCCTCTGTTGTGGCCTTATTTTCAGTGGCATTTCATTTCATTATTTAATTTATTTGCAATAAACACTATCATCGCTTCATTTCGGCCCGGGCTGTTGTCCCGCACTATCGCACTGCACGAGCGCTCCACTGCTCCACTCTTCTAAAAAGGCAGAGTAGACCGACGGACAGGCAGACGCACGCCGAGCGGACTCTGTCGCCACTGTTGATGTGTGCAGGCAATACTGTCAGCCAGCCATGATGCTTCCGTCAGTTCGTTTGCGGTTGTTGCTTTTGTCAGGCCAACGCGCCATTTTGTGTGTGGCGCTGTGCACCAGCACCAGCACCAACAGCAGCAGCATCACCAACGACACCAATGGCTGCCATTGCTGCATCATGCTTTTATCGGCGTAATGAATGCAATTATGGCTTTTCATATTTTGTTGCCTTTGTTTATTGTCCTTACTTATAGACAATTTAGTGGAGCACGTTTGATAGGAAATATTGCAGAGTGAGCCGTGGGCAGGCGGCAGCATGCAATGAAGTTTAACTGTTCTTGCAGACATTACCTTAAATTGCTTGAAAATATTGTAACACCAAAACTTAGCAAACAAAATTTAGATGCGACCTACCAACAGTCCGACTCCTCCAAAATATTCACATTTTGAATTCCTTGTCAAAAACTGATCCCTGAAAGTAACTAATTCAAAAGATATGGCCACTTTTATGCACCGTTATACGTTACATCCATAGTCACGACACTTTAGAATAAGTTTTTCAAAACCACGTTTTTCCAACTAGTAAACAAGAAATCTGAAGAAACAATCATTCGAATTGCCTAAAAAATTTTTTCTGTTCTGTTTCTGTTCAAACAATAATTTTTATTGGCGGATCAAATGAGAATTTAATATTTAAAATTAATATTACTTTTGTAGCAAGAAAGTCGAGAAAAAAACAAACAAAAAGTATTGATAGCAATTTAAATTCTAAATTTCAAAGTGCGTATTCTTTATCACAAAGCAAAATATTTCGCCTGAACAATATCCTTCCAAATATTTACTACTTTAAAATTATAATTACAGCAAAAATTATATAGTTCAGCGTAGTTTAAATATGCATTTAATCGATGGCTTAGGACAACAATTTTTATTTCTGGTCCTTGGAAATTATATATGGAGTCTGGAGTTAATTTCAATAGAACTTAGATTTAATTAAAATTGCGATGGGGTATAATCGTCAAAGGCGACTAATACGTGCGGTATCGCAGATAGTTGTTTCTACCTATATGGCAGTGCGCAGCCAGAAGAGTAATTTAGTCCGTACTGCAGCCGACTGGGCACAAAAATAAGCAAAGCAAACAGCTCCGGCAGGCGGAGGAGCCGCGGTACCGCAATTTTAGTCAAAGCAGGAAAGCTGGCAGCCGTAATGAACGCTTGCTGCCACAAAGGATAGCGACGCTTGCACGTCCAACGGAACGTCGGTCTCTCCTTGCTTCCGTTTATCTGTCTGTCTGACTGACGCTGCTGCTGAACTGTAATGAACCCCAACCGTGCATGGAAGAGGCAACGCTGCACATAAGCGCAGCTCGATAGTTTTCCCGGCTCTGGCAGCAACAATCCGAACGTTGCCGCTGTGCAGGCGGCTTGCTTCCGTCCGCTCTCTGCGCAATTATGTGCAATTCTGATAACAAATATTGTGGCCACACTGCACCCCAATCATTGCCAGCCACCCCCGCCCAAACAAATATAAACACGCCGTCAATTCTAACCGCTATATGTATATCCGTATGTAGGGACATCGAAAATTGTTAATTCGGAACGTGCATGCAAGTAAACTTTTATGAAAACAAAGTGGGGCAACTACTTGCTCAAGGCGCAAAAGTGCCGGCTGCTAGTTGGTAGTCTAGCGGGGTTGCTAAGGAGTCCCTAAATTTTATTTGACAGGAACGGAAATTCATATTTCCACCATTTGCATTTTGCCAAATTATGTCCACATTCCATAATGGGGCACTCGAAGTACATATTGTGAATGTGGCAGTGATATGCGAATGCTTGCGAAAAAGTTTTGTCCCATTTAAAGCTGGCTTAACACGACTCAAATTTACTCAACTTCCATTTGGAAGTGAATATGATTAATTAAATTTAATTAATTCTTTTCACTTTTATTTATTTCAAATTCGAAATTTCAACGAGATAAAATTCGTATACCGGTATATTTTGGATAGCTGAAATCAAATCTAATGCCGGTGTTCATTGGCTTTGGTATTGAAAATGTTTGAAATATACTTTATAAATTTTCAAATTTAACAATTGCGAGTTTATTGTTTTCTGGTAATACAAATAAACGAACTAAGTGCAGCAAATTTAAGCTATGGCGGCAGATAGCAGCTGCATATTTATGTATTGACGTTGGGCTTCGCGGTTATGAATGATGTCACTGATGACACTGTCATCGATCCCCGATTTCTAATCTTTAATTCTTAAAATCATATTTTACACATATGTACATATGTACATACATATGTATATTTATATGCGCATATGTGTGTATCCACAACTTCACTGATTTCCGTTGTTCTTACACGTTTGTTTACGTTTGTTCCATTGCAGGTCGGAAACTTGGCCAACGACGGCGTGAAATTGGCAACGGGCTCCAAGGAGCGGCGCTGCTCCATGGCACCGCACGACGGCCTGGAGGAAGAAGCACGCGGCGGTACCCTACGTGCGCTCTGGACGCACGGCGGACCGACGGCTGCGTTTGTGCACATCGTGATTGCGATGTGCCTGCTGCTGCCGCGCCTGCTATTGGAGGCGAGGGTGATTGAAAATGGATTGCTGCCAAGAGGTAATTAAACAAAGGGACCATTGCAGTGGTTGCTGAAAATCAGATAGCACGCGGTAGTGATGTGCATAGCTACTTCGATACTGTTTGTATAATGGGACAGTATTCACTATTGCTGTTATTCTGTTGTATTAGAATTTTAATACTTTTGAGTGGCACTGTATGTATTTAAAGGACAAAGCTCCGATTTCCCCCCTGAAGTATTATTAATACAATTTCCATAGCAAGGAATATTGTATATTATCTGCAATTAAAAAATATTTTTTATCGCGTTCACTTCGAAAATTTAAAATAAGTTTTGAGATCGGTAGCTTAGCTACTTTGAAAACTTACTCTTTCGAAGGTTTTAATTGAGATGAAATGGAATTCGTAGGAAGTACTCAATACAAAATCCAAACAGCTTTGACGTGGTAAAGTCAGATGTAAATAATAGTAATAGGGAAAAAAATTAAATTAAGTGTTAACTGAAAAGCTCATACACATTCGCATAAACACGAACAGATAGCAACAATATTACAGGCGTAACAGCCGCATTATTAACGCCATTTTGGTTTCTGTCATCGCTGTCATTGGCGATGGGCTTGTCAAAAGCAGCGGAAGGGCCCATTTGTTTGCATTTTTTAACGACTCAATTGAATTTTGAAGCTTTTGAATTTCACTTCCGCCAGCTCACACATGAGTATATGGCTGTGTGTTTGTCTGCATGTGCTTGTGAATGTGCGTCTGTTATGTATGGGTAAGAGAAACGCTAGTACTTCCGATATTGGTGGCATCTGCCGTTTTGGCTTTTTGAGGCTTTATCAATTTTGATTGTCATTTTGACAGTGGCAGTTTTAATTGAATTAAACTGCCGTTTCATTCAGACAGAATCTATTTGTATATATGTACATACGTGAATCTGATTGTACATTTGCGGAATGGAGAAAAAAGTGCGATGAAAAATTTCTGACACTAATAAACAAATTCAATCAAGAGCACATAACACTTACGAGTAAAGTGTACTTTCGTAAGTTGTTAAAAAATGTCGTCGCTTACACAGAAAAGCTATTTATCACATTCCAACAACACAGATTTTTATCAATTTATTTTTAAAATTGCGACTCATTTTGTATCGTGTCACAATACGATATACAAACTAAACTCGACGAACAAAACGAAAACATGCGATATCGGTAGGCATGTGTATATCTTCAATATTCCCCTGAGAACTCGCCGCTGGATAGTAAGTAAAAAGTTTTTAAACAAATTTATTCGGTTTTATTGAAATTTTTACAACTTTCAACGAAAAAAAGTCAGCATTAAGTGCACATATTATGATGATGAACTCTGCACCGGAATTCCCTTGGCAGAACCCCGGACAATTTTAGTTGCCTTTCGACTGCCATAAAATAATTCCCGCGTCCCAAGCGTTGTGATATCCACAGCACCAGCCTGGTGCAACAACAACAAGAATAACATAAACAACAACAGCAATACTAATGATAATGATAATAATAATAAGAGCGTAAAAGTGCCAAAAGCACAAAGAACTAAGGAAAGAACGAAAAGCGAATTAAATGAAAGAAGAAAAATTAACATTTGTTTTAGTGGCGCCTAATAGAAAAGAGATGCAACGGAAGAGAAAGAGCAGCGGAGGAAGATGATACGCCGAAACGGCAAGTGGCTCGTAAAAACCGCAAAATCTGCAGATTAACCAAGCAAAAATGGCGCAGGTCTTGATGTGGGAGCCACGAGGGTGTGTAAAAGGCACAAGGGGTTGCCGGAACGCGGCAAGGATGGGCGGGTGCTGTTTGTGGGCAAACTCGTTAAGTCTTTAACATGAATAATGATAAGTTTAGTTAGTCCGCCTTCTTACGCAGCGTCTTGGGCCACTTAGCTTCGTTCTTGGCAGTTAGAAGCGGGTGGAGGAAATCGAAGCTGTTGGGAAGGACCACTCACTCGGTTTATACGGCCTATAATTGCGCTTACCCAGCGCTTAAACGACCAAATGAATTATTTATGAGCCAAGTAAATTTTGCTTGTCGTTTTGGTTTTTAGGGAAAATGTTTGTTCTCTTTCTATTCTTCCAATGAGGAGTAGAGTTAATTATCATATTGAAACTAGTAGGCGAATATTTTCTGCCGAAAAAAAGTAAAATTAAAAGTCACAAACAAAAGTCAAACTTCACTATTTTGTATCAATTGATGCCCTTTCCTATGGAAGAATAACAATTAAAGTAGCAACCCACAGTGACTTTTGTGAAAATAAATTCATGCTATTCGATTTTTAAATGCATGTTTTTAAGGCTCACAGAACTTTGCTTATGTGATGACCAACGAATGAAGCACTTTATTTTCCTTTATTTTTTTCTATCCCTTCAAATGAGGCATCCCAAGAAGTGGCACAAGCATCTTCTAACAAAAGCAAATGCCAAATGTTAGGGCTTCGAAGAGGACCACACGAAAAGGGGACGAATCTCTGTGCGAAAAAGCAAACTATGCGCTCAAGCAGAAATTGAAATAAGAACGGCAGAAAATGAGAAAAGATTCGCCGGGGAATTGAAATCTCGCAGTACGTATAAAGAGACGAAATGACTGAACGTCGGCAGCAGCACTACACTACAAACACACAAACACACATGCACTAACAGAAAAAATCAACGGCAACAAGAAAGAAGTCGATCAATAAACGTGGAAAAATGTTTAAAAAAAAGAAGAAGCGCTGCGAATTTCCCCCATTTTTTTAGCAATATATATGAATATTTCCTCTCGGCTCGCTTCCGGCAATTTTTAGTTTAGCGATGAAATAGAGGAAGTGCATCAATTCAAGCACAGAACCAAGCGCATTAAGCTCCACTCTTGGCTAATAGCAGTGAGCGCATCGAATATACTGGGTTGAATGGCAGGAGTGACAGCAATGCGAAAGAGCGGCAGCGGAAATGGCGACTTTCAAAATAAGCGTGGCCAAAAATAGTAAACGTTGTGAGGACGAATCATACTGCTTCCTTTAGAAAACCACAATCCAACGAACCGCTCAAATACCGAGGTATATACATATGTATGTACGCTTATGGACGGATTGGGGTCGTGTCTTTCAACCGATTTGGATAATCTCGGAACTTGAACTAGGAGAAGCGTCAACTAGGAGAAGCATCAGAAAGCTATTCTAATCCTTTCTATATACTTATGTCCATCTTATATGCCCTGAAATAGTTTGAATTTATCTTACTGAAATATCAGTCAGCTAAAATTTTAGTTCCAAAGATTACCTTAATTTTTTTCCAAAAGTGGCACAATTACGATGTGAGGGGAAAATGGTTAAGCTGCAACAAAGAGAAGCTTTTAGTGCGCCATTACGCTTAGTGCGAGTGTATGTCACCTTTTTTAATTCGCCATCACTGTCAGTGCCGCTTCCACCAGCATCACATTCACATCTTCCTACAATCGTCATTCCCAGTCACTTGCTATCAATGACAGATATTGTGGCCATGTTGATTGCGAAACTTTTCAGCGTCGCTGTTTGTTCTTCTCTTTTTCACAAGCTATCCTCTACACGGTGTTTCTGCGCTTTGTATTCGGAACAATGACCGTATTGAATGCGCTAAAGACCACTCCATTTGGTTGCATACATGTTCCCTTGGCTCCACCGAAGTTCCTTTCATTGTTCGAGCCTCCCTTCGGGCTCAGAACAATTGCGTCTAACATTTTCGAGTTTTATATTTGGTTCAGTGGGCCACAAACAAACAAATACATGCCAGAACTTAACCACAAATGCACACACACACTTAAATATTTAAACTTCCTTTGAGTTTCACATGCATACACACATATGCGCACACATGTCAGCACGTATTGTCCGCATACGTACATATGCAAGTCGCAGTTCTCATGTGACGTAGTAGCAGGAAAAGCTTATCTTTATTCCTGCGCTGTGGTGGAACCAGCTCCTGTTTGTACATCCTTTGGTTGGTTTTTCAGATTTTGTAATTTTGGCATTTTCTCGCAGCAAAATTTACTCAAACGTTTTGATTTGTATTTAACTGAAAGTAAGACTTTCAGTTGACATGAGAAGGGTAAGCTCTTTTTCTCATTCATAGACACTCTATCAATCCCACAATGTGGTTTCGGGGTAGAAGGATACTATTATGTCATTAAAAAAACTCATACATTTACTTTTCATTAGAAGCTACTACTATTGTCGAAAAACTTGACTGCTACCGTAATATAGTCGATCCAATAAACTGGGGAATTCTATACACAAAATGGTATACGAACACAAACAGTCGCTGTCACTTTATTCAGATTGCCCTTAATCTTGGAGCAGTCGAAATAACCGAACTACAATAATGACCAAGTTGTGCAGTATATAGATCTGCAGATGAACCCCACTAAAACTTAATTGTTTGTATATCATGCTATTAAATCCCTCCCAAATCCAATTTCGCTTTGTCAAAACCAAGCTATAACTTCTTCTCCCCTCCATTCCATGCCAACGTTGGCAATAAAACCTGCACATCAAATGGGCCTGCCGCTAGCGCACCGGGTTATTCTTTATTGCTTTTGCTTTACACCGTAGTTAATATCGTAACATTTCACTTTGCGGTCGTCGACTTGAGTTGAGATTGAGCAAAAATATTACTTCCAACTCTTCTCGTAAATGTTTATCTTTGTGATGTGACATAACCATGGGCGTATTCTTCTTCATCTTCCTTTTACTGCCAAGTGCTACTTATCGTAATATGCTCCTGAATACTAGGAGCGTGCAAATCCACCCATAGTTGAAGAGCGTTATTATTAAAAATCTTTACATCCGTGGAAACTATATGGGACATTAGTTACCGTTATAATAAGGCCCCCAACTAAAGTCATACTTAGCGGTTTGTTTTAGGGCTATATCCATGATCTCTACGCTTGAGGTAAGCAAAAGTAAAGGCTACGGAAGCCGAGATAGGGTGGATTTAGGCTCTGCTTACCTCTACAAATGCCGGGAGAAAGGGAGCGAGAGAAATGTGAGGCAATAATTTGGTGCAAAGCAATTAAGACGCACTTTCACCGAAGTACGCCCATCAATCAGGCACTCCTTTTTCAATAGCGAAACACAGCTCATGCATACTTAATGAGTCCGTGTAATTTGCTGATATCGATGCTCTATTCCCTTACTCATCTCAGCTGCGTATCTGCTTTTCTTTACTTCGCAGAGACCATTTGGCAGACCGAGCTGGATTTCGTAGCCGTTAATCGACGCAATTTGATGGTGTTGTCGGTGGTTACATCCCCATATCAGAACCTGTCCAATGTCGACGATGAGGACTTCTATAATGACACCATGTTTACCGCCATTGGCACGGGCGCTGGCAGCAGCAGCATCGACATCGGCGGCATTGGAATAGGCGGCATAAATGGGAATTTCCTTGAAACGATGAGGGCCGATAAAGCGGCGGATAAACAAGCTGGCAAGACGAGATTCTTTGAAGTGCCCGATTTAATTAACAGCCCAGATAGGAGCGTTGAAGATACTAACTATGATGAGCAGGAGCAGGCGCATGAGCAGGCTGCGATTGCCACAGGGGGGCAGGGCAGTGCGGAGTTGCCAAGTGGCAGCCGTCGTCGCATAAGTGTGCACGAATTCAAAGGCTCGAACGAATTTCTGCCGGCAAACTCTATAAACCCGCATACAGCAATGGCAACTACATCGACGACATCGTCAACGACGACGACAACAACAACACCAACAATACAAACAACACCAACAGCAACAAGCAGTAATCTCTCGTTAAGCAAGAAAAATTACGACAAGGGCTGGGACAAGTTGGCCACGTTAGAAAAAGCAAACAGTCTGAGTAATGGAAAGAGGGGCGCTGCAGAAGAAGGTACGACACCGCTGATGACAACGACGATGACAACAACAACATTAAAAATGGCGCCAAGAACAACATCAACTTCTACGTCTCCGTCTCCGTCTACAACTAGCAGCGCAGCGCCTGCCAGCGGCAGCACGAGCACGAGTAGCAGCCTGACAACCACGACGGCAGCAGCCACGACTGCTCCAAGTGCGATAGCTCAAACACAGCCCACTCGAACTCACACATCCCACCACACACACCACCATCACGCTCATAATGGCAAAGCCGCGCGCAAACATGGCAATCGCCAGCATCGCCCACGCGGCCAGAGCCATCGCCGCCATCACGCCACGAGCACGGCCACTTCCATGTACGGCGCAGGCGGTCGTTCAGATGAAGCGCACTCCAGCTCCTCTTCCTTCTCCTCGGAAAACGACAGCGCACGAGAACGTGCGCACTCCCCTGAGCTGCAATCCCACAAAGCAATCGATTTGAATCGTCTCGATGATTTTGAAATGGCAACCGTTCTCGAGCACCATCCCACCGGAGCAATGCAGCTGCCAGTCGGCAAAACGTTTGCCCCAACTAGAAATCTGCCCGCCAGCTCCGCGGAGGATCTCGATTACGTGCGGCGCGCTTCCTACCCGAAGTCCACCTCTACGGCCAGCACCACTACGCGCGACAGCAACATACACATCGTGAAGCCGGAAATGCTGCCCGAAATCATACCATCCACGCCGGTCTCCAGCAATTCCAAAATAATTGAAATCAAAACCAAACCGAAGAAGGTTAAGCGCATGGCCGACGATGAGCTGCAGGTGGAAATCGAGCCGGAATATTTAATTGGCGACTTGCCCGGCAACGATTCCAGCGAGTTTGTGGCCGCAGCCCCATCGTCGCTGGACACGCCCACCGCCGCTAATGCAGGCAACGCCAACCTTGAGGGCAATGCCAACGCGCCAATGCCACCGACCAGCAACAGTGTGGTGCGGCTCGATGGGTTCGCCGGCATGTTGCAAATCTTTTTCGGCATCGAGCACCCAATTGACGTGGCCGTGTTCGCCCATCCGCCCAGCGCCGAGTTTGTGAATCTGCTGTTGGCGCTGCTGGTGTGGTGTGTGCGCTATCCGGCCGTCTTCTGGACAACCACCAAGTCGTTCGCCACTGTCTTCAGCATACAAATGATTGCCGCCGCCATGGACATCATCTTCAGCTACGTCGGCGTCTCCAATCTCTACAAGTTGCAGGTGTACAGCGAGGCGATGCCCATTCAGAACACCGGCCTCATACTCAACGGCGTAGTGACGCTGGCGCTGTTCCTGCTGTCGACGGTGCTGCTGATTGCATCGTCCATGATTATGTACTTGTACGGGCATGGTCGTCTGGCTGCCAAAATGCGCGATCGCTCATTAATCACGATGAAATCGAGCGAGACATGGATTTATTTCGCCCACTGCGCCTCGCTGTGCTTCGTGCTGGCTCTGGCGGTTGTCAAGGCGCCGCTGCTCAACGATTTGAGTGCCACGTACAGGAATAACTTACATTGTCCCACATTCCTGTCGGGTAAGTAGGTTGCAATAGGGCTGTTAAACAGTAAAGAGCGACGGCTTCGGTTTACTCGAGATGATTTTTGACTTCGGCCGAATAAAAATATAATCGAAATGTTCATACAATTCGGTTAATAAAACATCCCTGTCGTAGCAGGATATGATCATCTGTTTTCTCGAACCAACAAATATCCTTTTACATGTGCTTCATATCCAGTTAGCTCACAAGAAATGCTAAAGAAAATTAACTTGGACCCAAAAACTAAACATCTTAAAGCCAATCAGCTATTTTCTTTCTCTTCTTATATTGGTTGTTCAGTTTTGCCGGTAGTCCAAGCCTTTCAACCGCATAGGCATCATTCTGCTATAACCGAAAGCAACTCGTTGTGGGACATTGGGAGCAGGCAATAGGCCAGCACCACGGGCAACGCCCCATCACTGCTTGCAGTCGCATAATTAATTCCGGCCGAAGGTTAATCCAATTAAACGCTATAACTGTACCTGCTTTTGGAATCGATTGAAAGAAACGATGCGAAACCACACCAACCATGGACGTACCCAGGAAATCAATTGTCAGGCGGCCGTTATATCGGTGTAGTCGCTACACAAATGTGAAAGCAGAAAAAATGTGTAGGGGGGTAGGTCAGGAGGAAGAATGTTTAGAAAAGATTTAAATGTCTATTGTTAATCACGGATTTTCAACTTGGTTTTTCAATATTCCAACCCACCCCTCTTCGCAAATTTTTCTCTGTTTCACAATTGCCCCGTTCGGTCAGTTATTTTTTGGGTACGCCCATGATACCAACAACAACCACACGGGTACTTGCCAATGCGTATCCGATAAATCGCATTAGCAAAGCCCGGAATACAAAATATCAGATAACACCCCAATGTTGTTAGTATAACAGCCAAGCCAGCAGTATTGCCCCCCGCCCTTTCAGAGACTTGTGGCCAGCATTTAGCATAACATTTAGTGGCTGTTAGCCGGCGCCTGTTTGGATGAGCGCCAAAAGTGCCGAAGTGACGAAGTGGCAATGTGTAAACGCTTGCGATTTCAGTGTTTTTAATTTCAAGCCAATTTTGAGTTTAGCCCCCTTCGCTCCCCCTAACACCACATAACTAACGTTCACTGTTTGTTTACTTTGTTTCCGTTCCCCCTTCGATCACTGCAGCACTCATCAGCGTCGTGCATCTCCTGCTCTGGATTGTTATTTGGCTCGGTTTGACTGCGAAGCGGCGTTGGACATTCAAGTTGCCACCGATGGACACATACGGCATTGGTAAGGCAACCACCCAGCCGCTGCTGATGCCGAATCGTGGCAGTATACCCAGCTCCGGGGGCAGTGGCAGCGGAAGCGGCATCGGTATCGGCGTCAGCAGCGTTGGCAGCGAACAAAAAGCTCTCATCAGCACCGGCTCCAGCAACACGGATGGCGGCACATGCGGCAACGGCGGCGCAGAGGACAACATATACTGGCCAAAATTGACCCCAAGTTCGCCGAAATTAAAAGTCACTTTCAATGAAGTTACGAGTACGTGTGATGATGTTGATGTTGATGTCCTACTAATTGGTGACCATGAACAAACCGATGGCAAGCGGTAAAAATCGTTTTTAGCTACCACACTAGAACAAAATTCCAAAAAATTTAAAACACATGAAATGCAGAAAAATAGAATTGCACAACTTTCCTGTTGGAAGTAGCAAGTACATCGTTTTTTGTTGCATTGTGTATGTTTTCGTTCGTTTGTTGTTTTTGTTTCTTTCAATTGTTTCTTGGCAAAATTCATACAAAAATTTACGCTGTTGTTGTTGCCATTATTGTTGTGCTAGCCTCTGTGTCCACACGTTTTCAGTTTCGTAAGTCTTTTCCTTTGCACGTATTCCATACAGAAACCCATACACTGGATATTTACATGTATACTTTTTGCATTTTTCATACTTTTGTCACTAATCTCAAGGCGCACCAATTTTTATTAAATACTTTAATGTTACGTAGTTCTGAATTTGCTTATTTTATTACAAATATTTGCGTTTAATCAAAACAAAAACCAACTACCACAATTGTAGACAGTTTGTTTTCTATATAGTTAGTTACAGCTGTCAATCAAGTTCGAGTCAGATATCTGCAGTTACTAGTTATAAGCAAAGTGCACACGAGTGCACGCTAATTTTCCTTGGACTACTACTCACTCGTACTCTCTGAAATCTGAGCGGTACTTTAAACACGCCACTGAATCCTTATATTTGAAGTATGCTTCATACCCTGACACTCGCTCTGATCTGAGTTATGAGAGCATTATTTTGTATTCTGAGCACGACTTGTGTCTGTGTGCATTGCCTCACAAGAGTAAAAGAACACGAAGAAACCAAAAACAACTGTATATTTTTCTTCATTGTGCGTACACTTCGAGTAGTAGTAGTGGTAGTTCCACTTTGAGTACTGACTTGCACTTTGTATTGTGTGAGAGACTTTAAGTAGTAAAAAAGCGACTCGCTGCAAATATCCGTATCAAACCTTTAAATTCAAGTTAAAATAAAAGTGTTCACCGATTTATTTAAAAGCGCAGCGTAAAACCTACCTACCTCACATTTCAATTAATTTCAAATTCTGTACCCACAGCTATTTAATTTTTGTTCAAAGAAATGTGCATTTATTTTCATTTTGAAAGCACGAAACTCACCGAGACTGTTTGAAATGCGATTAGATTTATCGAATTGTTGTTAGATGAGAAACTATTTTGTTCCGCTTGTCGCCTGTTTTTCGAAAGCTCATTTTATGCTCTACTAACTAACACTAATTGATTGAAACTAACATTAATTCGAATTGTCTAACACTAAGTAAATTAAGCTATTTGTACTGTGCTAACTACAATGTTTTTTGTTTTTAATTCCCTAATTCAAAATTTTTAGCAACTTTACTAAACACAAAAGTTAACAAAAAATGTGTAGCATTGAGACGAGATCAATTGCAATTCCGTAAATGTGTCAGATTTCTTTAATAACATTAGAAGCTCGTATTCAAGTTAATATGGCGGATAAGCGATCGTGTCAGTAGTATCCCGTGTCCGAGCGGGATTGAGAAGCTTTTATTTACATGGAAATGTCGATTAGGTCAATCTCACATACACTATTAGACGTTTCAGTGCCATTGTGCTTCAAATTTGGGTAAAATAGAATGACTGTAATCGAATGAAAGTAATTCTGATCATTTCTATATACTTATGTATGTCTTCGCGCAACGGTGATATAAAGGTTATATTACCATAGGTGTAGGATATAAAATGTTTTGAGAAAACTTTACAAAAATAACTGTTATACATTTTAACAGCAAGTCCATGGTTAAATTCCCTAGTAAAGAGAAGCAAGTAGGATGTGAACTGCATTTGATCTCGTCACTGATTACCTTTAACTAACGATAATTAAGTGAGAGCACCACTTCATCGAAAACATCACAAGTATTATTTATTAGCATACTAATCCATTTCGCAAGCCATTAAATCCAGCCAGTAACAAATAAAAACCTTTCTTCTCGACCCAACTCGTTCTCATGCGAATGCTCAGCAATTCGCCCCGTGGAACCGCGGTATGTTTTACCAGTGCTACGGGGGAAATTGACGAAGGAGAGTATGCAACATTAAGAGCCACCACTACTGCTGCGACAATGGTGGTGGACATCGGTGGCGGAGGTGTGGGTGGTGGGGGTGAGGGTGGCGCGAGCTTGGGCTGCGGCAACACACCCACCGGCAGCATCAGCATCATTGGCAGCGTTAAAATTCTACATCTCAGCGAGTACGATGAGCTTCCTCCGCCGCCACCGCAGCTGATGGTATCGTCGAATCATCGCATCGCCGGCGGTTTCGACGCAGATTTCAACTGCATCGGCGATTACGCCAATTGCGGCGCCGGCATGGGCGAGGATAGCACCTCGGAAGAGGGCAAGCTGCTGGCCTGTGTGCGGGACGACAGCGTAACATATGCCTCGACCAGGGATTTGGAGCCACCGCATCCACCGCCGCCGCCACCCCCACCTCCGGTGTGCGCAGAAGACCGCTCTCCGACCGTCGCCATTGGGCGAGCACCCCAAGCCATGCCCGAGATAATGCAGCTATCATCATCGTCGGAGCATTTGGATCTAGTCAGCCCGCTGGCACCGATGGCCGTCACAGTGCACACCAATGAGGCGCATGTAAGTACCGTAGCACAGGCGTGTGAGTGCAGAAGTAAATGGGGACGGACAAGTTCGTAGTATGAGCGATGTATATGGGTAGTAGCCAATTTCGCAGGCGCTGCTTTGATAGGTGACCGATTTATTGCTCATATGTTTGTATGTGTGGTGTTACGTGTGGCAACATAAATCTCTTTGCATGTGTCTGCCTGTCTGCGAGTCCGAGACACTCGTTCATCTAGACTGGACTTCAATTATGCCAAAGCAACTGTCTGTCTGATGTGCTTTGCTACTTCCATATCAGAGCAACCTCTTAAATAAGCATACATATAAACTTGCACACACGTGAAAAGCCAATATATAATTTGAAAAAATTATTTAATATAAAATACCCGCATATGCCACTTTTTTAAATAAATTCGATTTCTCGTCTAAAAGGTAAATTAGTATTTAATCAAAATTACTCATACCACCCGTATTGCATACGACGAGCTTAGTTGAATTTTACCGGACTGCGTAACATTCTCGCAATAACTTGTGAGTGGATGTTTTATTTTAAGTACAATTTAACTGGGCCAGCAAGATCAAATTTGTTGTTTAGCCCTGTCCATTTTATCAAGCTTTTTAATGTTTTTTGTGAGAAGTTTTTTATCAAGGAAATTATACTCTAGAAGAGTTGAATTTAAAATATTTTAATACCCGATTACAATTTCTGAGGTATAAACTAGCGGCGATTTCCGAATACCTCCACTACCGATCTACAAAAACTCGTTGTCATATGCTTATCGTAGATATGTATACTTGCAGATTGCATCCAGCTCCACGCCACGCTGTTTGCGGCGCGCCGACTCCGGTGTTCCGAACGAAGCATTGACCCCACGTAGCGATACGACTTCGACTACGGAGAGCACCACTTCGCCACCCGAGCGCGCTCCATCCGAGTCGTCGAGTGGTGTGCACTCGGGTGAGGAACGTGAAGTTGAAGTTGTGATCCGGCCACGTGTTGCGTGCAAACCACCGCCAAAGCCGCCACAGCCCGCCATTCAAGAGGAGCCCTACGGCCGCTGCACCAATATGCGCATGTCTAGCTTCGCTGCTGCCGACTCCGTCGCTGCGCGGGGCACCGCCTCGAATAGCGCCACTCTGCCGCTCGCTCGCACCGCACCCGAACCAAAGTACGACTACACGCACTGCAGCACCATGCCGCTGCCGGTGGGCTGTCACAGTCAGGCGCTGGTAGGCAGCAATGGCGGCTACTGCAGCTCGTCGGCGCACTCCATGCAGCAACAGCAGCAGCAGCACCCAGTCTCAAGCTTCAAAGCGCAACTAGTCTATGCCAATTCAGCCGTGGCCATGGCAGGCGCCAACGCCGCCAAGCTGCAGCAGCAGCTGCAACAGCATCTTCAGCAGCAGCAGCAACAACAACAGCTGGCGGCGATGCATACTACTCTGCCGAACGGTGTGCGTTATTCAAATCCTCACTTTCTGCGACGCATGCCACATGTTTCGAAGGCGGCGGAGTCCCCGTACGGCCACCTGGGCCTCGGTGCCGGGCACCACACCTTCTCCAAACTGCTACACGATCCGTTGCAGGGCAGCCTGGCCAACACCTCCATACCCGAGGATCGCGATTCGGCCAACTACTCCATGTCCTCGGACCAGGACTGCCATCTGTACGCAACAGCCACCCATCTGAATTGAACGCAGCTGACGGCGGCATCATCCTTAGTTAATTCCTCAGTAGATTAAGTTGAAAGCATTTCAGTTCCCACATTAAAGTAAGATTAACTCTATATAAGGCTTTAACTGTAAGTATGTATGTGTACAATATGTATATGTAGAATAACTTAAGTTCCAAGATGAAAAGCTTTGTATACAATTAGAAGAAAGTAATTTTGTTAAGTTCTACGATATTCACTCAGCTAACATGCTGCTTTCCTTTATATCAGATCCTCGAAGCCAGGTTCAGCTCACGTGCACAGTGCGAACACGCTTTATTGCGCCGTTATTCCCACTCTATGCTATTGTGAAACGCTCGAGTGCGTGCAAGTGCAGAAGTGTGTGAGCAGAGCATTCGTTTCTTAGTACTTTTCCCTTGGTATTAACCACTTTTACTCCACTGAACTTAATAAACAAATGGCTGTCCACTCTCTTCTCCTCACGCACACAAGCATTCCACACATCGCACCAAACGTCACCCCGCGCTGATGTGAGAGCCAGAATGCTACACCGTGTTTTGTGCGTGGAGTGCTCAAATCAAAGCACAGCACTGTGTTTTCTGTACCCTGCTTAATCGGCTTTTGTGGACTAGGCATGCGCTCGTATACGTAGAGATCTATACATATATGTATGTATGCTTATACCCTTGAGACCGAAATGTGTATTCGAAGAGTGTGTTTGTAAATATTTCGACTCATTGTCAATAACACTTTCACTTACTGAACATATCAAAATTTTCAGCTGTAGCACAAATTTTAAGCTTGTTCCTACTTTTTATATAGAAATTGCTCATGATATTTCTTGGGTCCATTGAAATCGGAATATTAAATTTCACACACGCTTCAATTTGACAGCAACGAAATGATTCGAACTGAAATTCCGATTCCTATGGACTCCAGATGAGTTTTAGAGATATGCATTCATGTGAGGAATCTGTTCATGCGATAGATATTCCAATTGACTGCACTTATAAAAACACACTCTTGGAAGTCATCTTGTAACTTAACGCTGTAGTGGCTTTTCAAATAGTGTGCTGCATTAATGCATATTTAAAGGGCACTTACACACATGCTCAGACTCCCAATACACGTACATAGCTACTATCCAGCGTTTTTTTCGATAACAATAAGAACAGATCCCCCCAAAAATGTGATTATATTGTAAAGCGCACATATACACATGTATACACTTACACTTACACTTACCGAAAAAAGTATTCGCAAAGAGGTTATTTTCCCATACAAATGTCGCTAACTTATACAAATACTATCCCTTTAAAAGCGTATTATTATTTTAAAAAATATAAAAAAAACTTACTCTGTTATAATTGAGAATTTTGTCGTACTCACTGAAATTATAACTGTAATTTTAACATGCCAGAGAATCATTATTTTAAAAGTATGCTTCGTACCCTGATTCTCGCTCTCTCGCTCTAGTGTCGGTGCGATGATCTGCAGCCGCTTCTAACTGATACTCAAGCATTTGTATGGGTTAAAATAACGAAATATGTGTACAAAATCCTTTTTTCGGCCGAGAAAAAAGAATCACACATACAATCATGGTATGACGCATAAAAGTACTCATAGGTCGTAACTGGAAATTAAGTAATCGCATAATACACAATGTAAAGTAAGCTAAAGGGGTTGGGAGACGCTGCCAGTGTTGCTACAAGTCAGTTTGACCAAAAAGTACAAGTGAACTTTGTATGGCATATCACCAAATAAAACTGAACTTACAGCAAAACTAGACACACACACGCACTCCTATACTGTGTATAAATGGAATGTATGGCTTAAAAAATTCGAGGTTTGTCTCGTATTAGAACATCATATCAGCATAAACTAACAACTATTCTTAATTTAGTGAAAAGCAAAACAGTGAATAAGAATAAATAAAAATATGATATTCACCGTTGTGTTGGTTTGTTTCTCCTATTCCAAATGCATATGTATTATCTTAAAATTAAAAAAAACACATACCACAACAAATAAAAAACCATAAACATCACAAAATCATTCTTAACTAATCGGCTATCGCTTCCATAATCTGCAGACTAACTAATCAAACATAAGCAGCCCAAAAACTCAATCAACAACTACAAATCTATGTTTGTCTATACATAAACAATTTATAGAATTTAAATGGCCTTACCGCGTTCAGACTGGGAATGAAATGAAAATTATAATGTGAAAATTAATGGTCGATCTGATTCGAGTAGAGTCAGACGAGTTCATGCGATTCATAATTGTATCAGCCATGGATGTTCTGATCAACTGACCGAAGTGTTGCCATTGTCTAAAAAGCAATTTTTGCAAACAAATTGCATGCTGTCTTTATCGCTTAACTGGTTTTGCTCTTGAATCAAATCGGGGGCTGTACACTTTGTGGCCAAAAGCGAATAAGCTATAAATAAAACAATCAATTTATCCGATGTGCGAACACAGCCTAAGATTGTTCCTCAAAATTCAGTTCTCTATACACGCGACTATATTTGATGTCATGCAATGTCCCAAAGTTTCGTTAAATATTATTTTCCACTATTCTCATACTTTGAAACATTCACATCATCCAGATTAATAACATCACACATAGTCCAGTTTAGCTAGGAGAAGCAATTATACAATTGGTTAGGATATGAGCCAAAAATAGCTTAACGGCAATTTCATAAGATCCTTTCTGTAAAAATATTAGTAATGTGAAAGAGCATGATTTTCTCTTCTTTCTTTACCTGCCTAGAAGGTACTCAAATCTGAAATACATACTAACTGTTTTTCAAAAATCCGAACTACACAATTTACCACACAAGGAAAATACCTTATATCATAATATCCTCTGAAAGAAAAATTAAAAAACTGAAAACCCACTTCTTCGAAATTTTCTTGATGAATTCGGTATAATATTTCATTAAAATTACTCATACCACCCGTATAACAAATAACCGTCAATATTTATTCGGATCCATCCACTTCAAGACGATTTCACAACTCAAAAACTCCCAACACGCTGCCTTCATTTTGGTTCTTAAATCGATTTTTTGTCTTAGAAATATGATATATAATGATTTGGCTTGTTTCCGGAGGCGTGACCCTCAGCTGTAAATGTAAATGTTTCTAAACTGCTTTCAGGTTAAGTTTATTTTCTAAAATTGACACCGAAACTTAGTGACAAGAGGGGGATACATCGACAACCTTCGTTCAGGAGTGGACTAAGCAGTGATGATTTCGAATTTGAGATAGTTTGGCATTCTGATATGACTTTTAAGTCTCTACTCACAAATAAGAAGTCACTATTTTGTCAACCTGGTTCAAATGATTGACAAGTGTGTTGGTCTGCTCTTGATCAGAACCACCTAATATATACTATATGCGAAAGTTTGAAACTAGCTTCAAAAAACATCAACCATCTAAACACAATCGTATAACAAAATTTATTTACATGTGTTAGTTATATGTGCTATAACGTGCTATGAAAGTGAAAAACTGCTATGAATACTTATTTACACATTAAGCTTGCTATTGTAGAAATACTTACACACCACAAAGCAAAGTGAACTGTAAAGCCATAACTTTTTTAAGAAAATATTCAAGCGACATTCAATAAGGAAAGTGCGAGCAAAAAAGTCCAATCTGCTTTTAATGTTATATGCGCGTATTTATAGTGAAGTATGTATGTATAAATGATATTTTTATAGAAGACTAAAGAATTAAACATTTTTGGCGGCCATTTTAAAAATGCTACTTCCATACAAAAATATATACATACCTTCAAGCGAAATGCAAAAAAGTACACAAAATATTTACGCGTAAATACGAATATTTTACTCTATCCGGTATTGGTAACGAGACAATATAATGTATGTGTATGAGCAATTTTACTAATATATAATTCTGCTGCAATTAAACCAGAGCTGTAGCAATATTATTAATACTAGTGGCAATGTAAAGTGAATTTTAGGTGATTGGCTATATTACTTAAGAATATATTTCCAATTCAATATTCTAAATGACGTTTTCAGTTGAGATTGATTTGAACGTACTTGAAACTAAATTGGAAACTAGCCACAACCAAAACAAGCTTAATAATGATAAAAAGTAATGAATTTTAATTTTAACAACTTCAAATTAATCTAAAGCAATTGAAGAAAGCTCTCTATCTATATCACATTTTCAATGGCCCGAAACCTAACACTTCAAGCAAGAGGTTTCGAAATCTTGTGTATGTGTTTTTAAACCTCCTTTGAAATATTCTCTATCAACACGACTAAATAAAAATTATACGAAAAATTTAACTTTAATCCTCATTTATGGCGAAGTAAAAACAACATAATTAAATCCGACTTACGAAATATATATCAAAACTACTGCTGTATCAATTTAAATGGCAATCAACTGGAACGCCAGAATAGCGGTCTCGTTATTCCTCATAACTTAAAAATAATCGAAATTTAAGCTCTACAGCTCTGAATAAAACATTTCATTTTGAAAACATTTATCACGAAATATTAAATTATGCTTTCCTATATACTCAGCAACTCGAAAATCACACGGCCGAACGGAAAATATTTTTAAGCCAATTAATTCCATTACCACTACCACTGAATCAAATAACGTATATTACATATATTATTATTGTAATATATGTCTATTCTCCGACTATTTCCATCATAGTTTGAATTTTCGTTGGAGCTACGAAATATCATGGAGCTCGAATGTCTTCGAACGTAGTATGTATATCCGAAACTTGTCGCTTCACTGGATTCATTTCAGACATCAAATCGTGGTCTTTTTCCTCAGTTTCTTCGACAAGTTTTTATCGACGGTTACTAAACTCTGCTTTTACTTTAATTTTAACTCGAACATATCGCAATATATGTATGTACACTCAAATCTATTGACGCCTTATTTTGTAAAACACAACGATTCACCGAGTAAACATTCGCTTTGAATTACGTCGTGGCTTCTATAATTTTTGTAAATCCCGGCGTTTCGATTTCATTCACATCAGCTGTTAAATCGGTGGCTTTGGTTTGTGCTCACGTTCGCCTTTTTAAACATCCAATTTTTACAAAATGCATTTCTAGTTGTCTGTGGAAGGAAGTCAGAAGTATTACGGTACTTCTTAAATCCAATGCGCGCCTCGCAACTTCTCACATGCTAGCCAAACAGTCCAATATCAAGGCTATTAACAAAGGAATAAGCTATTGGACCCCGGTGCGTGGTGGCGCCATCTCTCGAGACGTGTTGGCAACAAATAAGCTTAATAAAAACCTCCCTTTCGGACACAATTATAGAAGGCCTCGTTAACTTGTGCAAAAAATAGAGCGTGCATACATGATTTAATGCGAGAAAGCTGGACCTAAGCCTGGTTCTATGGGTTGTTGCGCCACTTACATACATATCTATTTACTTGTATATGTACATATGTATGTACATATGTACATATATCATATATAATTAATTAATAATTGATTGGCACAACAGCTCGTGTGGGCTTAGGCCTAGTTTTCTCGCATTAACTTGTGTGTGCTTGTTATATTTTGCACAAGTTGACGGGACCTACATTAACCGAATCCGAACGTGTTGAGAAGCTTTTCATGGCAAAAACTATTCTTGGGGAATTTGCCAATTCATCGCGAGAATCGGCGCCGCGTAAAGAAACTATTTGAAAACCAATCTTTATATGTTATGTGCCCCAGCTGGGAGTGGAACCGAGGCGATTCCGGATCAGCGACCAAGCACTTAGTACACTGAGCCACCGCGGCGGCATATATAAGTGCGCTTAAAATTGTGTGTGTATATGATTTTTATGGCTGCCATGAAACCGTAAAACAATGAACGCAGTTAAGCAACATTTTATAAAATACCGATCAAGCGTTTTACAAAATAAGGCTGTTAAACTCTTTCTAAACATAAAGTCGCTTTATATATGTATGTATATGTATATACATATACTATATGTGTACATTTTAAGCACTCGCAAGCAAACCCAATACACATTTTCAATGTTATACTATATAAATAAACATAAATAATAATTATAATTTGTCCTAAAATAATGCCAATTCATGCAAATTATTCCTTTCAGCTTATATTTTAAAAAAGACTGATTAGCGTAATTAGATGGCGGACATACTAACAAACCGAAACCATGCCATAATGAAAGAATATAATTGTTTTTATGTTTTAAAAGTCAAAACGTACATATATATAATTGGTTTCATCACATAACACACACATCTGCACTTTTGAGTTAAGGTCACGCTACCAATATTAACGGTATTTGAAGAATATTTAAAGGGAGCCTGCCAATACAATACCCATAAAATACAGTTAAAAAATTGGTTTTCGTTACTATGAATAAAATGATAAAATCATAAAAGAAATAAATTTTCTATTCAGAAAAATAAGTTCCTTAAATTTATAAAGCAGAAATATGGAACAGTCCATAGTAGTGCATATTAAACACGTACCTAGTACCGACTATAAGCCTATTAGCCTGGAACCATTTCGATCTGGAGCCCACGGCCCACAATAGAGCACTCGACTCTACATTTATCAAGTTCTCGTGGCAGATTACAAGGCATATGCTGCCCATTGCACTCAATTGCTGCTAAGGCTGCTCTTAACTCTTTCTGGACTAATGGGATAGTACGTTCCAAGATGCTATAGTGAAATTGGGATAGATAATCCCAATACGTATTTTGCCTTTAGTCCCACGCCTTTAGTCTCACGCATTTCCAAATGAAGAGAAAGATTATTAACCTCCCTCTGTCAGCATTTCACAATTGTGATTTTGTTACGAGTATTTATCATAACTCCTGCTTATCCTAAACCTATCTCGTTCATTCACATTCATATATACATATGTCTATATTTACATATGTATATAGGTATACATATATATCTAGCGGTTGCTCAATACTGCTTGCTTTGGAAATCTTTTGTACGATAGTCTCAATTTTCACATCACAAATAAAGTACATAAGAAATAAAATTTGTAAAAATGCAAAATGTATAAATCATTTTGAGCTTTTTATGAAATTGAAAATGTTAAAAAAAACGTAAATTTTAGCATTAATTAAATAATAATGTCATAAGCCCTTAAGTTTACTACTATAATGCATACATTTATGTAACTGTAAATTAAATACATATGTAATTGCAAATTTTAATATTATTGGAGCAAAGAAATCTTGAATCTTGAAATCTTGAAATAAAATATCGCAACATGGTTGCCATAGCAGGCGTAATAGCAGGCATCTGCGCATATAATATTTATACATGCATACAATACATATATAAATATATGTACTTTTTTTATCATTTAATTAACATTCAAAGAAGGTAAATAAAAAATACCACCGCTTTATGTAAAAACAGGCTGAGTTGTTTTATTTTAATAAACTTACGGATAATCGAAAGCTCATGTAATGGCCCCAATATTGTTGGTTTTGGATGGATTATATGAGGATTTAAAACAAACTGCTACCGCTAACTTCGGCTTTAGTTGATACCTGCCCCTTTCATACTAGATTTTATCCTTTCTGTTGGGGTTGCCCGTTTATCGATATGATACATGACTAGATGCTTCTGTTGTTCTTGTCGCGAAACATATGATCCGTTACCAAACTGATCCTTTGCTAGTTCGCATTTTTCTGGTAAACAATTCCAATCGATAACGTTTTCACAACGAACATGAATTCATTTTCAGTACTTTTGATTTGGTTATGACTTAGGACATTTTAGTAGGATAGTAGCATAGTAGCCCTGTATTGACTGTCAAAACCGTTTCGTTCCGTTTCCAAACGTACCGCTACCAACATTGCTACTGTTGTAAATTTTGACGACGCGTCTGTGAAAATGTACTTTTGCGTCGTCTGCGCAGAGATTTTAATTTGAAAATATTTACCTGTTTAATTTGTAAATTGAAGGAATTCATTGGAAATTCAAATTTGGCTTTGAATTGCGCATGCAACCGAAAGGAAAGTGTGCAGAGCGGCGGAAAAGTAAAGACGCGTTGCTGTAAAATAGTTTAACACAACTCTCATCCATATAAAACTTAAATTGAATGAAAATAATCGAGTTAAAATGATTTTTAGTTGTGTGCTCGAATAAATTTATTTGTAGTAGCGAAATATTTCGAAAATTTCATACGTGCAATCCGAGACTTCTCAATGAAAACTGGATTCGACGTAACAAACGATACTAGATTTGTGCTACCTGTCTCTACCCTCCAGCACCATTTACCTTGTATGTACTTTTTCATTGTGCTGCGCCGCCTGCGCACATTCCACACACGCAATGCCGACACAATAACAACTAAAATGCCACTCTTCAACAACTTTGAACCAAATTTTTCGAAACTGACTGGAAATTAGTTTGTGCATTTTAATAAAAGCCAGGGCAACTTGTGGCACTCGTATTGCGGAGATTTAAGGTACAACTGCCCCTTGGCTATTCCCAAACTCTACTACTATACGTATTTCGTACTTTCCAGCTTGCAAAATGCACCACCATCACCCACCCTCCTCGGCTGTTCCTCAAGCTACTGCGTCAGTAACTGGCAATGCTGGCAATGCTCCGCCACACCAGCGACGACGCAAAAAGCGACCAAACTACGGCACGCGCACCGTAGAAATGCGCAGAGGCTATAATAACTTTGGCTTTACCATCTCAGGACAGCAGCCGTGCCGTTTATCATGCATTGTCTCAAATTCGCCCGCAGACCAAGCTGGACTACGCGCAGGCGACTTTCTCATATCCGTGAACGGTCTAAATGTGTCGAAATTGCCGCACGAAACGGTGGTACAGCTGATCGGTAACTCTTTCGGCAGCATACGCATGCAAATCGCAGAGAACTACTACTCTGATAGTTCGGACGAAGAGAATGCAGCTTTGATTCTACAGCAGCAACAAGCCGCGGTGGGTGCCGTGCCAGATGGGCAACTAGGCATATCCACGGGAGCAGGCACGAGTACAGGTATAGGAATTGGAGGCGCTCGCGCAAAACCTCGATATTTGCATCACAAAATGAAGATGCATCGTTTGCGAAACTCGCCGCAAAAGAAACGCACTACGCAGGCGAATGTACAGCGGCCAGACGCGACTAATTTAAGCCTTGGTATAAATGGCATGACAGCAATAGCAAAAGCGGAAAAGTTGAGGCCTCTCATCGAAGAATTGCCACTGCCATTGGCATCGCCAGCACCCTGCGGCAGTAGCAAGGCCAGCCTTTTAGGGCCAGGAAATGTTTGTAAGGCCACAAACGCTTCCGACGTAGCCAATGTAAGTGCCATAATGCGTGTGCCTACAGCGAAGTTGGAATATCGCGCAATTGTGGGTTACCTCGGTACCATTGAAATGCCGAACCAAATATCGCACAGCTCCAAGCTGCAGACAGTTCGCTCCTGCATTCGCAAACTGCGGCAGGAAAAGCGCCAGCCAACCACAATACTGATGACCATACTGCCTAACAGCCTGCAATTACAGGCTGCCAATGGCAATGTGATGGCTAACTACACCTCAACACGACTTAACTACGTGAGCTCTTCCTCGGAGAGCGAGAACCGCTTTTTCGGCTTGGTCACAAGCGCAGTGCATACAACTCACGCCGACGATGATGACGACGACGAAGAGGAATCAGAGCGCGGAAATGTTCACGAGCAGGACTTGCCACCGGCTACTGGCACAGGCCACATTAGCATTTCAAACAGTTGCCATGTATTTGTGATTGACACGAAACTCTGTGAGCATCAGGCGCATCTGCCGCGCGCTGCAGAGTTCCGCATCAGCTGCACCAGGGACTGCATATCGAATCTGTGCCTGGAGTTCCCCAATAACTCGGAATATGTAGTGAACCTCATACGCAGCATGTACCCCATGCGCATACTGCCGCCCGCAACGCGGCAAGCCCTCGGAGACGAGTTCCACGGGAATGGCGCCATGCAAGTGGGAGCAGCAGCTGCGCACTCCCCACAACCGAGCAACCACAGCGAGATCTCGACCACCACCTCCAATTCGGATTCAGGCATCGGCTTCCACAACGACTGCACAAATATATCCGACCGCATCGTTGTCGTGGACTTTCCAGCCGTGCCGGAGCTACGCATAAGGCCAGCCCCCGTGCGACCGGCGGCCATTTTCAATAATTTCGATGCATGTAACGCCAGCACGGACAAGCGACTCGCAGTGCGCGCCATGCCCGATATCAAGACGCCGCCGGTCACTGCGCAGCCGCATCCCAATTTGCTGGCCAACTTCAGCCTCATCAAGAGCCCTGCCTCTAGCCTCACAGCAACGCGCTCTTGCGACGACGTGCTGGCGCTGCTTGAGCGTGCGCCAGATAAAGGGGAGCCGCAACAGCAGTACGCTGCGCTGGGGCATGTCTCCATGGACGACATCTCGTTGCACTCGGCTACGACGACCAACAACGCCGCAGAGATAGAAAAATACACTTTTCTGCAGCCTTCATTATTAGTGGCCAGCAGAAAACCTTTGTCTGACACACACTCCCTGCTGCAGGACTATCGCTTGGGCATGCGCAATTCTGCGCGTCGTTCGCTGAACTGCACAGTGCCGCGGAAATTGAGTCTACAAGTCTTTAGCCCTGACTGTGGTACCACTGTGTCTGCACGGTCGAGAACGCGTCACTCTCTAGGCTTTCAAGCCATCGATGCTGCATCCACAGTGGCTACGACAAATTCGTGTGCGCTGTCAGACACATGGAGCAGCTTACAAGATTTACACGCCACTACTAAGCAATCCGATCGTAGACCTCCAAGAGGACAGGATATCATTTACAGTGAACCAGACTTAGGAGTAAGTTACACATTTGTAAAGATCAATTCTTTAATTTTCTTAACATCATCACAATTTGCATACAGTTACAGTTACAAGTTAAACAAACTTTGCATATCATATTTTTAACTTTCACAAAATTCAGGTTATTTTCATTTCATCATTTCATTGACAAACTCGCAATTCTATTTACACATATCGCCAGCGTTGCTAATCCTTGCTTTCGCGCTAAGTTAAGTACTTCTTTGAACATTAAACGCGGAAAAAAGTTATTTATCACTTAGCGGGTTTCTAACCGCGTGAAAAGACACGCATTATTTTAGTAATACATATAGAATATACAAAAATAATGGTATTTATATATGTATTGTCTTTTTTCTCCCCATAAAGAGAAGAAACGGGAACACTTATAAGGTCACTTTTTACTTAAGTTTACTTTAAATTTAGTTTATTAGTAGACTTCAAGTTATAAATGTGAATGTAGAGTACTACTAACGAAAGGTAAATGTGAGGGCGTTGTCCATGATGATTAAATCATCATTTGTGTTGCGGAATAGATCACTTTTACCAATTATCTTCAACCAAACATAGGCCTGGAAATATAAAAAAAAATTTTGGTATAGCTGAACTTGGTTTAAAAAAAAAACTGAAGCCACATACCTCTTTTTCCGTAATATTGCTGATGTTCTTATAGAAATTTAAAGTCAACACCTTATATCGTCCCTCCACGATTTCCTGAAGATCTATGACCAAGTACTCGACGTACATTTCGCAGTTACTGAAGCTAATACAGTCTAGTTGTTTGGCTGCTTTCAGCAGAATAGAGATTTTCTCTATTTCGATGTCGACGTAGCTGTCGAAATTCAATTCACGCAATTGGGGCAATGACTTTATGTGATGGCCAATTTGCGAAAAAATAGTGAAATTGCTGCAGAACGTCAACTTTCGTAAATTCGTATAGGAACCCAAAGGTATCATCTCGGGCGAAATCGGTATATCGTGTATTTCCATCGTCACCACATCGTGTGCCTTATATGTGAGCAGGAAAGAGAAGAACTTCTCTCTAAGTTTGTCATCAAATCCCTCCGTAATAGCGAGTTTCTTCATATGTGTAGACTTCATGAATTTCTCTGACAAAATCAGGACCAACTCATGCGAATTCAACACTATTTCCTCAAGCTCACAAAACTTTCCAAAAGCATCGCCGAGCAAACCAATATCGTCGTAGAAGAGGTCTAGTGTAAGCGACTTCAATCGCAGGCCTTTGAGTAATTTTCTAAGATAGTCAGTATTCAATTTATAACAATGCTTAACCGTTGTGTCGATCGTAGAGCCCACGGGTACATTTGCAACTTTAATTTTCCTGTATCTTCCAAACGGTTAGTCCGATTGACCTGAAATTTCATGATATCCTCAACCATACACTTTTGCATCATGTGGAAAAGTTTCATCAAGATTGGAGCAGCAGTTCAGTCGATACAGCCCAAATTCAAGTTAGTGGAATGGCGTCGACTGCTGATGTACCCGGGTACTTGTATGAAAATTCATACAAATATATATGACAAATATATATGGCAAAGTTCACTTTATATTGCTATATCTTCCAAGCGGCTGGTCCAATCTTGATGAAACTTCGTATCATAGCTTGGAAATATGTAATTGATATTGGTGTGAAATTTCAGGTCAATTGGACCAACCGTTTGGAAAATATAACCCAGTTACTAGAAAATGTACAAGCTGATGTACAAACTGGTTGTGCAAGGGTAGGTAGGCAAGATATTCCCAAATACCCTTTTGTTCCTGTTAGTAGACGTGTTTTCCTACACATTCCAAAAAAAAAATGTTTACATTGAACAAATATTTTATGAGTTATAATTATTCGCACCAGGTACTAAAAATAGCACTATGAGCAAGAGGGGTTGATTTTCAGTTCAAATATAACGGAATTTTGCGAATGAAAATTCAATGTTAATTATTTTTCTTGGTAAAAAGGGATCAAATTACAAGGATTAAAAAAGAATTTGGAAATTGTTAAATTTTTATGGATTTTGGCAATTCCCATTTTTGGTAAAAATGGATTATTTAGGTACCAAATTTTTTTTTTCCCAAATTATGATAAAAGTTTTGTTAACTAGACAATATTTCCAAGAAATAAAAAAAAAAAAAACCAGAAAATTACAAGAATCCAGGTAGTAGTTAATATTTGTATATCAAAAGCAACTATCTGCCATACAAAACGTATGAAGTACCCGGGTACATCTACTGTCGATGTGGATAAAACCCAACAGCTGTTGACACAACGGTTAAGGGTAAGACTCTTCAATTGTTTGAGGCATAGCATACACTGTCCACTAAAACCGCCGTGCGGACTAAAAGTGAGCAGATTTGGGAATATATGACTGATGCTAATAATGTCCTCGTCCTTCATAAAGAATGGCTGCATTTGGGAAAACCGAAAATCATGTGCATTGAGAAACTGATACTGCTTCAGGATTTCGAATGTGTTTCTGGTTAAGAACTTCAGTCGAAACACTTCTGTTGTCTCACAAATGTTTTCCACGAAGTGTTGAAATTGCTGAGCATCCAATAGTGCCTCCCATAAATTGAGTTGTACATTTCTATATTCATATTGCCATATATCCTTGATTACGCGCTTAAACTGCTGGCAGACTTGTAACACAGAAATTTGATCCTTCAAATCGAGCAATTTAAATATATCCAGCAAGCAATCATCATTAAGCATTTCCATGATGAAATTTTAAAAATTTACAAGCAGTCCTATAAGTAAAAGACAAAATCTTGAACATTTATTAATAACAATAACAGCCGATTATTTTGCTAACCCCCTTCTTTTGTATGATATTATAATTAAAGAACGGCCAAATATGTATAGATTTTTGAAGACAAAGAAAAATAATTTCTTTAAAAGGCGTAAACAAACCTTAACCCGAGTACCGGATTTTGAAAGCTACATAATTTGTTTTAAAGTCGAATATGAACAGAGAAATTACCGATTGCAAAACTTGCCAAGCGCTGTTTAGAATTTAGAATTTCAGTAAGAAATCACAAAATCGTGTTCATTTACTTATTCAGTGAAAAGTTTGGCGGTCTTAAATTATAAAATTGGGTCATATTCTAAAACTTACTTAAGTAGGCCTGCAGCTGAATTTCTCTTTTTGCAAAATAATTTCTCTAAACAAGCAATTTTGAAGCAATGCATACAATTATAGCAAATTACAACCAAATTGTGCCAGGAATCTATTTTTTCTCGCAATTTTATTATGGCTCACTTTTTATTTTGACATCGAAATATGATTTCTATTAACGTACTAATATAAAACACTTAAATAATATTGGAGAGAACAAGTTTTACACTTCCACAAAATACTAAACTTATTCGGCGCGAATACAAATATGAAACGTCAAAAGAGTGCTGAAAAACCGGCTGCCGCTGACAACAATGTTGCCACACCGCTATTGCGTGAATTTATTCCCTAGCGTTGCGATATCAGACGTGATCTTGTCAGAATTTTCACACAGTAGGGGGTATACACGATCTGGTGATCTTCGAAGGGATGCCATATTTTTTTCCGCGGCAGAACTTTGGCGGTGGGAGCGTTATGATCTGGGGTGGTTTTCAGTGTAGTTGAAAAATTCCGTTACCATATTCATCCACCTGGATAAGCAGTCCGAAATAGTACATGAGAGTCCTTGCTGAAAAGCTCCTGCAATTTTGCTGATCTCCGATAAGTAAACTAAATTTGGTACACAGTGACACTAAACCTTCGAGCTTTATTTTTTAATCGTCGTTGTCGAAATCAACGCGAACGCCTGCTACGAAGAAAACTCAGCCGCGGCACTAATAGTTTTCCTTTTTTTTGGATTCATGGTTTTAAAAAGTATTGCAGTGTTTATGGCTTACATCTACAGACTACCACAAATCAGGTTTCACTCGCAATTTGGAAAAACTATGTGAAAGATTCGACAGTCCATATAGGCGAATACGCAGGGTTGCGTTGCTCATTAAACTGGCGATATCCTTTGAATAAGATCCCACGGTGTTTTTAAACACTATGAGAAATTTAAAATATGAAAAATGTTTAATTTAAACTAAGATACACTACCCTTAGTTTTCAATATAAATATTATAAATCTTTATATTTTTTGAAGTTTTGCCCGGTTACCAGAATACTCGCAAACTAAAGGTAGAGTATTTTTTTAAATCCCTGCCAGCCAGCGCCTGTTTAGATTCCTCCTTACTTCCTTTGGAAGACTACTGCAAAATTTGCATGCGTATGGCGAAATTTGCTCACGCATTAAGCCAAGTTTTGATAAGAGCTCAGAGTATGCTAAAGCTTAAAAGTTAAAAAGGTTTAAAAAAATTGACACCAAACAAAAACAATTACAAATTCCGATTATGACGTATAGTTGTTTTTTTGCAAAAATAGCTAATTTGTTATCGCGTTGTGAGTTGAGAGAGTGCGATAAGATGAACGCACTCAAAACGGTCGGTGTAAATGTTACAGTCATAAATATAAATAATAAAATTAAATTGGAGAGTCACACTCGGACGAGACTTTAGTGTGCAAACTAAAGCGGCGTTTGTTGGAAGTGCTGCTCGACTTTGAGCACCAACGGGTTGAAGCTTCTGTGAAGCAGTGCAGGAATTAAGTGTCTGTGTAGGAAGTGCTCGCACGCGGACACGAGTAAAAAGCAGCACCGGACCCTTAAAATCTCCGAATTAACGACTGACGTCATATTCTGCCATATCGTTTGGCATGTCCAAGTAGCTCAATCCTATTATATAAATCGAGACATTTTTGCATTCATGCCATTTTTGATTTAAGTGAATAAGCCTAAAACTTTGTTTTACCGATTCTTATTAAAACGCTCGGCGACAGCGCATGACCTCTCACCGGGCGTGCTCTACGTATTTTACGTACCATTGTGATTGTGAATAACTGCTAAGCTCGGTTCGGACCAGGCTTCTCTGAGCCTTAACAAAGTGTGTTTCCTCAATATAAGCGCGCATAAATTCGGGCCAAATTTATTTAATATTTGTTTTTATACAAAAAATGGCCCCATAAAGAGTGCATTGTGTGCAGAACGATTGATTGAGTTAATTGTAAGTGTTAGTTACTTAACCCAGCACGATTGAATGAAAATGTCATTGAACAGCATGCTGGAACTCGTTTGTGGATTGCACACTGGGGACGACAATGAATCGGTAAGGCGAATTTTTTATTGAATTTCGAATTTTATTATCTTATCATACACGGTTAAAAATGGAAAGAAACACTGTCTTTAGTTCAATTTGGCATTTGATTGCTTTCGGAACTGACTACTGAAATGTGATTTAACCAATAGAACTTTAGACCCATAAAATATTCATGGAATGTAACTCTGGATTGGAATTCAAGATTTACTGATTTTTTTTCTGGTCTAAGTACTCACTTGTACTCTTTAAAGGAGCCGTCTTAGGAATAGACATAGGCATACATATATCGTAGAAATGAAGAAATTATCAGAAACACTTTTTGTCTTGATTTCCTGTTATCTGTCTGTCTGTCTGTAGCCTTATAAGAAAAAGAACTAGCTATCCGTTTTGAAACAAATTTGGTACACAGTTCTTCAAGTTTAAGTTCCGAGATTCTCAAAATCGATTGACGACGATCATGCCCATAATGGACCCATAAGTCGCCCTACCAATGAATTTTTTTCGGTAAAATTACTCTTATTTGATTAATTATTTATTTAAACGAACAGAATTTGTTTTTCAAGTTAACAGCTTAACACATAGTACGAAACAATAGGCGTAGTCGCCTGCTATATAGCCGGTTAAGGGAATATGCTCATAATACACATAATATATCCACCAGATCGTCCACATCTGGTCAATGCATTACTTATTTCCCGGTATTTTTTGAATCGGGATTTTTCACGAACATTGGTTTTCCTTTTCAAATATTATTTAAAAAATTCGAACTCAGTTTATAAGACAAGGATGAATTAATTGAGAAGAAATAAGCATAACAAGATCAGAACATAAGATGGCCCGGAATATTGTGATTAGCTGGCCTACTTCCTTTCTTAGGAACTTTCGCCGATTACGTTAATTAAAATTTCTAAAATTTTCTGTCGCAGTTCTGTTAGAAGCAGAACACTTCTATACTCCAATTCCCCTTTTTTTTAAAGTTTCCCGCTAATATTCAACACCATTAAAAAAGTTGTTTGAATTTTGTAAGAAAACTTCCATAACTTAAACGAATCTATTTGCGAATTTTATATTAAGAATTTTTGTAAACTAGGCTCACGAAGCCGTAAGAATTAAATAAATAAATAAATAAATTAAATGCCCTTACAGTATGCTGCATTCCGCTTCTTGTTTTGCCCTATGTAGGTAATAAGAGCAGGTTGCATGGGCGCGCATGTTTCTATATTTGTGTGCGTGTGCCGCCACGACAGGTGCCGCATCATCCCTCGCACATCGTGGCACTTGCTACACCAAGAAGGTAGAGCAAAAATACGTTATTTGAGTATTACTTCTTGGAAAATTCATGGAACGAAGCTATTTCCATGGCTTAAATGCACTTGTGGTTAAGGACTTGCACCGTCATGGGAAGTGAACAGTTGGAAGTGCTGTTGTGTGGCAACTGATCTTTTCACTTCTTACATTAAACATTTTCCCTCGCAATCGAGGAACTTTTTATGTGGCTTATTAGTTTCAGTGCACTCAACTGAGAACTCTTTTTCAGTAATCATATTTAGAATTTTTGCAATTATGTATGTATATTTCTTACATCAGTTGAAATGTATTACTTCTCCGGATTTAAAAATATGTACATACGTTAAAGCAACTCACAGTAAGAAACATATATAGGGAAAAACACTACCCTTTTTATAGTAAAAACCCCTTTATAACAGTAATTTTTATCATTATTTCTTTAAAAAAAATCCATTATTGTAGCTATTTTTTCGAAGAGGGTTAAATATAGCATATGTATGTACATATCAAATGTATATGTATAGCAATCCATTTGCTTGAATTTTTCACTCCATTATCCGACACAAATTCAATCCATAGATTCCAGCAAGATCGCATTACCACTAATTTAGAATTGAATTAACTTGGCGGCAGCGCAAAAACGTTTTGACCTGTCACTGAAATAGAACGTAAGCACCTGCACGCCATTGCTCAAGGGTGGTACATACATGCATACATATGTATGTAAGTGAATACATAATACCAACAACCACAAAAAAATACAATACCGACTTAAATGGAAACGACAGCTGACTTACGCGCATATTTTGTAATGAAATTTTAAAAAATGTAAATGGCGGGACGCGTACAAATGAGCAACGGCAGCACTCGGAAACACCTGATACAAATATGAAGGTGTGCAAGCGGTGAGTAACCGCCACTAACAACAACAGCTCGGCACTTACACACATGCCAACGGCCGGCAGTCAAGTCAGAAGTCAGCCAATGTGGCTGCGACTTCAATTTCGTTGACGGTTTCTGCTTGTGCGAGCGCAGTCAATTGACTTGGCTGTAAGCACGATCGGAAAGCCGCAGCTGAGTCAGTCTGAAAACGGGGTTCGAACACGATAAAACGAAACGCGCGCACTCTTCCGCCAAAATAATGTGTGTAAATGTGACGCTGTTAGGAAGAGCAACGTTAGACCTTGTGCGCATGTGTGCCTCCAGAACTTGAAGTGTGCTCGGCAATGTAAACAAGCACTGCAGCCGCGAAGCTCATAATTATCAAACTTCAAAAGAAAAGATCCTTGGCAAAGCAAACACAACACAAATCGAGGCCCATTCCATTGTAGCCGCGAACAAATCGATCACTGCATCTTTGATCTATTTTCCTAATGCTGCCACTGATTGCGAATGACATTGGAAAGACGCAAAAGTATACTTGCAACGTCATTAAATTTGCGATAATCGTGCGTGTGTATGTGTGTGTGAGCAATTCCTAAATAATAGTCAAAACATTTCTTATGGTCATGATCTTGTGATTATCAACGCTATTTAGCAGTACTATAAACAATATTGGAATTTCTGTGCTGAGATATTTTTATATGCGCAACAAAAACAACAACACTACACCGCGTCATAAACGGAACGAGGCAAATGAAATAACAAAGTTCTACGAATTTATACTAGGAATTTACAACCACTGAACGCACATTTCACAGTGAGATCCAACATTCCGCGTAAATTAAGAGTGGCGGCCCATTGTCTTAATTTATATGGGCGCACGCGTGTGTGTGTGTGTTCGTGTGTGCTATAATGTGTAAGTGCTTGCACTGCGACGAGATCGTGAAAATACGGGCGCCGCTTTTCTCCGGGCATTCGTTTACGATCGAGAATCAATTTCACTACTATTTCTTCCACCTGCAATAAATTCGCAACGCATCATTTATTCTTGGCCTTTTGAAATTTATAGCGTTTTGTGTTTGCTCTCTCGCTTCTTCACTCTTAATAAAAATTTTACAAATTCCTGCGAAAATATTAAATGGCGCATATTGAACATTTTGAGAAATTCATATTAAACTAATATTTTCTTTCGTGAGCATTTTGAGAATTTCATCAATAATATTGCTTATATTGGGGGGATCTTTGCTTATTTTAATGCTTTATTCAACATTTACCTAGAAATTTGTGTGTGCTCAAGGAGCTTTCAATTAAAATTTCCACAAACTCTGAATGCTGCACATATTAATTCCGTGTATTTTTGAAAATGTAAAATACGCTTAGCTTTTCTGTGTAACCGTTCATAATGAGTGCCACATTCGTAACAATTACCGAAATTAAATTATTTATCCGTTAAGATTTTTGTCATTTTCTTTAATTTAAAAATTTTTATGACAAGCACCAAAGTTGAGCTTTAAAAAATCTATCATAACTTCTCTATTTATCAACTGATTTGAATAGCCGATATCTATGCCGGTGCCAAAGTCTATACTAAAGATCGGCCGAATATTGGACTGGGTTTTCAGCTTATACTAAAAACTGAGCTTCGGCTGAAATTCAGTGTTTGTTCTCACAATAGTTATCACCAACAGTTCTTTCTCAAGTCTCCACTCTAAATTTATTCACTAAACTGAACTACTAGATGATGTCGTTTACCACTGAAGATCAGGATATTTGAACGAACTAGCTTAAAATCAACCCAAGCCTAGAGTTGATAAAAATCTAATGTACATGAGCTCTGAATTGAAAGTCAAATGTGTCCTTTAAATAACAAATTTTTGATATCCTTATTGAAAAAGTAAAGTTCTGAATACTTTTGTGAGGCACTGGCTAATATAACGAGTACTGAACTGTATTTATAACCTTAAAGATTATATAACATAAACACATTTTACTATACTGAATCTCGCAGTCGATAAAAACTAGTAACTAGCCAACTAACCCAACTAAAATTATTGTATAATAATTAAATTGCCTAGTGATTTCACTTCGTCGATCTCCAAACCAAGTTGAAAATGCACTGCATTAGTCACATTTTTTTTGTCTCGTCAGCGATTAACTTACCGATAATAGTGACTTCTACTTTACTCACACAACTGAATGTGAGCTCATTTGCGCGGCTGTTTCTGTTCATTTTGCGGTTCGTTGTGACGTTAATAGGATTTTAAATTCCTCTTTTCTGCGCTTTTTTTTATTGTTTTTTATTTATCTTGAGTTGCTTATCATTGTTGTTGTTTCGCGCTGGCAAAAAGCGCACACCGATCTGATCTACAACATAATGTCAGTTGGTAAATGTTAGCCACATTCCATAAATAACTGGAGTAGCTCTTTTAGAGGTCGAATGTCGAATATTCGGGTCAGGCCAAAGCCGAATTTATTTTGAGAGCGAACAAAGTTGACAGAGCTGTACATAAACATCTGCTTAGGAATGTTTGATCAAAAGAGTTGCATAAACAACAATTTTCCTCGGCTTTGAAGGCCAATTTAGTGGTAGGTAGATCTTTATTTAGTTAAAAGAAAGTTTATTTAATGGATATTTTAGAATTACGACTTTTCGGAACTGATTATTTCCGCTCTGAGCCCATTCGCACAATTACGAATACATTTAAAAGTAGGTAGGTACATGTCCCGGCCGGCTGGCCAATCTAGTTAGAAGCTGCTGCTTTTCGTTTATTTCTCTACGAGGGATTCTGCATTTATGCGTAATAAAATGTTAAAGAACTTTTTGTTAGTACTTTTATGTTTAAACAAAAACCAGCAAATGTGCAAGCATCCGCTGGAAAACAATTCAATCAACGTCAGACTTTCATCAGATACATCTATTGTATATTGTTTTTAGTTTATTGGAAGATTAACGTCATCAGACGGACAGCTTCTCGACGTGTTCAAACAAGTTTGCAGTTATGACGAAAAGTTCTTGTTCATTTGTTCTTCAACAACTTTCTTTCAAATTGTTAACTTACTTGTTAAATGGCAACGCATGTCTCTGGCATAAGTACTGGGATGAGTAACCTGGTTCATTCCTGGCCAAAGATCCAATTTAGCGCAAGAAATACGAGTATATTTTTTCATTGTACAGCGCCAACTCTCGCATTGGCTTCCATCTGAGATTTTCCTCCCTCCACTAGAAAGCCTTTTTAACCGTTCAGATTGTATTGTACTTCTATTTGGCTTCAAGTTTTATGAATTTAAATTGAAAGAGATTTAGGAGCTAAAACCAGCAAATCTCGTTATCCGACTTTTGGCGCGTTTCTTTCCGACTGGTGAAAAAAGGCTAGAATCTATAAAGTGCTGCTGTTATTGCGCATATTGCTGTTGTAGCTCGAATTTCCCTACCAAAGAAATGCATATAAATTAAAAGGAAGTGACAAATTTAATCAAATTTCAATAAGAATTAACGCACTTCCGTTGCAACGCCCAGAAACAAAATTATGATTTACCCCGAATGATAGCCCAAGCGGTTGAAGCGGGAGAGGGACAGAGAACAGAGTAGCTTGCGGAAGGCAACAGGTTTTTTACAATTGACATTTTCAGACAATTCAATAGGGCCTGTGCTCAAATGGCAGGCGCATTCAAATTTATGGAGAAAAGGGCAATAAGCGACGCACAGTGATTCGATTCCATACAACGACGTGACAAAATTAGAAAAAGTACTTTTATTGCCTTAATTGCGTTTGCTAGTGTTTTTCGAGTCCATCGCTAAAAGTATGTTCCATCAAAAAGTATTTGTGATCAATAGGTTACTAAAACGGATATGTTACTAAAAACTTCAAAATGTAGTTTGATTTTTATTTGAAATGCAGATTTGTTGTTGGTTGGCATATAAATTTCGGAAAAAAAACTGACACAACAACAATTTCCAGCAGGTTGCTGCTAGGAACTTACTTTTCCGTAATTTTTTACTCAACTTAAATTACATTTTGCAACATTTTGTAAAGAAAGATTTTCTAATATGAGCAGCTCTCACACTAGTTATTCTTTCGCCAAGAGTTCTTGCAGTTTTCTTAGTTAAAGTATAAAGTATATATGTTCTTTAAAAAGGCATCAACTTCTTTTGGTTGTGATGCTATGATTTTTGGTGTTTTGCCTATGGTAATCACTGTTTGCTGTAGATATTGCATAGTAGTTGAGATATTTTTGCACGTGTTGCTTTTGAAAAACGCTGGAGACGCCTCAAACTTGAGCGGTGTATATATTTGAAATTTTTACATACATATGTATGTATATCGTACGCAGAACTCTGAAACACATCGGGCGCATTTCGCAAACACTTTAGATTGAGCATGTAATTAAGGTAGATGCTATTGTTGGGATTTCGATAGTGGCAAGAACACGTTCTGGCCATGAATTTCGCAGACGAGAGCGGGAGAGCACACAGTTTCCTTCGTAGATACAAAACAACAACAGTTCGTTTCATAGGCGAAGTTTACCTCTTCAGTTGAAATACTTCAACATTTCAGTTCATCATTAGCGATCATTGCGAAAACAACGCATTCAATTGGCAAAATAAATTTTGGTGCGAATTTATTGAATATTCTCAGCAGAACCACTGATCTTACGGTTTCCAACACAGTCTAATAGGCGATACGTGCTTGTGTCATGGTTAAGACATTCAAATCAACGCAAAGTTGCGAAGCTTCGAAGCCGCCAGCATTGAGCAAACAGATTTTCAAGCCCCCTAAAGACTTAAGCGTCACTGAATCGCATCGTTCCCGATCCATTGCCAATATGGTTGACCGCTTCGTGCAATCCATTAGCCAGATCAATGATTCCGGCAGCTTCGATACCAGCCTGGAGTTTAAGCACATACGAAGTCCACCACAACAACAACAACAAGATCAACGTGTGCGGCATCGCTGTGTCACTGAGCTGGACCGTGACAACCTTATGAAGTTTGTTCAAGAGTTCGAGACGCGACAAACTGACAGCAACAATAACAACAGCCCTGCCAAGTCTACGTCGAAAAATTCACCGTTCTTCTGTCGCAAAGCCAAAGCCATCTATGAGAATGCTTTCGTGGGCAGCCGCAGCTCTTCGCCCAAATTGAGCGCCGCCGACTCCCTATCAGAACAGTGCTCCACAGCTGCTCAGTGCGTGAACGGGGAGTCGATGGCTGCGCCAGCCTTGAATCTGCAACGCACGCAGCCGGAACGTTCGAGTCTGCGCTCGGCAGCCAAGCTCTTGCAACTCTTCTCTGCCAAAAAGAAGTGCAAGTCGTCGAAATTGCACGGCCACAATCTAAGCAAGCACAATTCTACCGCCAGCACGGCATCCAGTGTTGGCTCTTCTTGCAGCAGCAGTGCCACCGCATCTCCTGTGCTCTTGCGCGGCCGCCTAGGCTGCAGTCCGCTGCCGGCCTCTGATCCCGAAGATGAGCAGCATGACGACGGCATCTGCTCGGCCTCCTGTTCCAGCTTCACACAATCCAGCAGCTGCAGTCGGCATGGCTCACCGGATTCCTCATTTGAGTTGCACCCGCCTCTTGTGCCCACTTTCAGAGTAACGCCACCACAAATCAGCAAAACGAGCAGAAATCCAGCCTACGATTTTGCGCGTTTTCTACGCGGCTCCTTTCACGCAAAGCGTGCCTCTATTACCACGTTGCGCCGCTCCACCAGTGATCCTGACACCTATCAGCACATCGACTTCACCAGGCAGACAACAACTAACGCCGCTGCTCCATCAGTCGCACTCAAGCCGGCTACACCTGCCCCCCAGCAGCGTGCACTAGCCGACTCCACGAATGTGAAGCGATCCGACGTCATGCGTGTGAGTCATTTCTAATGTCCGATAATTTTTTCTTTTTCTACCTATCTTACCTATGTAAGCAAGTAAGTAACCTTTGAAGTCGTGTCGCAGCGGATTTCCGATTTCTCTCCGCTTCGGCGAATTAATTCATACCACGTTTGTTTGCTTTATTAAAACTTTCTTTGGAATCGTTTATTACCAATGCTAATTTCATGCTAAAGCCCATGTACACACGGCATGACTTTGGCTACAAATTTTGTAATGCTTTTCCACTATTAGACACACACATACATATGTATGTATGTACATGGAGAGATATTGTAGTTCATATATAAATTTAGATGCTATAGTTTTAAGTAGGATTAAACTGAAATAAATTATGGAAATACAAAATTAAAGGAAACGTTATTCGAATTCTATTGAAGAGGGTAATTTGGTTCCTAAATCGAGTTGGCGCTATGTAATGCTTGACAAGTTGGATTTCTAGGTTTGCACCAATTTAAGTTATGTTTTTCTCGGAATTTGAAGTAATGCAACTCTGCACAAACTGATCGGGGTTTTATACTCCGGCTTAGCATAGGCACAACGAAGGTGGTTTAGTTTTGAACCTAACATAGAAGTACACATATCCTTTTTTTTCAACATGTTTTCGCTTTTCCAGCGATTTTCAAGGCTTCCAACTTCTTTAGCCACTCAAAATAGTGATAGGCAAAAAATGAACAACTAAAATTGACTTAGTCTTCTTTTGCTCGATAACATCGGTAATTACTTTTCCTTAAAGGTCGAACAATCTCGGCACTGGCTAAATACATATATATTTACATATATATATGAGTTTTTTATGTGTTTAATCACTTTCTCTTGTCACAATTATTTATGTTCACCTTCTAAACTTGCAGATATGATATAAAACTTCACCCAAAACGGTTTAGCTTTTAACAATCGGTAGCCTTACTCGTTTAAAATGCAAACCGAGTATTAGCATTATGACCAAGCCAAAGTAGTAACCAATCCCCTATATGTATATGCATACTAGGGAGCCTACTCCCGGGATCGCGTAGAATTTCAATACAGTTGAATTGCGTTTTGCAGTTACTTCCTTTATCAAAAGCGATATACAGTAAAGCTTCGCTTTGCGACGTTTCAGTTAGCGTTTACGTTAGACGTTTCACATTGCGCCGAAAAAAATTGGCGAATAAATTTTCGTCATTTCATATCGCATCGTAAAATTTAAGTTATAATTTTCTGTATTAATAAATAAATTTATTAGAAACTGGAAATTGCTTTGTTTTTGATCAAATAACCTTTGGATTCAGCATTGGGACGTATGAATCTTCAATATTTTAGCACACTTCCATGCAATTCGAATTGCGACGTTTCGCTTGCGACAAATTTTACGTCGCAAAGCGAGGCTTTACTGTATATATATAGTATATATTTTAGTTTAAACCAACACTCAGGGGATGAAAAGTGCTTGATGATGTTGAAACGATTGCTGGTAAGTGAGTGGGAGGAAAAATATGCCAGAACTCGATCACTTTTTTGTGTCGCACAATGTTATTATTCTCGGATTTCGAATGGGACTTAAAGTTTGAAAATATGGAATCTTTTGGACACTTTTTCCCAATGTAATAAAATTTATAATCTAAACATCAAAGAATTTTCTCCATTAAATTTTGCCAAATCATCGTTCGCTTCAAGTTGGTTTCGGTCCATACTTTCGATTTCGTTTCACAGTGAATCGGTTTCAAAATCCATGCCGATCTACTTATGAAATTTTAATATCTGTGAATATTTCTATACTTCGGCCCGCATGTTTCAGCAATTTTTGTTCAACTGCGCTGGAAATTTATTTTAATGACACCCCATTCCATGCTTTTAATGAAGAACTGCAGAAACGCAGTACGCGCAGAGGAGTATTGGAACATATTTCGGCAACATTTCGGCGGCACATAAACAATCCGAATGAGTTTCTAAAAATAAAAGCGCACAAATACAATAAAGTCGCCAAAGATGCTTACTTTCCGGATAGGAGAGAAGCACCACACACAGTTCCAATTTACTTAATACAACGCGATGATTTCTCATGTTGCTGCTGTCTGGTTCGCATTTGTAGAATGCGTCCGCCACAGCTGGACAGCTGGAGTGGGTTGAGTTTCACTTTATAACTCAATTGTATCTAATTGACGCCCCCTTGGGCCGCGCACGCTGTCTGCTCTGGCACTCACATTGGCGATCTGCTTCAACCCGCATTCCGTCGTTGCTTTTGTTGCAATTTTCTTTCTTCTTGTTATCAATTAATTTTATTGCCTCTGTTGTTTCTTGTTCTTATTTCGTATCTGCTGTGTTCGTGAAATTTATCGTCAATTGCATATGTTGGCTTTTTCTGTATATGGTGCAGGAGTATTTGGCAGCAATTCTGATAGCGAATATAAATTCACTTATTTACTTATTGCACATACATATATGTATGTACATATGTATTACCTGTGTAGGTAGTAGTTAGTAGAGGGAGGCTTACTTACCCTCAACCCTCTTCGTTTTCTTGACAAAGCTCAGAGGATCATCTGAGAAACAGAATAAAGATTGTCCATTCTCAGAATATCGGAACCCAGCAAGTGGCGTCTGATACTCGAGTATACGGAATAGTGACAAAAGACATATTTGGTCGCTTACTTACTGGTAAAAATATAACTCTGTCGGTGAAACTCGACTGATGTTTCATATTTGTTCTGTTTAGCCCGTTCACAAAACCCTCTGTAAATTTAAAGGTTCCAGATTTCAAGCACTTTATTTGTGGTGCTATTCACGAAACTAATTGTCTTCGTCCAGATACCACCCGGACCCCGGCTCTAGTTATGGGCTGCGTTTTCTCCAGTCCCCATCCAGGCTTAGAAGTGCTCTCACTCATCTGCGCATTGAATAACTTTTTTGCTGGGGCAATGTCGTTCATTGCTCGACGTGTCCGAGCCAACGAAGTCGCTGCATGTAGATCCACGTCGTAACATTCATGTCGTCGCTTAAGATCCTTAAAAGATGTATAATTTTGGAACCCTTCATATATGCCCTCAAGCTTATATATTTAATGCATTTTTTCCGCAAAACGGTTAGAATCTATTCATCTGGCATCGCTGCCGTATAGATCGGCAATCTCTCTTTCTTTCGCACTCTCTCTCTCTCTCTCTCTCGCTGTGCTCCAGCGCAGTACAATGCGAAAGCAAACTCGACTCGCAGTTCCCACACGTTATCGATGTATCTATCCACCACGCTCTTCGGGCGCAATTAGTGAGGCGGCCAAAGGGGGCTTGTGAGCGCCGGCCTGTAGCAGTGCAGAACGCTGCCTGTTTCTCAGCCTTCCTTCCTTTTTCCCCGATTCAATTCCCCACAACTCGCAACTTTTTCGCTGAGCCAGCGTGTTTCAGTGTGAGGCGGCGCAGCAGTATCTGTGGCTCGCGCACTGTATCTGCGATTGTTGTTTGTTTCTGTGTGCTGTTGTATGTAGCTCACTCGCTCGCCTAAATCGCTTTGCTCCGCGCTTGTGGCATGCAAGCACAAAATGGGTTTTAAGTTGAAAACGCAAAGATTTGCTGTGGATTTCAGTTGTTTTTGGTTCGTTGAAGCTACAACATTAAGCGGAGCGGAACGTCGCCGAAGCGCGGAGTTCTGTTGTGTTTTCAACCTGCTGCGGTGGGCTGTGAAGCGAGCGTTCTGCGGCAGTGCAGTCAATGTCAAATGGCCCAAACTTCTCTGAGGCTATGAACAAATAATTGAGGGATGTGCTACTTTGAAGTAGGCCCAAAAGTTGAAAAGTGAACCCAAATAACAGGAAGAAAACCGAGCTTGTAAGTGTAGAAGAAAGAACACGAACAAAACAAAATTCTTGTTGTTGTTGCTGTATCACGCGTATTATAGAAGTGTATCTTGTGAATGCGGTCGGGTCTGTGCACAAAATCAACTACTCGCAGCGGCCTCAACCAGCCGCAAAATGAAAGCAGCACAGTTCTATGAGTGCTTTTAACGACTGCCATGAATTTAAACTGAAAATGTTCGTCACACATTTAAGTGTATTTCACGCGGAAAGTGGTCCCGCACAAGTGCGCCTCAGAGCACGAAAAGTGCCCGTCCGTAATCAAAGCTCAAGTCAGACACGTTTCTCTTTCGAAATTGTACTTGTGCTTTAATTTTTGTACCCGCCAGCATTATTCCAAAGCGGGCCCCTTTCCCCTGAAAGCAAAATCGTGCGAAGTCCGCCAAACTTCTGTGCGCCTCATACAAAACAACTCGGAGTGGAATCTTTGTTTGAATTTGTTAACGTGCGTCACAATGAATGGCGACGCGACTCCAAACTCGTACGTTCAAAAACGGCAAAAATTTCATTTTCAAATGTGCAAATTCAGCTGTTTTTTCTTTCGTTTTGCTGCGTCCGCCCTGCCGCAACCGCAGTTGCATTTTAATTCGCTGCGTCCATTCGTGCCGCGAATATTCGCCAATTGCCTGCTTGCGACATTTCTTTACATTCGCCGCTTGCAACTAATTTGCATTTAAATCATTTACGGGCTTTACTTCGCCCGTACAAATGCGATTTGAGGAGCCGCTCCATCATCGCCAGCGGCGTTGCCACGCCTTGAAACACAGTCGCCCACTCGAGCGCGCTTCTTCTTTGACGACGTCAATGGCTTGTTAGGTTAGGTAATGATCGTTGGCTCAACGGCGCTTCCTGATGATCCACCAACAATACGGCAGTTCTGATATGCATCGTGACATCAATCCCCTCAAAGCCTTCTACGTTTAGTTCTTCTCCTCTGCGGCTACCCTGCCTTTCTTATAAATAATTCTTAATAGTTTACTAATCAGTTTGGAATTTCTGCTGATAAGGTGATATCGCCGCCGCCTCCTTACTCATATTACGAATGCTACACTGGGGAGAAAATTTGTCAAATCAAATGAAAACTTTTTCAATTTATAGATAAACATTGAATGTTTGGATTCGTCAAATAGTGAAAATTAAATACGCGCGTATTTCATACTCATACGTACCTTTATGTATTTGGGGTTCTTTCGTTAGGTTTTTAGGGACCTACAAATTTATTCTATAGCCGTATCCAAACGGGATTCCGAAGATTTATTTTCATTGCAAAGAATACTCTCCGAGAACTTAAAAATCAATTAAGTGGGAAGGTACTGTCTCACGAAAGGTGCATTTAAATTTTCCCATGCACTCGCTTGCATGCGTTAACGCTATTTGCTATTCAAGACCAAGAGCGCTAGACATTTGACACCTGAGACAAGTAACGTTTTAAATAACTGCAAACCTCATTAACGTGCTTTAAAGATATCGAATAACCAAACCATATGAGAACGTATTGAATGGCGAGCGTTAAACTTTGTATGGGTACTGCATATGTATGTATGCACATCATATTTTTCTTTCCTTAACCATTGTATGAAGATGTTATAAGTAAATGAGAAGGTATCACTACGCATATGTACTAGTGCAAATGCAGTGAGCACGAGCAGAAGGAGCTCAAAGAATGGATCATATCGAATATATGTATGGAGAAAAGCAATAGTTGTTCAGAAATAAACACCTTTTAAAATACTCAAATGAATATGAAATATAGAAACTGCCATGCATTTCTGATTGCATATTGGCTGGTATGAATGAGTATGAGATTCGCAATTGTTCCTGCCATGAACAAAATTGTTTGTATGCAAGGCAAGGCGCATTTCTGACAAAACATTGAAAGTAAGCGATAACAACGGGACTTACACATTTATTCCACAGCCGTGTCCGAACGGGATTAAGAAGCTTTATTTTCCTGGCAAAGAATGCCCTCGGAGAGTTCCCAACTAGCTCACGAGAGACCGGACCGCGAACAAAGAAACGAAGTTTTTTTTTTTTAATATTATGAGGTCGGCTGGGATTTAAACCAGCAACTCCACGCATCAGCGGCCGAACACTTTATGTACATATCCATTGAGCCACGGGGGCACTATACGTAAATGCTACCAAAAAATTTTAAAAAAGGTTAAAATATTCTTTAAAAATAAAATTTTCCATTGAAGAAAATCCGTTGGGAAATCTGAGCCAGACCAGGCCTACAATGTATTACGCGTGTATGAACAAGAAGTCTGGAAACCACACGCTCGTTTCGATGTCTAGTTGATTTTTTAGGAAGCGTATGAACTGCGAGAAGTGTGGGGAGCTGCTAATATGAAATTTGCATTTTCAATTGAAGGAGATGTGCAATTGTCTGTCTTCTCTTTTCGTTCACTCATATTTGCGTAATTTTTTCACATTTCATATGCGATGCGTGCGGATGAAGAGGAAGCACGGGCAATGATGACGCTTGCACAGACAATAATTTGAAAATTACTTTTATTATTGTTATGGCGTGTTTGTGTTGCATGGATTGTGTTTTTTGTTAGCTTATCTTTCATTTTTAAGCTTATTGCGCTTGAAGCCTATTGTCACAGCTCTGTCGTGATTGTCGGGGCCATGTTGAGTCGCGGCGACCGACGCCCTTTCGGAGTGATCTTTGGCTTCTTCTGACTTAGTTTTTTGTTCGTATAAATTGTTGATGTGGTTGTTGTCGTTGTCGTTGTTGTTGGTATTTATGTTAATTTCTGCTGCGTTAAATTGCTCATTTCCTACCGCTGCTGGTGCTGCCATTGTTTAGCAATCGCCATTGCTCGATTCTCTGGTAATTTTAACGTTGTGCATCTCTACTCATCTGTGTTAACCCCATACTTCCCTTGATTTTTATATTAGCAGAGTAGCTTCTTACCACCGGTCGGTCGGTACGAGGTTGGGAACAGGTGTTTTCTCTCTTCTGAACATTTTTAAATTTTGTGTTGTGCTATTTTTTTAAATAGTGTGTGAAATGTATACATTTCGAGAAAAATTTGAGTGGTTTATGCTGGTTAAAAACTTTTTAAAAGCTGAACTAGAAAAAAGTGTTCTGAGGTGGCTCTATTGATCGCGTCTCGAACCAAACCATATTTTCTTACAACTGCCAATTGTTTGCTTTTGCACTTGTGCCTTGTGTGCTTCAGAGAACTGCAACGAGTGCCATTTTCGTTACTCTAAGTAACTCTAAAGAAAACGCGTGCCGTTTTTACCTATACTTAAACGCAAGTGACACTCAGTTTGCTCAAACTTATAAAGTAAGTAGAGTAAGTAAACTAAGTATACCAAGTATGAGTATCAATAAGTAAGTAAGTAAAACTCTGAGTACTTATAGTAATACTTGTTCTGTTCCTGGCGACAGCCGCATTTCCCATTCTGAAGTAGGTATCGCTTAGAAGAGCGCAACTGCGAGCAGGTAGGAGCACATGCAGTAAAAGCAGTGATGTCAACTTCCTTATTTTTCAGCAGAATTTACGCATTTTTAAAACTGAAATGAATTTAAAGAATATACTGCTTAAAAATTCGTCCATAAAAAGGTCGAATAGCACTTGGAATCTTATATATGTATATATTACGGTCATATTAATTAATTGAAAGTATGTGAAAACTGGCGCCGGCTCCTTTTGCATATACCTGGATATGAAAATTCAACCATATTGTTATCTTTAAAGAAATTTTTCTAGAACAGGTACTTAATCCCGTAAAGACTAACGGGTTTCTGTGGCCTTTTTTATTATGCGAAATATTTATACGACATGTTGTGTATTTTCATTCATATCTTTATTTTTACGAATTTTTAATTGCTGCTTTACATATGAAAAAAACCGCATTTCGCGAATTCAGGCCAGGGCATGTGGAAATTTGAGAGTATGCATCACTGCTGAAAAGAGATCGGCGCAGCTGCTCTTCTTTAACACATGCGAATGTAGGTAGAGCATGAACTAGGATCCGTTATTGTTGTACAGTAGGCTAATATGTCCTTTTTGCTTTAAAATGCAATGAAGTATATTCAAAGAAAGGAAACCTTAATATTAACAAAAATGTGACAACATACTACATATGTATATCCTTTTTGCTTTAAAAAGCATGAATAAATTATGATCTGGGTAAAAGGAAATAATATCAGAAATTCATTAATACGTAGAAAAAAGTATAAGACTGCAATATCTAGAATTATTTGGTTCATCATTTTGGGACATAGTTGGAATGAAAAATAGTCTTAAATCAAATTTCGTGTAAAAAGAGAATTAGGTGTAATATCAAATATTACTTATGCTATTAAGAATACCCATATTTGTATATAAAAAATAAAAAGTAAATAAAGTTTTAGCTGCAAAACACAGTTTATGTTGATTATCATGTAGTATGTTTTAAATTTTTTCTTTGCATGAAATAGTTGTGACTGAATAAAGGTTAACGCTACTTAAGGTTTCCTTTCTTTAAATATACTTCCTTCCATTGCTACTTTTTAAAGCAAAAAAGAATATATATGCCTACTGTACAACAATAACGGATCCTAGTTCATGCTCTACCTACATTCGCATGTGTTAAAGAAGAGCAGCTGCGCCGATCTCTTTTCAGCAGTGATGCATACTCTCAAATTTCCACATGCCCTGGCCTGAATTCGCGAAATGCGGTTTTTTTCATATGTAAAGCAGCAATTAAAAATTCGTAAAAATAAAGATATGAATGAAAATACACAACATGTCGTATAAATATTTCGCATAATAAAAAAGGCCACAGAAACCCGTTAGTCTTTACGGGATTAAGTACCTGTTCTAGAAAAATTTCTTTAAAGATAACAATATGGTTGAATTTTCATATCCAGGTATATGCAAAAGGAGCCGGCGCCAGTTTTCACATACTTTCAATTAATTAATATGACCGTAATATATACATATATAAGATTCCAAGTGCTATTCGACCTTTTTATGGACGAATTTTTAAGCAGTATATTCTTTAAATTCATTTCAGTTTTAAAAATGCGTAAATTCTGCTGAAAAATAAGGAAGTTGACATCACTGCTTTTACTGCATGTGCTCCTACCTGCTCGCAGTTGCGCTCTTCTAAGCGCTACCTATTTCAGAATGGGAAATATCGCTCTCAGATCCTGCGTGTTGTTGATGTTGAACAAGTAGAGTCTTGCAATGCGTTACTCGAGTACTTGTTGCTATAGAATATTCGAATTAACGGTTATTCTTATTTTACTATTAATATTACGTCGTTTGTCAATACCGGTTTTATATTTTGGGCATTATTATTACATATACCTAGCTTGGTAAACTTATGCCTGCTCTAGAATGACGTTTGATAAGTGCCTAGAGTCAATTTATTTTAGTTGCCCCATTGCTTTTAACATTGCCCATTACAATGGAAATCGAGTAGGTAACTCGATTACTGCACTATGCGCTACTATACACAGGAAGCCAAATAATCAACGAAAGTTGTATATGGTTAATTCGTAAGATCGCATACGCAGGTCACGGTTTCATTTAAGGATCAAAGCTTACATCTCTACATCATGTCATTTTTCAATAGCACGCCCCTTTTCTCTTGAAATGAGCGTAGAAGAGCAGGAAGAGAGAACACACATCTGCGTGGAAAAGTGACGGTGCTGCCGTTTGCATTTCAATGAATGTATATCACTCCACTTTTCCAGCCAACACTAGAACACTACGCTTTTCGACAAAACACTTTGATTTCAAGGAACAATTTTATTAGGATCATAAAACAAACATTCCGATTTTGTTTTTTATTACTTCGGTCCAGTTTCTCCTGTTTCACTGTAACTTAACTTTTTTTGTTAAAAATTGTTTCAGTGCACTTTTTCAAAAAACACTATTTTTCACTTCCCGTTTATAATAAAAATTTTCCTAGTCTAGCATACCAGGATGCCAATGGGTACTTAATCTGTTATCTAATTAACAATTTACAGCAATATTTTAAGTTTTATAAGCTGAACAAAAATTAATTTAATTGTATCATTATAATGGCAAACACGCATACAAGCTCAACCCTTCCGTGTTAAGATATTATTAGCCAACTATTGTATATAGCAATTTGTGTTACATGTTTTGAAAAAAGTGCGCTGAAATTGAAAGTCAAATAGTATTAAAAAAGTACATTTTTGTGAATCAGCGCAACCCTGGCTTAGAAACGGAAGGAATGCAGGAATGAGTATCAATGAGTTTGCCGACGTCATACTATGAGTAGGCTTAAAAACTTATTATTTGGGATTTCAAACAGAGTAAGTAGGTCGCTTTACTCAGTTTTTTCAACTAAGTATGAGTAAGTATGAGTAAGGGTAGAAAACAGAGTTTCGACAGAGTATACTTAGTGCAATGAGTACTCATTGCAGTTCTCTGGTGTGCTTGTATTCAAACGCACAAACATGTACACATAGTCATGCAATTGCGTAAACGCATATACAGTAGCATGCACTGCTCATACATATGCCAGTATGACCCCAATATGACGTCCCATTCCGCTAAAGTAGCAAATAGGCAGAGACAGATCAGCTGCCTTGCTTAGCACTTGCGGAAATTTGACTTTGCTTGCTCTAAGATTTTCGACCCGTGCCCGAGCTATGATCTTTGAACTAATTAGTGCTTTGAAAACTTGAACTAAACCTACTCTTGGGATGTACACTTAACAAAAATCCCTCATAGTCAAATTAAGGAGTCATTGTTTTTATTAACTTGAGTCAGTATATTTTTCCATTGGCTAAGTGAATTTAGTACATTTGTCAGAAACATTTTAAGTATTTACGTTGCTTCAATGAAAAAGAATTCACTGGCCTAATGAATATTCTACATTAGCCCAACGAATGATTTGTATTGCCATAATGTATCACTTCCATTGAGTCAACTACAAGTTGTTCTTTGACTCAATAAAATTATTTTGTCCTACATTGAGTTTAAAATTAATGAAATTTATTGCATTGGCTCAATTGTATTACATTGGACTAAAAACAACTTATTCAGCAGTCCAAATTGACTTTAAATCGGTTTGCGTTATCTTCGACTCTTCTCTTTTAGAGTCTTTTCCGACATGTTGCTGGTTCCTTAATTTAAAGCAATGACTTTCATTTTGTGCGTTCAATTTCACTCCACAACCCCCTACAGCCCGCGCAGTAATGAAAGCGAGACATAGAAAAGTTTTGCAGAAGTCACACCATCACAAATATTGACCAATAAAATGACTGCCCATGAAATTCTGCCACAAAAGTATTTTCAATTGCCTTTGTTTGGTGTCGATGTGCGTTGCCTCCATGCCTTCAGGCGCCCATTCGACGATTCGTTCTAGTAGAAGTTGCCAAAGAGCGCGCACTAGATATGTATGTATCCATCCTAATATACTTATGTACAATTGGACAAGGTTGTGACTGTGGAACACCGTGGACGCCTGTTTCTGAAACATTTGTACGTTTTTCGTGCTGCACGCTCCATGCTCCTCAAAATAACGGAGCAGCAGCACTGGCGGCATCTTTGATCGCGACTCGTATTGAAGAGCATTCGATTGATTCATCGATAGACGCGGCATTCATTCATGGATTCACACGCCCATTGAAATCAGTGGGAATAGAAAAATGCGCAACATTTTAAATTTGTAGTCGCTTTTTTCGTGTAATTAAAGTAAAACGTTTTAATTATTCGGTTTGTGTGTGTCTGCGTTCTAGTTGAAAGCGAGGACCCGCACGGGGGGATGGATTATTTTAGGAACTATCACTTTGCATGTGGATGTGCTTTATGATGCGAGTTGTGCGTTATAACAGAATCGGAAGTTCAAGAAGGTGACGTATTAACTCCACTGGCGCAGCTCTGGCGGAATTTCTGCGACAGTCCAAACTGATGATACGCATCGCACACTATTTACAAAAGGGGCACAACCACAAATGTATTCTACAATTACTATTCAAGTGTGACCTTTAGTTTGAAAATTTGAAAATATGTATTATTTTGTATAGCTGGTTAAGATACTTTCGTCATTAGTCTCACTAGACTCTAATCAATTAAAAATATTGTTCGCTTTCGTAATAAAATGTAATCTCTTCATTTGCAGGGCCGCGCTACACCCACCGCCAATGCCTCCCCATTCCGCCGCGGCTGGGTACAGTCCTCCTTTCGCACGCCGCGCACGGACAAATTCACCCAGGGGCCTACTAACGAGCGTCAGCAGAGCCCGCTAGTGCATCGCAGCGCGTCCATGACTGCATCCGACAATAACGTGTACATCAAATCCATGGGCGACTTCATTTGTGAACTTAACCAGACGAACAGTCAGCAACAGGTAGACGAGCCAATCGGACAGATCATGCCAACCAAAATCGCCAGTAGCAGCAGCAGCAGCAAGATCGGCATAACCGGCGTAGCCAAAGTGCCTCAGCTCAAGATGGATGCCACGCAGTTGCGCGACGCAGTAGTAGGCGGACCTACAGGTGTTGTTGCATGGGGCACTTCTTTCGAGCGTTTGCTTGAGGACCCCGCGGGTCTGCACAACTTCGCCGAGTTTCTCAAGAAGGAATTCTCGGCGGAGAACATTTATTTCTGGACGGCGTGTGAGCGCTTTCGCAATTTGGAAAACATGGCAGAGCGAGTGGCCCAAGCGATGACCATATTCTCGAAGCATTTGGGGAATGGCGCCACGGAGCCGGTGAACGTGGACTCGCAGGCGCGCAATCTGACAGAGGACAAGCTGCAGAATGCGGATCGTGACATATTCGCGCCTGCGCAGAAGCAGATTTTCAACCTGATGAAGTTCGACAGTTACCAGCGTTTTATACGTTCTGACCTGTACAAGAGCTGTCTGGAGGCGGAGGAGAAGCACCAGCCGCTGCCGTATAGCGCCGACGATTTGGATGAGCTGCTGCGCACGCATTTCCAGCAGGGTGCCTCCCTAAAGGTGAGTGGCCCGCCGGCTCGCCAAAGTGGCTCGCGCACAGAAAAAGTAATAAAGAAAGTGCTTTCCCGCTTTTCAGCTAAAGAAGTCAGCCAGCAATGCCGAAGACCGCCGCCGCAAAAGCCTGCTGCCATGGCACCGGAAGACGCGTAGCAAGTCACGCGATGGCGGTGAGGGCGAGTTGGGCAAACCCGAGCAACCTTCCAAGCTGCCACAGCTCTCAAGCAGCTCCCTCAAGATTCCATCCATGCACAACTCGGCCAGCGACGTGCACAGCTCACGCTCCTCTCTCTGCTCCTTCGACGCCTTTCCCGCAGCCAATGGACAATCGGCCGTCGCCGAAGCGGCATGCACCCTGTGCCGCGTCATACTCAGTGATGGCGCAACAACGATCGTACAAACACGTCCCGGCGAGACCGTGGAGCAGCTTATCGAGCGCCTGCTGGAGAAACGCGGTCTCAGCTACAAGTTCTACAACGTAGTCGACAGCGAGACCAGCAAGTCCATAGATCTGCAGCGCGCTGCGATGACGCTCGCTGGCAAGCAGGTGCTCATCGAACAGGGCGTCGCCTTCAAGCTGGACCTGCCCGACCCGAAAGTGATATCAGTGAAGAGTAAGCCCAAGAAACAGCTGCACGAGGTTATACGGCCCATTCTTCATAAATATAACTACACACTGGAGGCGGTGCGCGTGCTGCGACGCGACACACAGCTGCCGCTAGACCTGTCGCTGCCTGTCACTGTGGCCGATGGACAGCGCCTGCAGATCGTGCTATTGAAGCAGCCCGCCGCCACCAGTAGTGACGACTACCAAAACAGCTGCAACGCCAAATTCGCAAAGCCAGCGCTGCAAAAACTTGGCGTGACCTTTGCGAGTGCAGTGAAGCAGTCAAGCAACGCAAGCACGCATGGGCCAAATATCGTTGCTGCTCAACAGGCCACTCTGGATGAGATCACGAACAAGGTATTCAACGAGCTACTGCAGGGCAAAGTCGACTCACACGCCGCCGCTGGCGATAAGCCGTCGGCGAAAGCTAACGATTTGTGCTCGGTTAAGGTAAGTGCGTCATTGGCTTAAACTGCAATGTATATTAGCTTTTCCATTCTCCTCTCGCCAGTCCGATGATTGCGCCTCCGAAGGCTCTTCCATTTTCGATCGCATGCGAAGACGCGATACCAACATTCCAGGCTTCAAGCTGAAATCTAAGAAGAAGTCCACCAGCAGCCAACATTCGGAGGAGAGCAATGCCGCGTCCAATGTTCCTACAGCGACAACGCCCCATCCCGGCAATGTGGCAAACGCGAAGAAGCCGATAATCGCCAAGTTGAAGGCTGGCGTCAGGCTGCAAGTCACGGAGCGAGTAGCGGAGAATCAAGGTATGTTTTTGGCAAGAGAATGTCGCATTTGTCAAGATCAAAATTAAGTATTTTCCCTCGCAGATGAATTATTAGAGGGCTTGAAGCGCGCACAGCTGGCGCGTCTTGAAGATCAGCGCGGCACCGAAATCAACTTTGAACTGCCAGACTTTCTTAAAAATAAGGAGAATTTAAGTGCAGCCGCTTCTAAGTTGCGTAAGGTGCGCGCTAACTTGAGTCCTGTGAGCAAGACACCAGTAGTCCTACTCACGCCTACAGAAGAGACGCCTCCGTCGCCATTTCCAATAAGTGGCGAACGCCCTCAGCCAGCACCGCGACTCTCTATAGCGAATAGAAACAAGGCCGCTTCTGTGTCACCCATGAAAATAGACGAAGAAAATACGACTGAATGCCAAGCACAAGCGAACAGTTCCAATTCTTCCTTCGAAACAGACTTCGCGGCAGCGGGAGCTAGAGGTCCACCTCCGCTACCACCTAAACCCAAAGTTCTACCCATTAAACCAAATAACTGGGGTGTTACGGCCACCACAATCACATCGGGTGCAGCAGGGACACTAGCAACGTCTACGGCAGCTGCAGTGATGCACACCATAAGCGCCACTATGTCGCCTTCGGCCGCAATGTCCTCGTCTACAACTTTCATTACATTGCCACATGCGGGTAAAATTGGATCCACTGACCAAGCGACAACACGCAGCGCCTACTTGGAGGAGCCCAGCAGTAGCTTCGTATAACAACACATATTCACGCACTCACGCACACAAGTGATATATCTTTAGCTATTTATATGTCGTTATTATACATTGGATTTGACTTGATGCATTATTGTATATATATCTTATTTTTATCTGCTTAAACTGACAAAAGCACTTACATATATGAATACATCTATATTATATGTATCGGCATTTGCACACGAACATGACTTCCAAAATAATTTTAATTTTAAGTCTACTATGACAATTTTATAACAATTTTAGCTGAAAATAAATTGTTAATCGTATTTGTATTTTTTACTGAATAAATGTAATATACATATATCAAATTCTAAAGGTTTATTTCGATCCTAACATTCAGTCGGGGGCTCGGTTCCCGCGCCGTCACAATTCAACTGCAGCCTCAAATGCCTTCTCCGCTGGATGTCATTCATCCGTACGCGCGATGACGCGGCTGGCTTTAATTAATATTATTTTATTATTAATATCGGCGTAGAGCTCGTATAATTCGTGGTTTATCTGGATGCGGTAGTCGTTGACATGTGCGGATCGAGCCGAAGATTTTGTGGATCACTTTACGCTGGAACACTAACAGAAAATCAACGAAATCTACCATGCTTCAGCGTCAGAAAGCACTGCGGAAGGATTGGCGAAAAGCCACAAATAAAACAAAGCGTAAGAAGATTATTATTTGTTTTGTTGTATTTTTGATAAATTGCATAGAAGTGCATAGCTGCTAGCTGTGTATGGTTCAAACGAAAAGAATTGGATTTTGGAGAACATCTCTATTATGTGCTACTTTCTGGCGTAACATTATTGTCGAGCAACGAAAAGTGAAGTTTCTTTCGCAAAACTGCAAAATTTAGACTAATTTGACGGTATTTGTTATATCTACATACATATTTAGTTTTTTCATGAAAGTATATGTATTTGCAATCCTATAGTCTTTTAAGGGCTTTTTCTATGCTCGTTCTGGCTGTCACCGTTTGGCAGAGGCTTATCTCGATATAAGATATAAACTAATAGCAATTATTAATTGGATTTAGAATCGCTCTTAGCATCTGCAATCTTGCAACTATTTAGGGAAAAATCGTTTTATTGAAATGTTTTCAGTTTCAGACGTTTAAGTCGCCAGGCGGCGAACATAAAGTACAATCAAATGGACGCATTGCTAACTGGCGTTGGCTTGGTAGCAGCGATATCAGCTGTTGAGGACGAACCAGCAGCTTGTATCGGAGTTTTGGCTTCTACGGCGCCCTCTTCTAATTTTTTGTCGCCCTCGGGCAGTTCTTTTACCTCATCTATACGCTCCTCGGGCTCTTCGATCAAACGGTACGTTATTGGTGCCGGTTGCTTGGGCGGCAACCAGTCTGGTATGATCTTGTCATGTAGACGCCACTGTCCATACTCATTCGAAATGTGTTTTTCAAAGACAACATACTCCAACACATCCTTGGCAAGTATTTCACTTCCGTGCATCAGGCGTCCGAAACGGTCGTATATGGCGAGCAATTGTTGCGTGTGAAACCGCACAGTGACCTGAGCGAAAAGATTCTCTTTCGTAATTACGTCCGTGACGCGCGCATGCACCATGCGGGCCGGTTCGAGTGACTTCAAAAAACGCCAGTGAATGGTTTTGTCCTTCACATTATGCATCATTTCTGGATAGCAGCGTTCAGTGATACATTCACGAAGCTTATGCTTATCTTTGGCGGCCATGTGATTGTGCGCTGCTGCGTAAATATCTTGCGCTACCAAACAGAATTCATCCGTACCGAAGTCCTCCTCGTAGGCACGTATCTTCCGCACTGCCAACATGCTCTTCGACTTTTTCTCCAAAAATTCGAATTTTTGCTTCGCTCCTGCCGAAGAGATAAACGACTTTTTGCCATCGCCCTCCGGCGGCACATACGGTTCAAAGATTCCACCAGTGCAACTAATGTGAAACGGGCGCTCCAACCATGGACGAGGAGGAAGCAGACCGCGCTCTTTCATTCGACTTCGCATTTCCTCCTGCGACAAATCTTCCGGCTTCTCTCTCAGATTGGGCATATCTATCTTCACGAACTTCTGCGCGCGTAACCGCTTAAATTTAGGATTCCAGTGTTTAGTCTGGCGGTAGCGGACTTGCTGCAAGCAGCCCAATGCAATAGGTGCCATAACCATGTTCACCGGCGGCACAAACTGCGAAAAGGGTATTAATTTATGCTGAATTACTTATGACCATTCAAGTTACCTGCAGAATTCTAGCGCAGTGTTTCGCTGCACATACAAGCTCCATTTTCAGTTAATATGTGGCTTCCTTTCCACTGAAAATATTTCTATCAAAGAGTTTACACAATCAGCAATCGGCAGCACGATTGGCACAGATGACCACAGATTACTACCAGATATCCAACTCTCACACTAGCGCTAAAAAATCACCACTACATTCACAAAAATAAGATAGAGTTTATCTATATTTGGTTACGGGAAGCCAGGTATTCGGTTTTTTTGATATAAGTATTCCATCAGTATTCGTCTAAACTTATATAATTGTAACAATTTTATTCTTATTTCAGTTTGAATATATGTGCTGATATTTTGTGTGTGTACATCAATTATTTTATTTTGTTGCTTTTGTCGCGTGGGAATCGAGTACTCGAAGGCGTCAGTAGTCGATAGCCGTGTCGTGCAATTTATTTGTATCCCCATAAAATGCCGATCAGCTGTAAGGTAGGAGTTATCCGCTGTATCTAATTCCCAATCCACTGCGAAAAAATTTTTGAGGTTTGACAGTAGTAGGTGGAAATGTAGACAAAGGAATTTTTGAATGCAGCTCTGTAAGTAGTTACAAAAACAAAATTCATTGCGAATTATACGTAAGATACTGTTACGAGTTTTCAACAAAATTAACATTTTTGTTCCTTGGACGGACAGGTCCACGTGGTTTATTTGTAACAGACTAGATCCAGACCCACAGATAGCACCACAGGCTATATTCAGATGAGTATCTTACCAATACTGTCACAAAATTTTCACCAATTCATTTAACCATTTTACATCAAACAACTTAGCTTACTCAGTTACAACTCTGTTAGCTATTCTGTGGACTAAATCCAGATTTTTTATTACCACCTTAGCTTAAATGGCCACTACAATATGTTGTAGATATAAAATCTTCAGATCCCCACTTAGCATGCGCTTTCTCGTTCCTGCTTCCAAATAATATAACTGTAGCAGGGGCGCCTGGAAAAAAGCTCTAAGTAAGGTCTTTACTTAGTGACCCATTTAAAAGAAGAAGCTCTCTCCGAGACACCGTAGACATCGCATTTAAAGTTGATTCCAATCGGAGGAACATAGTCTCTTATCCAATTAGGAAAGTTGTTGTTGTTCACCTCGCAAGTGCTCAAGCTTTCATTTGCCTGCTATATGTACTTAGTATTGAGACGCTATCGAATTACTCAATAGGTATTACATAGTTAGTCAGTTCAACTTTCGATTTGCGTTTTCCATTAAAGCTGCAAGCCATGAAACCCGCTGCACTCTGTTTTTTGCGAAAAAAATAAAGAAAGTATTCGTGCAGTATACTGTCAAAGCGACTGTTTAAATTGACTTGCAGAGGCCTTCTGTGAAAAGGGTATAACATTCAATAAATCAACGACCTTACCTGCAAAAACTGTTACGGCAAGTATTATATGAACGGGCGACAGGTGCCCACAACAAAAATAATAAAATGCTCTGCAGACTCTGGGAACATGTGTGGCAGGCAATTGTGGTTAGGCTGGCTATGCGTGACGCTAACTGTGTCAAGTGCACGGGCTCAGGTGAATCAAACCAATACGAAAAAGGTTGACTACTGCAGAATCCTCACTTGTTTCGATAAGCATATTGCTTGTAATAACAGTGGCGTAAGTTGGCATGGCATTACAACGATCCGCATATTGTACAATTGAAAAAGAGCAATGTTCTGATTCTCTACATGCGTATTTCCATTCGCTTCCAGAACTTTTCTGTCAACAACTGTCCAGCTGACGCACGATTGGTGAATATGAGCCCGAATAAGGAAATGATTTTGAAATTATACAATGTCTTGCGAGATGGGGTGGCATCAGGCGGTGCTAGGGATTTCTACTACGCCGTACGTATATTTGACAGACAAAAATTAAAAACTCAAAATGTAAATAAGTCGTGCATTTCTAAACGAAGCTAATAGTGATTCGCGGGCTTCTTTGAAATTTGGTCCTAGTTGCCAGACACGTTAATAACATACCTCTTCATGCTAATAACATACCTCTTCATGAAAAAAGGTGCGTATGGCTCAGATGCAGTGGAGCGAGGAGTTGGCCTATCTGGCGGAGCTCAATGTCAAAGTTTGCCAGCACAAGCGTGATAGATGTCGCAGCACGAGGACTTTCCCGAATGCGGGTCAGAATAACGCTTACTTCATTTGGCGCGGTAATGTCACTAAGTACAGCGATGAAGATCTTATCATAAAGGTCATAAACCAGTGGCTATCGGAAATCAAATACTCGGACATGTTCATACTGCGCAAGTATCCCAAAGTGGAACCCAGACCGTGAGTCATGCTAGCCAATCAAGTACATAGATCCGTTTTACATAACGATTTTTGCCGTTAGTCTAGTCTGCAGCATCATTTTGCGATGGCGGTCAACGAGAAGAATACACATATTGGTTGTGCGGGTGTACGTTTTTACCAAAATGACTATAATCGCTTCGTATTTACCTGTAATTTTGCCACAAGAAACATTCAAGGTACTCGCGTCTACAATTACCTCGATGAGCCGAAGAATATTGGATCAGGTTGCAAAAAAAAGCTTAGCACTAACTATCGCCATCTCTGTTCGATCGCAGAGGTCTATTTGCATACACGAATTTATGATAATAGACCAACTGATCATATTTTTGTATTAGTTTAAATGGAGTCTGTAGACTCGGACGATTTTCTTTAGTTGATTATGTATTGTATAGCAAATGAAATTTTAAAGTCATTAAGTCGAATTTTTGTAATTATTCTTTTGAAACGAATTTATTATAAATCCTACGAAGCGATACACATCCACATATCCTTTAGAAAGACCAATTTTGATTTTAGCCATTTTTTAAATGTCAACGATAATCTCTGTTAACTAATTCAGACATTGGTAACATAATTAAATGATTAACGTAGCAATTAATTTTATTTCTGTTTTCGGTTTATTTTGTATCATTGTGAGCACTACCGGAGAGAGGAAGTGCTTGAAAATAAAGCGACTCTTAAGCGAATTTGCTTTTGCTTTTTTTTATTTCTGATTTTTGTTGCATAAAAGAGCATAAGGCGGAAACTCGATTTAGAAAAACTGCATGAATGTTTGAAAACTCGAGATTTTCTTCTGATCGAGTTGGAAAAATAATTTAAGTGAAAAAGCTTGTTGGATTCTTTTGAAAATAACGTACATACATTCTTCCTTGCAAATGATGAGATTCCGTTGAAAATATCATACACAAAACTAGAATAAAAATCGAACGTCAATCATGAAAGTATGCAACAAATTAAAGTATTATTACAAGAGGAATTATAGAACTTAAGTCACAGATTAAATGTAAATTCCAAGTCGGTAGAATGTTGTTATAAACGCCTGAAAGCATACTTTACAAAAAATAAAAAAGTACTTTGTTGCGAAGGTGCCTAAACATATGTGTAAGCTGTTCCAAGATAACTTTATTCAGATAATTAGAATGCCCCACTGAATTCATTAACAGTTCTTGAGGTAGGAGAGCACTCTTTATTGAGAATTTACAAAGTTGGTCCAAAAGCAGCCCGAGCGTACACGAACGCAATTTTGTTGATTAGTTACGCCTCCCGTAGACTGCAATCGGCCCCATTTCTTTAGCATTCCATTTCGATTAAATCATCTAAAAATTTGTTTCCATGGTGCAGCTTTCGAAGTATGTACAGTATTCAAAACCCGTATTCGTACACCCAAGAAAAAATGGGAAATCGTCATTTACTCAAAAACGATAACAAAATTTGAATAACTTGTTATGATTTATTTCACTTACAAAATAAACAAATCATCGGTTGATAACTAAAACTGACGAAGCGATGCTGAAAAAGAAATATTCATATTTATTAAAACTCGAGTTTAAGCTATCGCTTCACAAAACGCGGTAGCAAATGGCGAAATGGCGCAAATGGCTAGAACAGTTGACAGTTGTCAAAATTTGCATTTTGCTACGTGGCATGCAACATATTAGCAGAATTATATGCGCACGAACATGTTCGTTCATTAGAGCTTTTGAGGATTCTACATATTAATATGCAGAGCTTTTGGAGAAGCAACATATTAACATGCAGAGCTTTTGAGGATTCTACTTATTAATATGCAGAGCTTTTGAGGAGCAACATATTAACATGCAGAGCTTTTGAGGATTCTACATATTAACATGCAGAGCTTTTGAGGATTCTACATATTAACATGCACTTTGAAGGAAGAGACAGAATGGCTTCAAGTTGCAGTGTTTTGCACTCCATATTGCGGATGGCGCCGCAGGAACTGATTGGATTATTCGTACATATACAATTACAAATCAATATTAATTCCATCAAATTTAAAATACGATTATTGTCTATACAAAAATATAGCAGCGCTCTAGGCGCCCCACTTTACAATTGATAGTATTAAACGGAAAAACAAATTTCGAATCATCTTATATTATAGCAGAGAACCTTTATGACATACTTATGTATCTCTGATTATAGGTTAGAAACTCAAACCCAAGAGCAGCGATTGCATGGAAGTTTTCATGGCGGAGGAGGGGGAGGAACAACACTGACCAGCGAATCAATGCTCCAAACATAATTATTTGATGCATGCTGCTCTATCACTTGTTTTTATTATAGCCTGATAGGAATCTTCTGATCTCAGAAAAAAATAAAGCCAATTTTCAGTCAAGACCTTTCTTTTTTGAACAAGATTTTTTGCTGAAAATTTGCCAACTTCGAAACTTTAATTCGAACCCAATTTTGGGCCAGGCTAGACCAACACTGTAAGCCGTTACTGTGCTTTCTTTGCTTGCCTCAATAAAGCAATGTTTAGACAAAAACATAAAAGGTTTTATGTTTTTGGTTTAGATAAGACAACTGGTGATCCTGTGGATAAATATCAAGGCATATTTACTAAAATTCACCCCTAACACGCAATCCATCATAGATTCGATTTTCGTAGATGTTACGAAAATGCTATCATACAACTCGAATACTCGAATGGCTACGACGTAAATTCGATATCCGTAGATTGCGATGCGATCACACAATTCACTCGGAACGTCAAATCGTAACTTTTGGTGGTAGTTTTCTACAACAAGTTTTTCTATTCGTAGGCCTTCCTTGAAGCCTTGAAGTGAATAATCAATTGTCACCCTCACAATATGGCAGTCGATGGCAAGCAAGCAATGGCAAAAAAATCTTCCGAAAATGAATGATATTTTTCGAATGTTTATTTAGAATTAGTTGCGTGTGAAAATCAAATAAGCAAGATTAAATGTATGCAAAAAGAGGCCCTATTTTTCAAAAAAAAATTCTGCTTTTTGTCAAATTAAGTAGTTATTTCTATTCAGGGTCCGTCCCGGAACATTTGTCAAAGATTCCTAGAACGCCCCTGTTTCGATACACTCTGTGTTTCTTTTCCAAATGTTCCACTCAAAGAGGCTATAGAATAATCAAATAATCCACGTTTTAATTTTGGACGACGACAGTTTTCCGTTTTTCCTCCGGTTTATATATAAAATCACGTAGGAATTCCTCGAGTTTGTAGACCTTTAGTAATTGAGTGATGTTTCTTTCTTCTAAAATACATCAACTCGTAAAGGCAGGTAAATACTTACAATGTTTCAGGTAGATGTCGAAAAATATTGAATTTTTACACATTACAACAGAAAGTTTAACACTCCTCGGGTTCCGTCAGAAGGGAGGATTTGCGGCCGCAATGTCGGAAGCTTTAGAGACGTTTCATCAGCAAGAAAAAGAGAGGAAGGCGGAGCGCGATGTTGCAGAAGAAGCATTGAAGGACACTAAGCGCATGAAGAACAGTCTAAAAAAGCGAAAGTGGGTAGATTGGAAAACTCAAGATGAGCAGGACGCGGAAGGTGGCGTTAAGCGAGCTCCTTTCGATCCGGCTGATCGTGTGAAACGCAGAAAATGCGCGCTGCTGTTAAGCTACTGTGGTGCCAACTACTTTGGTATGCAACGGAATCCAGGCATGCAGACTATCGAAGAAGAGCTTTTCACGGCGATGATGAAGCACAAATGGATCACGGAAGACGGCTTCGAACAGGCGCAAAATGCATACTTCCAACGGGCGGCGCGCACAGACAAAGGCGTGTCAGCGGCGCGCCAGGTCTGCTCGATGAAACTACGTGAGTGCAACGGATGTGTCCGTCACTATCCTTGAATATTTAAATATGCGCAAAAGTTGATTCTAAATATTTTACAGCGGATGAATTGGACATTTCAGCACTAAACGCAGATCTTCCCAAGGAGATACGGGTCTTTGCTACTGAGCGAGTGACCAAGGGTTTTAACGCAAAAGACCAGTGTAATGCACGTACATACACCTACACCGCACCCACAATAGCATTTGCTAATCACGGACAACAGCACGAGTATGAAAGCTACCGGATTGATGCGGAGCAGCAACAAAAATTGCGAGATGTACTGCAATTGTACGAGGGCACTAAAAACTTCCACAATTTCACCAGTAAAAAGTACGTTTTCTGATGTATTGTATCCTATTTTTATTGCATTTTTGTTTTTAGAAATTTCCTAGACCCATCCGCCAAACGCTTCATTATGTCGTTCATTAGCACGGAACCGTACCTAAGTCCACAGGGTATTGAATTTCTCACTGTCAAAGTGAAGGGGCAGAGTTTTATGCTACACCAAATACGAAAAATGGTTGGACTTGCCATTGCTATTGTGCGGGGGAACACCACTACTGCTACTTTAGAACGCGCCCTCACAGAGGAGCGCCTGGACTTGCCTATGGCGCCGGGTTTGGGATTAGTACTGGACACAGTGCACTACGAACGCTACAACGAACGGTACGGCAGCGATGGCATACACGAGCCAATCACGTGGAAGAAACAGGACGCTGAGATTAAGGAATTCATTGAAAAGTACATTAACGCAAATATTTATGAAACCGAGCATAAAGACCGTTCGATGCTAAATTGGTTGGAAACTTTATCGTTGCACTCTTATGACGCGCGCAGCAACGAGGAAGCGGGGTGCGGGATTGATGAAAAGAACGATAAGAGCAAACTAGACGATGACGAATAGGTTGCGGAAATATGCCTTTGGCGTAAGGTTAAGTATATATTTTCAAAATAAAAACTTCTTTCCAATGAAATACAAACAAAAACTGCAAAAAATATCTGATTATGTATCTGAAGCTTACTACTTCCTTAGACATTAGAAACGCCCACCACCCTTCTTCTTTTTATGTCCACCTTTACGGTGTTGCTGCCTCGGCCCTGGTGTTGGCTCCTGATAGACTGGCGTTGCCGGCGAATTCTTTCCCAGATTGGCTCGATTGGACATATCACTGAACAATTGAAAGAGGGAGTTAATAAGATATTACAAATATGCATGCAATGGTGTACTCACTATTGATCGGCCGCTCCAGTTGACATGCCCTGGGAGCCTTTGATAATGTCCTTTGCACGACGGTCGCGCTTCTTGCGGAATCCAGTGCGCTCGTACTTTGGCAGCCAACGCTCTGGGTCTGGTGGCACTTCGGCGTTATAGTTCTTGGGTAGCTTACCCTTTCGCTTTCGCCTATGAATCTTCTTTTTCTCCGCCACCGGCGTCCCCGGCGAATGTTCAATCTTGGCATTAGCTGATTTCTTTGCGGCCTTAGTAGACATAACCCAATTGGCAGCTTCCAATGCGTCGATCTCTGAGGCAGTGGTCAAAGTTTCAAGCTTAGGCAGTTTAATGCTGATTTCCAGTGCACGCTTAGGATTGAATTGTGCATAAGCAATGACTAATTGGGCCAAGACTTTCATATCGTTGGGATTCAATTTAAGCAATTCCTCCAGAGAACTGGCAGCCGTATCTGTAGCACCGCCACGCAAGTGGAATTCCGCCGCCTGACGCCACATGTCGGTCAAATCCCCACTACTGACCTGTAAAGGGAAAATTTTTATGATATTGAGTGCAAAACCCCCAAAACCCACCAAAGCTTATGCCTAGCTTCCTTGCATCAACTCTTGGTAAAGAACTGCCAATTCTTCCCGAGAGATGACGCCTCGCAAAGAAACAACATGAAAACATTTTTCTTCTTTTTTAAATAGTATGAGTCTACTAGGTTTTGAACCAGCGAGCTCGTACCAGAACACTTATCCACCGAGCTACAGCGCGCAAATATTTATACTTAAAGGTAAAAAGTTTAAAAACTTACTTTATTCTTTTTGTACCATTCAACGGCGGATTTCAACAGCTCCGATGCTGCTGGCTTGCTATCGGTACCCAAATAGAGTGTAACTAGCGCGGAAACTATTCCCGGCTTGTACTTCGCCTCACCAAGGGAAAGGAAAACATCTATGGCTTCTTTGCGCTGACCCTGAAAATAATTGCCAGTTGGTAAATTCATTTAGTAAGTAACTGTATACATAATTTGCAGTCGTGACCTCAAGGTATTCTAAAATTTACGTTGATTTATTCCTACTCTCAATGCCTACCTGTGACAGCAACAGTTGTACAACAGCGAACTTGCAGGCAAATGCGTTCTCCTTGGTAGTCGTCGCATGCTTATTCAGCAATTCCACTGCTTCTTTGTGCTTCTTATCCTTGGCTAATAGGGAGCACCGTATAAGCAACGATTGGAACGCCAAATCTGGATAAATTTGCACTAATTTCTGGCACAGTTGTTGCACCTGATCGCCCGCGTTTGTCAACAACGCAAGCAGACAATTATTCAGAGCGATCGCCTTCTTCTGACGAGCAGTTAACTTCGGCTCACAGGCCTCTGACATGGCAGACCGTATTTTCTTCTTGGAATCAAATACGTTTTGATCTTTATTGATAACCACTGAATTGTTACTAGCCACAGCTACAAGTGCCGGATCCTTGGGCTTGTTACGCAAGCATTCTGCATAAATAGTAGCTGCTTCTTTATGCTTGCCCTGCATTTGCATGCAATATGCCATTTGAACACGAATGATGTCCAACTCCTCACGTATCTCCTCCTCGCTGGCGCCATCCTCCTCCAGAGCCTCACGACACACTTTCTCGCTCTGTCTCAACTTACGCTCAGCGTCCGCGTACTTTTGCCGATTTGAGAGAACGCAGGAGCTATTGAAATATTGCTCGTATGTTTCCTCGGGTATGTCCGGTATCTCTTTGGATTCATCCAATGCAAGGTTGGCAGCGACGGCGCTCAAATTTGTACGTCGCTCGTCCTCATAGTCGTCATTCGTATTCTTGATGATCTGTTTATATGACGCAAAGCATTCTTCGTAACGTTCCAAGCGATAAAGGACTTGAGTACGCAACTCCTTCAGATTGGGCGGTAGTATATTTAATTCAGCTTCATCAATGGTCTTCAAAGCTTGCTCTGGCTTATTGAGACGATATTCGCAATAAGCTTTCTCGAAAACCAGCCCACCTAAATGATTTTTCTCAATAAACTTGGCGGCCTCTTCGAACTTCGTAATTTGTATAAGGCAAATTACTTTACAGTGCAATGCTGTTTGGTCATCGGGTGCCACACCAAGAACTTAAAAACAAGACATACATTATTCACATGACCGACCTGACCTAAACGTGTTAGTTACGGATACTCACTTTTGTTCACAGCTTTCATTGCTTTTTCAAATTCCCCATTTTGACCAAATTTGTGCACATCAGCGTAAGCCGCTTTTATGATGGTCTCCTTGTTCTCCTTCGACATTTTCTATAGCTTCCCTCAATTTAAATTGTACCTCAATTTTTTAAGCGATCCAATTTTTACTTTTCGTCGATTCGGACGACACCTCACCAGTTGGAGGTGTTCTGAAACGCAAGTTTTTTAAACAAGGTGACACAAGTTCAATATCTCTATAAAAGTTAGTCCCCCATGTAAGAATGTTTTAAAACATGGTAAGAATTTTCTAAAATATGGTAAGAATGTTTTAAAACATGGTAAGAATGTACGTACGAAATCAAAATTTTTACAATGTTCTATGTATTTTGTAATTATTTATATCTAAAATTCAGGTCTCATTTATTTTTATGGTGCTAAACATAAAGTTGATATTTGAAGGAATTATATGAATTTTAGCTTGTAAGCAATGTTGCCATATTCACAGTTTTAACTGTAAATTACAGTTTTTTAGACAAGCTTACAGTTTTTAAAATGACCTCCTAGTTCAAATTACAGTTTTTTTATTTTCAGATTTTTAGTTTTTTTTATTACAATAAAAGATTTATTTTTTCCAGCTTTAAAAAAAAATTTCTCGGTAACCCTGTGATTACATTGCAGCCCTGCTTCGAAACGGCAATTTGCTTGTCATTTATGACCATAATTTCACAAAAATATTTTCGTTTTTGAAGATTATAGTTTTTTGGTTGAAAATACAGTTTTTATTTTGGGAATTTACAGTTTTTTGAAAAAAAAATCTGGCAACATTGCTTGTAAGCGAAATTCCTATATATGGCAGCTCTATTACAATCTTCAGACGAAGGCAAACTCGTTGCGGAATTGTAAAACCATTGTTATTAAATAAGTTGCAGCGCAATTAGCAAGAAAAGCTCAAGTGAATGAAATTAAATGGATATCTGATGGAGAGTTACTCGAGTTGATGTGTAGCCAAAGAAACCAAGAATAAGAAAGAAACATTGCATCAGAGCTAGCGTGAAAACTACTGGTGTGATAACGGGAAACGTTAAAAAGGGGCAAGAAGAAACTACAATTTGTGGACCGAAAAAGGAAAGGAAACAAGCAAAATAGAGAAAATTTTAAAACTGCTTTCGCAAAATGATTCGTCTGGAATTTTGGGTGCTTTTCAGTGCAATTCTGGCAGGTGAGTCTAACCGTAAAACGAATCCTGTCAATTGCTTACCAAGAAATTGGTTAATCGATATCCGCCCCTTGACGACAAAATTTACTCATAAAATTGCTCATTCACATTTCTCTGTTGTTACAGCGAAAGCGTATCATGTTGAAATCAAAGGTACGCGCTCTGCAGTCGTGGGTTCCAAGGCGAAGTTTTCTGCCACTCTGTATGATGACGGAAGGGTAGCCGAGAACAACGAGTATCGGTTTACCTGGCATGACGATTTTCATCCAAAGCCCCATACTGCAGTAAGTACCATTTAAAGTTCAACGAGCCGTGCTTTCCATTTTGATTAATCCAATGTACATATACGAATAGCTTCCCAACACGGAATAAATAACTAAATTTTAGAAATTTACAAAATTAAGTACATACGAAATTATAAGTCCCTAGCATAGTAACTACCAAATTCAAAACCGAATTAATTTTCAGTTTCTACATACATACAGTTACGGTCAAAATAATAGCAGCGCACCCTACCTTCAATGATCGTTACTTGTATTTTCTAACGCGGACTTATTTTTAATTCAACTACTGTATTTACCGTTATGGTATGAGAGTACAAAACAAAATGAGTAATAATTTTGGTAAAGTTCGTGCACGTGTTGATGTTATAATGCATATTTTGAAACAGTCGACACATTGATGCAGTCAGAATAATAGCAGCAAGCACTAAAAATCTGAAAAAATCTTTGAAATCTCCAAATTTTCTAACTTAAAAGTAAGGGAATATTTAATGTATAGTGTGTTTTACATTATATTGCTATTATTTTTTTTTTAAGTGGGCCGAGGAAAGCATTGCAGTGAAGAAACCCGACGTCTGATAAAAAGTTAATATCTGAAGGAGAAACTTACAAAGACGTACAGAACTTGTTAAGTTGTTCTGCAAAAATGATCAGGAATGCTTTAGTATACGAAAATAAAGTAGAAACAAGAGGTAGAAAGTCTGTAGTGTCACAAACAACCAAGAGGATGATAAAAAATGTTAGCACCAGAAATCCGTTAGTGCCAGCCACAGAAATAAGAGACAGTGTTTGTCCATCTGTTAGTGTGGAAACTGTTCGCAGAGTATTACGCGGAAACAACCTGTATGCCCGAAGTCCAAGAAAGGTACCACTATTGAAAAAAATACATGTCACCAAGAGATTACGGTTTGCAAAAACACACGTCGAATGGCCAGCCGAAAAATGGAGAAATATACTATGGTCGGACGAGTCAAAAATTGTGTTATATGGCGGTTCTGGGTCTCGACAGTATGTGAGACGTCCACAAAATAAAGAATATGATCCCCGATACACAACTAAAACGATCAAACATGGCGGCTCAAGTGTAATGGTTTGGGCATGTTTCTCGTATTACGGAGTTGGACCAATATATTGGATCCGAAATATAATGGATGCCACCCAATACGTTGAAATACTTCAAAATATTATGCTTCCATATGCGGAATATGAAATGCCTTTAAAATGGACATTCCAACAGGACAATGATCCGAAGCATACCAGTCGATTAGCAAAAAGGTGGATGCAAGAGAACAATATCGACCTTATGGAATGGCCTGCCCAGTCACCGGATCTCAATCCAATAGAAAATTTGTGGTGCGACATAAAAAAGGAGGTGTCCATAGCAAAACCCAAGAATAATAATGACCTTTGGAGTGTTATACAAGAGGCTTGGCGAAAAATTCCATGCGACAGGTGCAAGAAACTGGTAGATTCAATGAAACGTCGTTGTGAAGCAGTGTTACGCAACAAAGGTTGTGCAACAAAGTATTAAATTCTTAGGAATAATCTTTTGTACTTGATTGTGAAAACCAAAGTGTCATAGAATGAAATTAAATGAATTTATGTCAAGTTTTTGTTACAACTGCTATTTTTTTGACCGACCACATTTCGGAAATAAACGGTTTTCAAAAAAATATCTTAAAAATACAATACTTTTTGGTTTTATTAGAAGCTGGACAATAAATAGAAATGTAATACCTATAATCTGGCTAAAAAACATTACGCGATTTAAAAAAAAAAATTGTTTTTCCTCAGTTGAAACACTTCACATTATGGCGCTGCTATTATTTTGACCGCAGCTGTATATATTTCAAAACAATAAATTTTCAGTTTGAATATTTCATATTAATGGCGTGCATATTTTGGATCTTATTTCACATAACAAATATCAACAATCACCCGTACGAGTCTTTAACTATTTTTTTTTTGTGGAGGCTTTTATTTAAAAATTATTGAGAGCCGTTTAAAAATTGGGAATGGCCAAGGCAGTGAAATTTGCAGTGTGACTAATCATTCTCTTATACGCTTTGTTTACTTTTGTGCGCTTATTTGTTTAACATGATAATATCTTTAATATATGAATTTCAAAAACAAAAAAAAGGGAAATTTGCTGGAAAAATGCAAGCCATGAAATAACTTGGATCTTTGGAACTGAGCTCTTGAGCTCTGTTCTTATCACAGCTGGTTTGTCACGACAGATCAATGGCCTCGGCTTTAAAATTGTGACTTCATATAACGAATATAAGCGTAAATGCATTTATTTTGTTCTAATTTCATTCACTGATCATGTTTAAGTTCTCTGGTTCTCAGCATAGATTTGGTCTCTTCCACTGGAGATTCTGTGTCCCTCTTCTGCGCCGGGTCCCAACCTTCGCATCGAATACTTTTTTTGGCTTAGGCCTAGCTTCCTCGCATTAACTTGTGTGTGCTTGTTATAATATTTGGCACAAGTTAATGGAATTATAAATTATATATTTACAGTGCACTTCCGATAACTTGAACTAATTAAATCCAAGGGTGTTCACCAAACCTGCGAGCCTTCTTTTAGGCAGATGCTGTGGTTTTTCCAAGCCTGTCTGTCGACTATGAATGTCACCTTTAACATTTTTAAGATTTACTTACCGCGTTTTATTACTTTTGTGTGCTTATTTTGTTTCAATTAATTAATATTTTAAAGAAGATGTGATTTTTTTTGTATTTTAGCAAGTATAAAAACAGCGACATTAAACTGCGGTGCTCAGTTGTATTCGACCGCAGCCGCACCATTGGTCATGCAAGGGGGAGGGAGGCGGCATGCTATAATAGATAGAATCCCACGTCCGAGCATGCCGATCGTGTTACTATTTAAACTGCTTTGCATTTTTGTTTGAATTATCTTCACTTTTTGTAGAATAATTTGAAAATTATTTGTTCATTGTGTGCCAATTTCGTTGCAGTTGTTGCGGTGTGAATTTATTTATATATCATACATACAATTACGTATTCTTTTAAAATTTATTTAAAGATATCGAGATAATTGAACAAAATTTAGCGTAAATTACAGTTTTTTTCAGGGACCGTAACTGTTTCTCTAGTAAAGTCTAGTTCTAGTTGGATTTTCATCTAAAGAATTTTTTTTAGGAATTCGTTATAAGTAAACCCTACAGCAATTGGTCCGTGGAGTACCCCATGAACGAGACGGTGCCGGGCTTCTATAGCGTGACAGTGGTTGTCGAAAAGAAATTTCTTTTTTGGATATCAATCGCAAGCAATCACGTTGAGGTGGAGCTAGCCGACTCGTTGGGCGGCGAAATGCAAATAATGCAGGGCGGGACGAGGCGCGACCACGAATTCGTATCTACAAAGACGCCAGTAACACATCAACTATTGCTGCGGGAGAGCGACAGCGAATATCTGACCGAAAAGGCTACCTCCGTGCAGACATATTGGTTCCAGAACTGCACGTACATGGGCGTCTTCAACGGCCTGAGCTACTTGGCTGTGTACTCCGACGAGTACGAGTATTACGACATTGAGGCGTTGGTGGTGGCGTCCTTTGAGAAAATACCGGAACCAACTACGACCACTACGACAACAACCACCACGACGACGACAACCACTCCGAAGCCAACGACTACCACAACAACCACGACGAAGCCAACTACTACTACCAGTAGCACAAGCACCACGACCACTCCCAAAACAACTGCGAGTGGTGTGCGCAGCAGGCGTGCCGCTGCGTCTGCATCGAGTGAGTCACTAGCTCAAACTGCGCCCGGAAATGGCATCCAGCTAGGAGGCAACCAAACCGCTATTCTGCAAGCGCAACAACAAGCTGCATCCAATGCAGGTGGAGCCTCAAGTCCTAGTACTGCAGGCGCAGCTTATTCAGATCCAGCACTTCCTTTCAATTGTGCCAATAAAAGCATC